>PVNU02003730.1:0-573554 GCA_003013855.2 Liriodendron chinense | reverse complement strand
AGGGTCCATCCATATAGATAAAAGGAATATAGCAATATAAGAATCTCCATTAGACAATCACAACTATTCTATACAATATAGAAAGAAAGGTGGTCCCTTTAAAGATGGTTACACAAATCTCATAGTGCAACAAACATATTCTATTCTTTACTAGTTCTCCAAGTCTAATGAATATCCTTATCACCATGAGATAGAAAAAAAAGTATTTAAAAGCATTCATATATAACTAAGGAGAGAATAAATAAACATGTAAACAAAAAAACACATAAGAATTATCAACCTACAAAACATGAAATTATTAATCCAATCTTAAAGGAGTTCTCACCTTATGATCTTTGACTTATTAAAGATATAAGATGATGAAATAATAACAAGATGGTACTCCTTCTCTCTTACCTCCCTCTCTCTCTCTCAAATTCGTAGGTAGGGGTCACCTTTGGCTAAGAGAGGCCCTATATAGAGGTAGGGTTGGAATTAAGGTTTGGAGGTGCGTAGTAGAAATATGGAGAGGGATGTGCACGCGGGGTCTTGTGTAACAACCTCTCGAGGTGGGTTTCTCAAATCTTAATATTCGGATGATTTGATCATTTCCAATCCGTTCATCTTATCAAGCTCGAAGAGTAGAGTCAGAATACGTAAATTTCTTAATGATCCAAATTCTAGATTGGCCGATCCTTAAAAATGGCCTAACGGGTGCTAAAATGGGCTATATCTCAATTAACGGTCTACGCTGATGATCATGGCCCAAATTTTGGAAAAATATGTAGTCATGATAGGCAAACAATTGTACAAAGTTTAGTGGTTGATTGATGGTGAGGAATGCCTAGATCTGAAATTCCAACTTTTGGCGGAAAAGGAAAGGGCTGGCTTTGTGGTTCAACGGTGTAGGATTGTAGATCGGGGTCCAAATTTTGTGTAAACTCGTAGTCATATGAATATAATGGGTGGTCCAAATTTGAGAAGCGATTGATGGTGAAAAGTGGGTAAATTGAAAGGTTTAAATTTGAAAAGAGTTGGTAACTCATTAATTTCTAGAACAGGATAACTTCGCGCATAAGAAAGAGGCTTATCAATGTGGGGCAATCAAATCACACTATTGGTCCATGATAAAGACGATCCAAGTCATTCATATGAAGAGAAATATTCGACTACGACTAACCATCTACTTTCCTCACTCGATGGACATGAAAATCAAGGGTCAATAGCTGATTTGACAATTGGACCACTTCTACTATGATTTAAGGACTGAAATTTGATGTGTATGGTTAATATGTGCCTAAAAGCTCAAATCCAGGATTTTGCGTGAAAGTGATCGTCAGAAACTATAATACTTAAAAATGCCCAAAAGTTTAACTAATGGCATTTTTGTAATTTTTGCAAATATTCGAGTTTAACGAAATCTAAATCTTCTACATTGTTAATGAGGTCATTTTAAGCAACTTTAATAAAGGGTACTCCATATGATCTCCTACGGATGTCCCGTTATTTGAATTTTAATATTAATGGTCGGTATTTTAAAAAAAATAGAAATAAATTTCAGAAAATTTTAAAATAATTACGATAAATTCGGGGCGTTACATCTAGAGATCTCAGAGTAAAATGGTTGAGGGGAGTTTCTCCGAGGAGTTTACATCGCCGGTCCAGCCAGCCAGACTGTGGAAAGCGGCCGTCTTGGATTTCCACAACATATTACCAAAAATCGCCACACAACACATTGCTAGTGTAGAGCTCTCCGAAGGAGATGGGGGAGTTGGAACCATCAAGACACTCAACTTCACACAAGGTTTCATTATTCTTAGTATGTGCATGCATGCATACAGGGAAATGTTCCTATAACGTAGACCTTACTGTAGCTTATGTCAAGGTTGAGCTCCATGGGCCTCACCATGATTTGTATCAGACATCTGAACCGTGTATTTGGTGATTCCACACCAAGTGATGGGCTGTCCCAAAAGTCATCTGCATGTGGAACTCAGTTGGGCTAGTGCAAAAAAAAAATCATGCCTAAAACAACTAAAATCATTTCTGGGGGCTCAACTGAGTTTTGTAATAGCCTGAGATGTGGTGGAAGTGGAACTCCTCATCCAGGAAGGGCACATACAATATAGATGGGTCAGATGTCTGAACCAAATCTCAATGGGCCCCACAAACAATCAAAAAGGTTTTAATGGGGGGTGGATGACCACTTTTTCAATTGCTTCCTGTTGTGTCGCCCATGTATCATGGATCGGGCTTGATTTTGGTTTCATTCGTTGGGCAAGGCGGATGTGGACACAGATCATGGTGGGCCCCACAGAGATTAAGGTCGGCCTTAGACATGTGTACGTGTACACTATCATTTGGTCTTGGCAAGTTAGGGAAGGTGTGCCATAATGTCCATTAATTAATTAGTTACATGATCGATTAAAATGTTCATTTTAATCATTGAATCATGTGATTATTTACAAGGAACAATATATCATCTAAGCCTTCGGATTAAATTCCATGATCTGGTCCAACCATAAAATGCCCAAATGCTTCGAGGAAAATTCTGTCCGGATAGCCACATTGTGCCCAAATTCGCGGACCTCCCAATATTAGACAATCAGACGATTAGAATTACTCCATCAGAGGTGTTTTCGGCTGTGGCATTACCAAAGTGGGGCCATGGGGTGGAATGTTAGGATCATGCAGAAATCATGTGGGTGAACCCACTCAATGAAATCGTTCTCCTTGTATTTCAGCATCAGTAAGAGGAATCCCCGTAGCCCTAAGCTCCATGGTATCCACCATGATGCCCACATTGTGTTGGCGTTTTCCTCCTCACACGTGCAGAGGAGAGATGGAATTTTATGAGGTCCGACCGGTCGGTGACCCTGGTTGACCGGCCGGACAGAGTGGCTAGAAACCACAAAATCGCTGGACCATTTTTGTGAAGGCCGACCGATCGTCCGACTGGCCGGCCGACCAGTCAGCAGACAGGTCGGGGTGTTGTGTATTTATACACAGTTTCTCTCTGGACTTAGTTTGGTGGGTCCGACCGGCCGCGGTCTTAGCCGACGGTCGGAGGTGTGTGCGGATTGCTACTGGCAGTTTCCAATCAGGCTAGGACTCTTGAAATCTACATATATGGAGTTCTAATCTGGGATTTGTGGATTCCCACAATTTGTTCTACACGTCCTAGGTGAGAGAGAGAGAGAGAAGAAAAAGAGAAAGAGAGGAGAGAAAGAGGGAGAGGAAGCTTGTTGGTAGAGGAGGGCATTGCTTCGAGAGGTGATTCCCAGTGCAACCGACGTCTCGCTCTTCACGTCCTCGTACCTCGGGTGAGATCTCTCAGTTTCTTGTCCTTTCATTGTTATCCATCCTTGTGTGGGTGAAGAAGGTTTGATCCAAGTGTTGTGTGCTTGTGATCGGTAGTAACAGTTCTCTGGTATAGTGGATTGTTGATCTGGACTAGGTCCCGTGGTTTTTACCTCTTTTGAGGGTTTTCCACTTAAAACTCCTTGTGTCGTGTGGTTGTTTGTTTACTCTTGATAATTGCATTATCTTAGTCCATAATTCTAGTGCAGTGGGGGGCGAGATCCTCAGGCTTGTGTGAAACGCACCCAACAAAGTGGTATCAGAGCGTTCAGGTTGTTTGAACAGCGTGGGATTGATTCTGAATTATGGAAGGTGGCTCATCAAGAATGATTAGTCTCAAATGAATCCAACTGGACCATATGGAAGGCTAAGATGGAGGACTTGCTTTATTGCAAGGACTTGTATGCTTCAATTATAGGCGTATCAGCGAAGACGAATGATATGTCAGATGATGATTGGAAGAAGCTGGACCGAAAGGCAGTGGGGTTCATTAGACAATGGTTGGATGATTCGGTCTTCCACCATGTGCCTACAGAGACCTCAGCCGCTAGCCTATGGCAGAAATTACAAGGGCTGTATGAGAGGAAGACAGCCGGCAACAAGATATTTCTGATCAGAAGACTTGTAAATCTCAAGTTCAAGGATAATGGTTCTGTGGCTGAGCACATGAATGAAGTCAGAAATATTGTGAACCAACTCTCTGCTATGAAGATGGTCTTGGACGATGAAGTACAGGCTTTGTTATTGCTTAGTTCGTTGCCTGATAGTTAGGAGACATTGGTGGTGTCTCTAAGTAATTCCGCGCCAGGCGGAAAGATATCCATGGAACAGGTAACGAGTTGTCTCTTTAATGAGGAGACAAGGAGGAAGTCTCTAGGGTCTACTCAGCAAGAGGCCCTTGTGACACAGGATCAGGGGAGAGGAAAGACCAGAAAGGGCGGGAAAGCCTGAGAGAAATCCAGAGGCAAGTCTAGTGTCAGGAAAGATGTTGAATGTTGAACTGTGGCAAGAATGGCCATTACAAAAGTGAATGTCGCAAGAAAAAGAATCAGAAAGGAAAAGGGAAGGAAAAAGATGATGAATCAGATTCTACTGCGGTTGCCTCAGATGGCGACATTGTAGTCATTCTCTCAGCAGATCATGATGTTTGTCTCACGGCTGTGAATCTGGACAC
Source organism: Liriodendron chinense (assembly GCA_003013855.2). Classification (NCBI taxonomy): domain Eukaryota; kingdom Viridiplantae; phylum Streptophyta; class Magnoliopsida; order Magnoliales; family Magnoliaceae; genus Liriodendron; species Liriodendron chinense. The sequence continues at coordinate 569,041 of PVNU02003730.1, read as the reverse complement.
CGATTGGGTGGTCGATTCGGGAGAGTCGTTTCATACAACTCTACGAAAGGATTTCTTCACAAGTTACAAGCAAGGCAGCTATGGTACAATGAAGATGGAGAACTCTGGAGTGTCCCAGATTGTGGGAGTTTGTGATATTTGTGTAAGGACCGATATAGGCTGTACATTAGTTCTAAAAGATGTGAGACATATTCTAGACCTTCGCCTCAACTTGATATCGACGGGAAGGTTGGATGTAGCCGGCTATGAGAGTCGGTTTGTTGGTGGGCACTGGAAGATCATCAAGGGTTCGATGATCGCAGTAAGAGGGAAGATGTGTTGCACCCTATACAAGACATGTGTCAGTATATGCAAGGGTGAGTTGAACGCAGTAAAAGATTTAGCGACATATATGTGGCACAGACGGCTCGGTCACATGAGTGAGAAAGGGCTTCAACTACTAGCGAAGAAGCACCTCCTTCCAGAGTTGATAGGTACACCTCTTAAAACCTGTATTGATTGTTTATCAGGAAAACAGAATATGGTTTCATTTGTAAAAACTGCTTCTCATGTTAAGAAAGTGCATCCATTAAATTTGGTTTATTCTGATGTTTGTGATCCTATGAGGACAAAAACCTTGGGTGGGGCATTGTACTTTGTTACGTTTATAAATGATGCATCTAGGAGGGTTTGGGTTTATGCTTTGAAATCCAAGGACGAGGTCTTTGGTGTGTCTAAAATATTTCATGCTATGGTCGAGAGGGAGACAGGTAGATCATTGAAGTGCATTCGCACTGACAATGGTGGTGAATACATTGGTAACTTCCATGAGTATTGCAAGTCCCTAGGTATACGGCATGAACAGACGGTACCCAAGACCCCCCAGCACAATGGTGTCTCTGAGCGTATGAATCGCACCATTGTAAAGAGAATCAGGTGCATGTTATCCCATGCGAAGTTGCCCAAGATGTTTTGGGGAGAAGCAATACACACAGCAGTGTATCTGAAAAACAGGTCTCCATCAGCCCCTTTGAATGGAGAAGTACTTGAGAAGGTGTGGACTGGACGTGATCCTTCGTACAGTCATCTCAGGGTATTTGGATGTAGGGCATCCGTTCACGTACCAAAGGACGAGAGGTCCAAGCTCGATACGAAGATCAGACAGTGTGTGTTCTTGGGGTACGGTGATAAGAAATTTGGCTTCAGGTTGTGGGATCCGACCGAGAAGAAGCTCGTCAGGAGAAGAGATGTGGTTTTCATTGAAGATCAGTATATAGAAGACATTGGAAAGCTAGAGAAGACCCAGCCCAGTTCAATTGAGCTGAAAGATTTGGATCCCACTACTCCTCCCGTGGTGCCTGATAACGGGGGAGTACAGCAAGGTGCAGAGGACGAGGGAGTTCCTACAGAAGATGGACAGGGGGAGCGGCCCCCACTTGATCCACCTGTTGAGCCACAAGTGAGGAGGACATCTAGGGACAGGCACCCGTCCAAGAAGTACTCGCCGCATGAGTACATTATGCTTACTGATGGGGGAGAGCTAGAAGACTATTCTAAGGCCCTAGCTGACGAGCATAAGGGGGAGTGGCTGAAAACTATGCAAGAGGAGATGGAATCCTTACATAAGAACCACACATATGACATGGTGAAATTGCTTAAGAGCAAGAAAGCTCTAAGCAACAAGTGGGTGTTCAGAAGGAAGATTGAGCAGAAGAATTCACAGGCAAGGTACAAGGCCAGACTCGTGGTGAAAGGTTTTGGTAAGAGGAAAGGCATACACTTCGATGAGATATTCTCACCAGTGGTGAAGATGACATCCATACGGATGTTGCTTGGGTTGGCAGCTAGCATGGATCTGGAGATAGAGCAGTTAGATGTTAAAACTGCTTTCCTCCATGGTGACCTGGAAGAAGAGATTTATATGCGACAACCGGAGGGGTTCGAAGTCAAGGGCAAAGAGCACATGGTGTGTAGGCTTAGGAAGAGCTTGTATGGGCTGAAACAAGCTCCTAGGCAATGGTACAAGAAGTTCGACTCGTTTATGTTGACACATGGATATAATAGAACGGAGTCGGACCACTGTGTGTTCACTCGCAGGTTCTCAGATTGTGATTTCTTAGTTCTGCTCTTATATGTTGATGACATGCTCATCATGAGAAAGGACATCAAGAAAATTGACAGGTAGAAACAGGAGTTGGGCAAGTCGTTTGCGATGAAAGACTCGGGCCCAGCCAGACAGATCCTAGGAATGAAGATAACCCGTGACAGAAGCAGCAGAAGGCTTTGGTTATCACAGGAGAGGTATATTGAGAAAGTCCTAGAGCGGTTCAATATGAATGCAGCGAAGCCGGTCAGTACTCCACTGGATGGTCACTTCAAATTGAGCGACAAGCAGTGTCCCAAGACGAAGGTAGAGGTGGAAGAGATGCAGAAGATACCCTACGCCTCGGCTGTAGGAAGTTTGATGTATGCTATGGTGTGTATGCGCCCAGACATAGCATATACGGTTGGTGTTGTCAGTTGGTATCTTGCCAATCCTGGCAAAGATCATTGGGCAGCAGTGAAGTGGATACTACGGTATCTGAGAGGCTCATCCAGGTTGAGCCTATGCTATGGTGACGGGAAGCCTGTGTTAGAGAGTTACACAGATGCAGATATGGCAGGTGACATAGATTCCAGGAAGTCCACATCGGGTTTCATGTTCACGTTTGCCGGGGGAGCGGTTTCTTGGCAGAGCAAGCTACAGAAGGTCGTAGCATTGTCGACGACAGAGGTCAAATACATTGCAGTCACAGAAGCATGCAAGGAGATGCTTTGGATAAAGAGGTTCCTACAGGAACTTAGCCTGAAGCAGGAGAAGCACGTGGTCTATTGTGATAGCCAGAGTGCGATACACTTGAGCAAGAATCCAAGTCAGCATTCCAAGTCAAAGCACATAGAGATACGGTATCACTGGATCAGGGATACTTTGGAACAGAAGGTGTTACAGCTTGAGAAGGTCCACACAGACGATAACGGGTCAGACATGATGACTAAGGCTCTGCTCAAGGGAAAATTTAAGGCTTGTAGAAGCCGGGCTGGCTTGAAGACGGTGAAGTCCTCCTGAGTCGGAAAAGGGAGAGATTTGTTGGCGTTTTCCTCCTTACAGGTGCAGAGGAGAGATGGAATTTTATGAGGTCCGACCGGTCGGTGCCCCTGGCCGACCGGCCGGACAAAGTGGCTAGAAACCACAAAATCGCTGGACGATTTTTGTGAAGGCCGACCGATCGTCCGACCACCCGGTGGTCCTGGTCGACCGGCCAGCGGACCGGTCGGCAGACAGGTCGGGTGTTGTGTATTTATACACAGTTTCTCTCTGGACTTAGTTTGGTGGGTTCGACCGGCCGGCAGTCTTGGCCGACCGGTCGGAGGTGTGCGCGGATTGCTACTGCAGTTTCCAAATCAGGCTAGGACTCTTGAAAATCTACATATATGGAGTTCTAATTCGGGATTTGTGGATTCCCACAAGTTATTCTACACGTCCTAGGTGAGAGAGAGAGAAAAAGAGAAAGAGAGGAAGAGAAAGAGGGAGAGGAAGCTTGTTGGTAGAGGAGGCATTGCTCGAGAAGGTGATTCCCGGTGCAACGACGTCTCGGCTCTTCAACGTCCTCGTACTCAGGTGAGATCTCTCAGTTTTCTTGTCCTTTCATTGTTATCCATCCCTGTGTGGGTGAAGAAGGTTTGATCCAAGCGGTGTGTGCTTGTGATCGGTTGTAACAGTTCTCTGGCATAGTGGATTGTTGATCTGGACTAGGTCCCTTGGTTTTTACCTCTTTTGAGGGTTTTCCACGTAAAACTCCTTGTGTCGTGTGGTTGTTTGTTTACTCTTGATAATTGCATTATCTTAGTCCATAATTTAAGTGCATTGGGGGGCGAGATCCTCAAGCTTGTGTGAAACGCACCCAACACATTGCATGTATATATTCATTGGTTACGCTAGCTCACTTTAAGACATAAGCTAAAAAATGAGATATACCCAAAACTCAAGTGGGCCATCTACAAGAAACATTGGGGTTGGAAATGTTCACTGTTGAAACCTAATTCCCAGCGTCCGCCATGATGCGTATATGCCATCCAATCCATGCATATGGTGGTTCCCACGTGATGGATTAAGAATAAAAATAAAAAGACTAAAACAAAACTTCCCGTAGCCCCTAGAAGATTCCAATAATGTAGGTGCTCAATCCTACCATTTCTTGTGTATGTTGCGGCCCAAATGAGTTTGTCTGATTTTTTTAAATAACATTCTAAAGTGAGCTGACGCAACCGTCCATGGAGTCAATATAACATGAACATTGCGGGGGCTTAGGGTTACAAAGGATTCCTGTTGTTAAATAACCACTTGTTCTAAAAGCTCAAGCTATTAGACGATGTCATATCAATATATAACAAGTGACTTTAACACTCCCTTATACATGAGGGTGGAACTCTACATGGGAAGATATTGGGCAAGGGTGGAGGGACACTCACAATCACATCATAAACAATGGCCCCTGTGGGAGAATATGTTACGGAGACACATTTAATGGCCTTGGGATTCAAACACTTGACATTCTACTTTGATATCATGTTAAATAACTACTTTCTCTAAAAGCTCGAGCTGTTAAAGGATGTGATATCAATATGTATCAAGGGACTTTAACACTTGTAAATCGATCTGGAAAACCAGTGTACAAGAACTTTTTGTCCCCTCATAGCAGTGTCAATAGTACTAAAATCTGGCTTAATAGGTGGACCAATGCATGTAAGCCCCAAATACCATCACATTATAAAAACATGAAATTAGCCTCTTTTCAACTCTAGTATCTAAGCATTAAGCTCCCATGCTAACTAAGATTAAGCTAGAAAACCTCAATAAAATAGTAACAACGAGATCACGCTAATTATGTGGTTTGCATCATCGAATGTGCAGCCATTAATGGCTCAACTTGCATGAAGAACAGAGTTGACGTGCTGGACAAAAGAGATTTTCTACTACAAATACTCGTCCTCGAAATTGGCGAAAAATATGAGTTAGTATGTTTTGAAATAGAGATCGAGGCTTCTGCCGATGGTGGGAGTGCCTACAAAGTAAGCGGGGAGTACAAGACGGTGGGTGATTACGTGCTACCGGAAGCAGAAAGCAAGGCGAGCAAGGAAGGGTTTATTAAGGTGTTCAAAGGAATTGAGGCCTATCTCCACGCGAATCCGGATGCTTATGCCTAATTCGGATTTTGGAATATTGGGTTTAGTTTGTGTGGCTGTGTGAACATTTGTAGGCTGTGTTTGGATGCGTAAGTAAATTGAGTGGGGATGGTTAGTTTATTAAACAACGGCGTATTTGCTAATCAAACACACCCTTAGATTTCTTGTTTTCTTGGCATTGTTTCTTTTGGTTTTGGGAGGAATATGAGGATTGTAATGAAAAATCATTGTTATGAAAATATAGCTACATGCCTTGTTTTATGTCATTGTAAACAAACTATGGAAAGTGTTTGTTTTGGATTTAAGAACTTATCTCCAATAGGGCAGGAGTAAGAGGTTTTCTAGAATACATCCCGACATTGGCAAATGGATACACTAGATGTTGGGGTTAGGAGCCCCGTAGCGGAAGCGCAGCGGAAGCGATCAAAGCAAGCGAGGAACACACCACAATGGCAATCAACGACTAAATCATCACACACAAGAAGGCAATCCGATTTTTACATGGAAAAACCCCTCAAGGGTAAAAAACCACGACATAAAGCGACACCAATCCACTATAAATCAGAAGTTACAAGAGATTACAGAAGAAAACTTTGGATCACAGCCCATAAGAGAAATCCCAAGCTATCCGAAGCTAATTCTCACATGAGGAGGACAAACCCATCCCTTTCCCTCAACCCAGAAAACTCTGAGCTTCCTCCCTAGCTCTTTCTCTCACCCTAGAACCCTCTCAGTCCCTTGGCCCATTGGTAGCAACCCTAATCTCAGATTACATCTCCTTAAATAGGAGAAAATCGGAATTATAAACTCATTATGCAAAATCGCGCAAGAAACCCAGTCCAAAAAGGAAACTGTCGACCGATCATCTAACCGGTCGGACCCCCCACCGGCCGGTCGGATGGCCTAAAAACATTCCAGTAACAAAACTGCCTTGATCCAACGTGACCGACCGGTCGACTGACCGGTCGGTAGTCTTCATGCATGAAGAGTAGAGGTGTCCAATCCCAACAAACTCCACCACGACTCTAATCTTCATGCAACACCTTTCCACGTGCCATCTTCAATCTTTACTCCGTCAACATCATAGCTCCACCGCTTCTCATGCCTCATCGACTTCAAACTTGCACATTCACCACCCGCTCACTCATGTGGACCTTGCGGCATGCCACACACGAGCAACTGTGGATCTCGCTACCGATCCCGCAGCTCCATCATGAATAGTGCTCCCGATCAAACCTGATCGCAGTCGACAAACTTGATTAAGATATTGGCGTACCAATCCACCTTCTTCAACTCTACTTCTTTCATAGATACCGATCGTTTTCCATATTTTTCTTTCACGGAATCCTCCTCCACAACGAATCTCATACTAGAAGACGTCATTGATGTCTCGCCTCAAATTCTCTTTGCCTCCTTCCCAACTTTTAGCTCTGATACCACTTGTTAGGGTTAGAAGCCCCGCATCGGAAGCAATCAAAGCAAGCGAGGAACACACCACAATGGTAATCAATAAGCAAATCATCACACACAAGAAGGCAATCCGATTTTTGTGGAAAAACCCCTCAAGGGTAAAAAACTACGGCACAAAGCGATACCAATCCACTATAATATCAGAAATTACAAGAGATGAAACCCAAGACCAAAAACCCAAGGCCACAAGAGAAATCCCAAGCTTACCCAAGAAGAAAACCCTCTTCTTCAAGCTCTTTCTCTCATCTGCAAGTTCCATCAATTCCCTTTATAACTTTAGAAACCTCTAATCCAGTATTACCCCTTAAATATGCAAGAAAAACGGAATTAGAAACCTCTTATGTGCAAACCACACAAGAATCCGCGTTGTAGAAGGAGACTGTCGACCGGTCGTCCGATCGGTCAGACACCCCTACTGGCCAATCGGCCGACCAGTCGGATGGCCTAAAAACATTCCAGCAGCAAAACTGCCTTGATCCAACATGACCAACCGATCGGCTGACCGGTCGTTGGTCTTCATGCATGAAGAGTAGAGGTGTCCAATCCCAACACTAGAGACTTTAGCCGTTGGATTGATGTACTTTTCAATGACCTAAACTGTTTGTATGATGCGCATCATTTTGGACTAGGCAATTCTAGGAGAAAAATAAATAAAATAAAATCCCCTACCAAAAGAACTAAAACATAGGATTATTCAACAATTAATTAGATTGGCCATGCTCGAAAGAAAAAAAGCCAAGTGCTGTATTTAAATCTTTCAATTGAAGTGACTTTAGTCTTTCTTTATTCCGCACCTAAAATGAGGCCCATCATATGAATAGTTTGGATTATTTAAAGCTGACCCGTTTTGATGCATACACGGTATGAGAAAAGCTTCTAACCTCCGTTGAAAACTGTAGCTAAAAAAGTAAAAAACCGAGGCTATCGTTTTACCTCGGGTACTCAAACCGGTGCTGCTACCCCTGCAGTGAAAACATGAATTTAGTAAATCCATAAACTTTCAAATCGACAGATTTGAATATGGCAAACTCAAAGTCCATCGTTTGGAAATCAAGCTACAAATGAATTTGAAAAGCATATAGTCCAATGGTGGCCTATCTGTTACCCACTCGGAATTTAGGCAAATGGCTAGCCTCGTGGGTTTGCTCCCCACATACATGAGTTTGATTCACCTCCTTGTGATTCACGCAATACATGTGGTTTTAGGTGATTGGGTGCATCCATATAAGGATTAGTCTCGCCTTAAAAAGAGCTTGAAACACTGTTATCATTACTAAAAAAAATGGTGGCCTATTTGTTGCCAAAAAATAACTTCTAATGCATTCGCATTTGAAAAGGTCCTCATTTTTGTGGATTTGCCAAGCCTTTAGGCCCTGTCTGGTGGACTCCTAAAAATAAGTTATTCTCATTTTAATTATCAGTAATTATGTATTGTTAGTGAAATGAAATGAACTCATTTTTAGTCAATAATCCGCGATTAAAACTATACCACACAAATATTGTATAAGCTTATAGGAGAAGATAAAGTAACTTAACCAATAAGGAACCACTTTTGTCGTGATGGTTTGTCCTGTGGATAATAATAAATAGACATGTTTGGCCCACCTGATAAGCAGCTCAGGCAGGTTTTCAGGGTTGATGGGCCCACCTGATGAAGTTCCTGGATCGTGCACACGTGTGGTGCTTCAGCATGTGGGGAGTGTCTGTATTTGGGGATGATATTTGTGAAAAAAACCTCTGATGGTACCCAGCAATCTAATTAAGATAAGGACAGCCGTTGGCTAGGCCTGTGAAGTATCGGTGCTGTGGGCCCCACCATGATGTATATGTTTTATCCTCCAAATTTCAGGTCGACCCCACCACAGGAAAACAGTGGTGATTGAACGCTCACCATTGAAAACTTCCTAGGGCTCACTGTATGTTTATTTGACATCCAACCCGTTGATTAGGTCACACAGACATGGATGAAGGGAAAACATAAATATCAGCTTGATCCAAAATTTGTGTGACCCCTAAGAAGTTTTCAATGGTGGGCATTCAATCACACTTGTTTCCTGTGGTGTGGTACACCTCAGATATGGATCTGGCTCATTTTTTAGCCAATGCCCTAAATTGATCTGTCAAAATGGATGGACGGAATGGATAGAACACATACCACACGATGGGTTCCACTGCACCGACCAGGAGGGGTCAATACCGACTCCGAGTCTCTGGTCTGCTCCGCTTTGAACTGAGTTTGGTCTGGAATGCTAAGGGACGAAGGTGGGCCAGGGCTAAAATTTAAGCCGGTTTATTACTTGGGCCGGGCTGGGGCTGTGTCTAAGAGACCATCAGCCCGGACCATTTAGGATTTCAAGAGCAGTTTTGTTATATATCATGCATGATGGAGCACTCCTAACGAACCGTCTAGATCTTGCACAAAAGTTTGGCCGGACTTGGGCTCGTGCTTGAGCACGGCTCAAGCTTTGACCATACATAATCAAAGGTCAGGATCATTGACCCAATCTGTGTTTTGGATTATGACATATCTAAATTAGATCTTTCAATTTGCACTGTTTGATTTGAGCCCTTGTGTGCCACGTGTACAATTTCTGAGCGGCTGGGTATCAATCATCATACTCCACCAGAGCATCAAATAACTCCCCTAATGAAAGTCCAAATTGGGAAGCCGGCCTATCTGACCGAGAAAGCAATCCAAACATGAAGGATTAAAATATGAGATATTTAGTCGGTGGGCTACATTCCCGGGACAGTAACCATTTTCAAAATGCTGATGCTTATCCATCGTACACATGGCATACGTGTCTGGAATCCAGATCATCCAAATTGTCAGGCCGTGTTAGATGGAGCATAGACCGAAATCCTCACCATAAAACAGAATCACAACAACCCATTTGGTAGTTGCCAAACAGACATCTGAAAAATACAATCAAAGGTCCAGATTCAATGGGTACAATCAGATGGTTATGAAAGCCCGTTCACTGCGATTTTCGTACTGTGTTCTATCCACAAAAGTATCCACAACTTTGACGGTCCGGATCTCTTCTACTCTATGCCATCCGTCGTTTTTGTCACCAGAATTTTGAAAATGATATCTACCTAGGGGAGCTATTTGATGCTCCAGCTGTAAACGACAGTTAATACACAGGCATTCAGAAATTCTATACAAGCATAAATTAACCCAAAGCAAACCAACTAGATAGTAGAACCCACGGTGTGAAATCAAAGTGCCAGAATCAGTATTGTTGAACAATCCTAACCTCTGATTTGTGGGCACTTGTTTGTTGAAACTGGACCGTTGAATGGTTTTAATTTTCAACCATACAGTATGCAGATAATCAAATCAGCCTTGTTGCTCGCTATTTTCGGCCACGCGTGTGAGGTGTATACAGCATGCCAGAATCAATGATGTAGCTCAATTCAAACAGAACAACAATGACCCCAAGCGCCAAAATAGATAGATACGTCGGATCAGCAATATATGACTAGGATTTGTATAGATTGGTCGCCTATTCAGCCACTTGCATAGTTATTTTTCAATGATCAGACGATATTTGAATGGTGGGTTTATCCTCCAATGATAAATTATACCTCAATCTTCCGTACGAAAGAACTTTTATTAAAGATAGAATATGAAAAGTAAACACTTACAACCAGCCGCATTAAATGTATTGTAGATCACATTTTCGAACAAAGCACCTCATTGAAATAAGTTCAGAGTATGAGCATACACTTTAGTACATCTATAATTACAAGCTATTGGATTACGGCTATGGTTTTACCACTACAAAATATAGATTCACAACTTATACTAAGGAATATATATAAAGAGTAGAGTTACATTAATGAAAATGAAACTGCCAATCACGTTAAGAAATGTGAAGAAAATAAATACGCTAATAAAATTAGAACTGCCGATTACACTAAGGAATATAAAGGGCAAAATGTTAAGGAGCATGATAATTTTGAAGGTAAATTTGATATTTGATTTGATTTAGTTGGTGCTGGACCCTTCTTCTATCACTTTCCTTCACTATTTATAGGCTACAGCGGCCACACGATCCGAGGCTCTTGGCACCTTACTTGGTACGATTTCCAGATCTTTCCTCCCACCACCTATTCTTATAACTATTTTGCTGATTTGGCCACAACTTGTCCGCTCTTGCTTTGTTGTTGCCATCGATTGTTGCCAGCTATGTCACCATGAATCTTAATATAACCTCGTCGGCCGCTTCATACATTCACTTCATAGACTTGTACCATCATACCTATCCTCTCCTAATTGGCTCTTGCAGAGTCAGGCAGAAATAGGGTATAACACGCCTAATTTTGAGTCATGATACATCTAAACTGGGACCTATAATTTGAACATGTAATTTAAATTACGTGTTTCCCAAGTCCGCCATTTCTATGTAATTTCTAAGTGCCTGTGTACCATCCATCACACTCTATCAGAGTATTAATGTTTTTTCTCTTTTAGCATTCACCACAGTCGAGCCCATGTGATGCAGGCCGTTATGGATTAAAGAATTAGATTTCTAGAAGTCGTTTTCTTTTTTAAAAAGTCAAGGTTGTGAAAAATAAAAAGAAAATTAAATTAAAATATAGATAAAAATATTCCAAGATTAGCCAAGATGAGTATTATTCAACTCCCGTCAAGCAACGCAGTTTAAGTGCCTCTGAAGGCTAGTTTAGGAAATAGGAATTCTTCAGGACTGATCTGATCCACTGCGGAATTTTTCTATCATCCATAACGTCGAAACTACGGCTTGGGTCCACCACCAACTTTTAATACACGTTCACCGTACATGTGTCAATCTAGAATGCCCGATTTGTACTCCCATTGTGGATGGAACATGACCTGAGATCGAATGAATATGGCTGTCCAATTAGTGGACATCAAATGAACTTAGCTGTTCAATGGCCAAGATCTGATGGTTGAGATCATGCGATCGGTGTGATGTTTGGGCTGTTAGCAAGGCATGGTGGGGATCAAACCGTGTTGAACGGTCTGGATAGAAACACATATATTCCACTTGTAACGTGGTGAGTGGTGATCTGATACTTTTTTTTCAGTGGTGGGGATTACAGAATGTCATGTTGCCTTTCTTTCGTCATCTGTGAAATACTTTCTTCCTTGATGAGGCACCAGCATGATCTGAACCGTTCACGAGCTAGACCCCTCGATGGAGATGATGTAGCCTTAAAATGGCACTTATTAGAGAAACAAAATCGTCAATGGTCGGCTTGAAAACTGATGACATATCAACATCCAAATCCTTCGAAACCAAACCCCAGGTGTTAAATCAAACAATAAGGGCGTGGATTCAATGGCCGTACGTTTGGTACTGGATCGCCATCAGCAAAAGGTTGGGTTGGCCAATCCTAGTATCTAACAAGCCTCTCATGGATCAACGGTCCACATCATCCTGATGTGATGTGGTTGGACCCAAACCAACGAATGCCTAACGAGTTTACTCTATAATACAATGTAGGAAGATGATACGGTGGAGCCCTCTCTCCAAAGTACACGTGGCAATTAGCACAAATCAGGTCCACCCATATGCAGGGCTAGCGTAGGGCTCTCAATGGGTCGGATCTAGATGGGAGCCGGATCCGGCTCCAAGTCCATATATCTGTAGATGGATTCCGATCAAATTCGGATCAGATTTGGATTCAAAAGGTGATATCCATATCTGATCCACTTATAAATTGTTAGATCCATTTATAAATTGTTAGATCCAAAATCCATATAACCATCAGATTCGGGTCAGATCTAGGTCCGAATCCACCCTCATTACAAATCTAAATAATATATATAATTAATATAATATATTTATTTTAGTAGAAAAATGATGCAAATTACACTACTATTTACTGTGTGATGGTCGACCTAAGAGTGGCATGTCTCAATTTTGAGACATGGCCTAAAATAATATGGAAAACGGATGGCCAGCATGAATGTAACTTATAAAGTAAGGTGACAATGAGTCAGATCTTAATCGGATTTAGATCGAACTCGGATATGTTCCTGGGAATCCAAATCCGGTCCATTTAAGTAATTGGACCTATTTTAATATCCAAATCCGGTCCATTTAACTAATTAGACCTATTTTAAGATCCAAATCCGCATTATACAGATTCGGAGCGAATCGAATCTCGAATTTGACCCGCTCCATTGAGAGCCCTAGGCTAGCGTAGATGGGGGCTAGATGGTTAGCCAATTCTGTCCACACACGCAGCCGCCTATGGAATTAGCAAATCTACCCTAAAATATATGCATTGAATATACACCATGTCATCCATAGGAAAAGTATTCAAGTGAGCCAAGAGTAGGACTCAGATTCTTCAGTGACCCTTACACCTTTAATACAATCGTGTCCACATATGCACCATGTATAGAATTAGCAAACCTACCCTACAATATGCATTGAATGTACACTACGTCATCCCTAGGAAAAAATATTCAAGTGAGTTAAGAACGGGACTCAATTCGGTAGAGGCTGCTTACACCTATAAGACAATCTACTCCACACATGTGCCCATGCACCTGTGCATGGAATTAATAAACCTACCCTACAATATATTTATTGAATGTACACCACATCATCCCTAGGAAAAAATATTCAAGGGAGCTAAGAACTGACTCAAATTCGGTAGTGGCCCCTTACACCTATGAGACAATCCAGTCCACATGTGTGCCCATGCACCAGTGTATAGAATTAGCAACCCTACCTTACAATATATTTATTGAATGTACACCACATCATCCCTAAGGAAAAAATATTCAAGTGAGTTAAGAACAGGACTCGAATTTGGTAGTGGCCCCTTACACCTATAAGACAATCCACTCCACACGTGTATCCATGTATGGAGTTAACAAACCTACCCAACAATATATTCATTGAATGTGCACCACGTCATCCCAAGGAAAAATATTCAAGTGAGCCAAGAAGAGGACTTGAATTTGGTAGTGACCCCTTACACCTATAAGACAATCCTATCCACACGTGGACCCATGCACATGCGTACATATGGAACCAGCAAACCTACCCTACAGTATATTCATTAAATGTGCACCATCATCCTTAGTGGAAAAATATTCGAGTGAGCCAAGAAACCAACTTGGTTAAGGTATAGCAACCCCTTACACGTTTAAGACAATCCTGTCCACCCATGCACCTGTGTATGGAATTAGCAAACCTACCCTACAATATATGCATTGACCGTACACGATCATGTCTAGGGTAAAATATTCAAGTGAACCGAGAAAGGACTCGGATATGGTAATGACCTGTAACGCTCCAGATTTTCGAGATTTATTTGAAAATTTTTGAAAATTTATTTTTAATTTATTTTTTTATTAATTATCGTATATTTACCGTTGATTTGCGAATAGCGGGACATTTGTAGGAGATTTGATAGGGGATCCTTTACAAAAGTTACTTAAAATGATCCCATAAACATCGTAGAAAGATCGAATTTCAAAAATCACACACTTTTCAAATAATTACGAAAATGCCATTAGTTAAACTTAAGTTAAGATGCCATTTTTAAGTATTATAGTTTCTGACGATCACTTTCATGCAAAACCCTGGATTTAAGCTTTTGGTTGGGCATATATTAACCATACACGTCAAATTTCAGCCCTTAAATTATAGTAAAAATGGTTCAATTGTCAAATCAGCCCCTTAACCCTTAATTTTCATGTCCATCGAGTGAGGAAAATAGATGGTTAGCCGTAGTCAAATATTTCTCTTCATATGAGTGACTTGGATCGTCTTTATCATGGACCAATAATGTGATTTGAGTGTCCCACCTTGATAAGCCTCTTTCTTATGCGCGAAGTTATCCCATTCTAGAAATTAACGAGTTACCAACTCTTTTTAAATCTGAACCTTTCAATATACCCACTTCTCACCATCAATTGCTTCTCAAATTTGGACCACCCATTATACTCATATGACTACGAGTTTACACAAAATTTAAACCCCGATCTATAATCTTACACTGTTGAACCACAAAGCAAGCCCCTTCCTTTTCCGCCAAAAGTTAAAATTTCAGATCTAGGCATTTCTTACCATCAATCAGCCACTAAAATTTTTACAATTGTTTGACTATCATGACTACATATTTTCTCAAAATTTGGGCCATAATCATTAAGCGTAGATCATTAATTGAGATCTAGCCCATTTTAGCACCCGTCGGGCCATTTTCAAGGATCGGCCAATCTAGAATGTGGATCATCAAGAAATTTACGTATTCTGACTCTACTATTCAAGCTTGATAAGATGAACGGATTGAAATTGATCAAAGATCACCCGAATATTGAGATTTGAGAAACCCACCTCAAGAGGTTGTTAAGCGCACGCCCTTCCTTTCTCTCCCATGTGCTCATATCCCTCTCCATATTCCAATTACGCACCTCTGAGCCATTCTCCTAACCCTAGCCTCCACGTCCTAAAGAAAGAGAAGAGAGAGAGAGAGAAGAGAGTTCTTTCTCATATTTTCCAGCGGCTAGGATCTTTTACAACCCTCTTCTAAGTCCATCCTAAGGTGAGAATTTTCCTTCAAGCCTTTCATTAATAATATTACGATTATCATAAGTTCTTTTGTGGCATATGAAATTATTTTATTTTAAGTTACTGATCCATATAACATAAAGTTTAACGTAAGATTTGCAATGAATATTATTACATAATGATGTGATTCCTTGTTTAGATTTTTGACTGAGAAGCATGAGTAGTTGTGTTATTTATCTTTGTGAAATCTATGCCCTGATTTCCTTAATCTGTGTTTTACAAGTAACATTGGTTTTTATATTGTAAGATCATCATATGGACATCCCATTATTGTATACTCTTTGTCTCTAAGTTAGTAAAATTATTCAATGTAGAGAGATGGAACCCGTGAGAGGTGTCCATGATGGAAGAATATATCTTAACTTAACTGAGAGAATGAAGTGATTGTTTGTTGATAGATCCTTACATGTATATGATGCTTGATTGGATCCATTTACATTACATAAGTATTTTAATGAATTTGGCCATGATATACAATATTGACTTTTTAGGACATGATGAAATCATAAAACGGGACAATGAGTAGACACTAATGGTATACAAATTCTTATGAGTCGGGATTGGTGTTATGGACACTAATCCCGTGCGTCGGCCTATGCTGGGTTGCTTGCGACTCCCCATAGTAACCACTGAGTTTTATTTAAATCGGTTGTATGCGAAAACACTTAAATAAAGGTGAAACTAAAGTCACGCATTCACTTGGCTCCATGTGGGTGTACGGAATTGAGAATAGGCTAGAGCGTCCTACTTCTCCCGTACGCTGTCACGTGTAGATTTGGGCTATGAGCGTCCCGTTTCTCACGTGGTCGGGCAAAACTATGGGCTTGTGCGTCCCAGGAACTTCTAGTGACTAGTGGCTAGCATGAAGTCGTAACAGGAAGTCTCCCACTTCATGTATTGTGATTCTAGCCAGGGTGCCTTAACCAGAGCATGCATTCCGTGCATCGCATTAACAAATATTTTTAGTTGGTTGTTTTGATTTGATTAAATGATAATATCCTGGTTGCGTTTACTCTGTACCGTTATTATTATTCTTGATTGTCTTGAAGGAAATATTCCCCACTATGATAGCGTTTAACGCTATCCCAATCGCAATTTAGATGATGCAGGTGAAGATCCAGGTATTGAACCCATTTTTTAAGGAAAAGAGTTCGATGGTTCGTACAATCACATGACAGAAGAAGACGTTGAAGGAATTTAGTTGATATTTTCATTTATTAGACATTTCTTTTGATTAGTAGTTACATTTATGAAAATTGTAATAAATCTTCCAGAGAAGACATGGTTTTGTATTTTGATTAATCAGTATATATATTGATTAGTTCTCTTATTTAAACATTGATGATGACGTAGTAAGTTTGATAGAATAAGATGACAAATGTTTCCGCCATTGTGCTTGAATGTTATATTTCATTATTTAACAAATCAATTAGTTCATGATTTACTTAGGAATTCGGCTGTCATGTTATACACAAGAGTCAAAAATCTTGAGTCGTTAGATGACCCCTCCAATCCTGCGCTCGGTGTGATTAGTACTAGTAAAAGCTTTGTGGGGTCCCACCATCATGTATGCGTTTTATCCATGCAGTCCATCTATTTTGCCAGCACATTTTAGGGCATGAGCCAAAAAAATGAGTGAGACCACAAGTGGACCACACTATAAGAAACAGTGGAGATAGGAAACAGTGGAGATTGAACGACTACCATTGAAAACTTCAAATGGGATACAAAAGTTTTGGATCAAGGTGGTTTTCTTGTTTTCCCTTCATCTAGGTTTATTTGACTTTATGAACAGGTTGGATGGTACTTTGCGGTAGGCCCTGGGAAGGTTTCAACGGTGGGCTCCATTATCCCCGTTGCTTCTTGTTGTGTGGCCCACTTGAAATTTGGATCTGACTCAATTTTGAGCTCATGCCTGAAAATGAGATTGAAAAATGAATGGACGAGGTAGATGAAACACATATATAATTTTGGGCCCCACAGCTTTTCTAGTACTTACCAGTACCGAGAGAGCGGTACCTACCGAATCCGAAGAACGGAGGTTCGCTGATTCAGCTGGTCAAGAGTCTACGAAATATGGCGCTCCAAATAACAAAGTATTGATACTATTACTGTACATTCACATTGATAGATAGAACCCATGACTCGTTCAAACCAACCAACCTCAAAATCCATCTATAAAAATACCACATCTTCCCCATTCCTATCACTCAAACACTACCCAAAAGCCTTTCAATCCCTTCTTCCTTGTATCATCTCTCATTCTCTCACAGAAAGAAAATATGGGTGTGACCAGTTTCAGCTTTGAGTTGGTGTGCTCGGTCACACCAGCTAGAATGTTCAAGGCCTCAGTCCTGGACATCCACAACCTGGCCCCGAAGATCATGCCCACGGTCATATTAGGTGCTGGGCTAATTGAAGGAGACGGCGGTGTCGGAAGTGTCAAGCAGTTCAAGTTCACCGATGGTTAGCTTTTTCCTGTAATTTTTTTTCTAATTGGAACGTGTGACTCAGTGAGTCAATGAGTCATGTATCAAATGAGTCCACCACATGAAATTTTGGTGTACATCGATGTCACAGTTGTCCAATCTCGATTGGGTATTTTCAGGTGCCACTGATTGGTCACCTGATGGCGGTCCGATCCTGGTCAACCAATCAACCATCCGATCGGAGATTGGACAGTTGTACTGTCCACTCACACCGAAATTTCACTGGGTCTGACTCGTCCATGGTATCCATGGTCTGACCCACTTCTCATCATCATCTGATCTCGATCAGACGGTGATGATCAGTTGGACGTGCATGGACTGCACTGGATCACTCTTCCATACAACATTTTAAGGGTTATAACTTATAAGCCTCCATCTTGTGCTGCAGCTGTTCCCTTCAGCCACGTAAATGAACGCGTTGATGTGCTGGACAAAGACAACCTTGAGTACAAGTACACAGTTACAGAGGGCGGAGACGTAGGGACAAAACTCATCTCAGCCATCTATCACGTGAAGATCGTGCCTGCCGGCAATGGTGGATGTCTTGTCAAGGCAACCGCTGAATTCAAGCCGGTCCCCGGAGTCCAGTACACAGATGAGGAAGCGAACATTGGAAAGGAAGGAGTGATGGGGATGTACCAGGCTGTGGAGGCCCACCTCTTGGAGAATCCTGCCGTCTGTGCTTGAAAGAATGGACACTTTCAGTCTCCTTATTATCACATATGAGATAGTGTGGCTTTAGCTTGTTTCTTTGGTTTTCCATGCTCCCTTTCCTACTACATGTTTGGTGCAACAAAGGAATGTGTATCAAGTTACAGATGGGATTTTATATAAATAAATTTTCATCTGGGGAAGATTTGGATTTTGGACCACTAAAATCAATGGAGAGAAAGGGATGAGGAGATTGATCATACTAATCTAATGGCTAAAAACCTTCCGATCAAGCTCAGATGGGTTGGATGGTTGTTATATGTGGGGAACACCACCTGCTTTATTAGTGGGCCCCTAAGACTGTGCGTAGTGGACCTTACATGTGCCGACCATCTGATTGGCGTTGGACAGTTGACCACAGACGCGAATTGCCTGTGACCCCCGGCCACAGGAAGTTGCTGTGGTAGGAAGGTGGGCTACTCTGTGAGAAATCCACTCCGTCCACCGGTTTCTAAATATCACAATATGACAGGTACCCAAAAATCAGGCAGATCCAAAATTAAAGTGCTCCACACAAAATGAAACAGTGAGAACAAAAATGTTTACCGTTGAAATCTTCCTGGAGCGGACCATGATGTTTATATGCAATCCAAACTGTTCATAAGGCTATTACCACCGGCATGAACCGTAAAAAAAAAAAAAAAAAAAATCATTCTGACCTAAAACTTCTGTGGCTCCCAAAAATTTTCCAATGGTGATCGTTCAGTCTCCTTTGTTTCCTGTACGTCGTGTGGCCCACCTAAGTTTTGGATCTGCCTGATTTTTTTATTCCTTTCCTATTGTGATCTTTTGAAACCCATACACCGGGTGGATTTCTCACGGGAATCTCTGTTGGGCCCACATGACTTCCGACCACAGGAACTTCCTGTATCCGAGGCAGAGGCAATTCGCGTCCGTTGACCACTTCAAACGATGGGACTCGGATAACCTAGTTGAACGAGGAGTCCGTTTAGCCTCTTTTGGACTCAGTATCGACCGTGTTGCCGCCCACTGGGGACCACATGCTGAGTGATCGGATGATCGGAAACGTCCATACTGTCTCTATCCTATAAGGTCCACCTTATGTTGAACGGATGACATTGACCACTGTCTGTTGATGAATTTAGAACAATGAAAAAAGATTTTCAATAGCTCAAATTTACGGTAAAAATCAAAGGTTAGTATCATCAATGGATTGTGATTGCAGGGGAATCGCTTATTTATGATAGTAACGTGAATATGGAGGGTTCAAATCATAGAATCATGTCAGCATATGGGCCCAGTGGGTGGTGACACACGCTGAGTTCTGAGTCGCGATGGAGGCAAAACGAACTCTTACCCGGGTGACCTACCAGTCTTTTTTAAGTTCTTTCGCTGCAACACGCTGCCTTAGTCTTTTTTTTAAGACACGTGTAAAAGATCTAAATCGTCCATTAGATGTAACCCACTATTTAGATTCTCTGGAAAAAGAATCAGGCCCGTTCACTCATTATAGAGGCCACGATACCTGAAACATTTGAGACTCTGCCTCGTGTTTTCTCAGACTTCCAAATTCTTACATACACTATTACACACATCATGAATTGAACAGCTGATTGTTAAACCAGAGTATTCACATAGTGGGGCCCATCTAGTAAACGGCTCAGATTTTGTTCAAGCATGCCAGCCTGGTGCATTAGGGAGCATGTTGAGCGATTGGCTGCGTCTGGAACGGAGAGCCTTCACTTATAAAACGAATCTGATATCTACAGCTGATAGATAAACCCTTCCTATTCTAATTTTGTTAATACCTGGCAGAAAAAATAAGGGGAATTTTACAAAATAATACCTTATTAATATCATATTTACATTTCAATACCTTTTTAAATTAACTTTTCATTAAGCTGCCTCATTAATCAAGATAATCATCAAATGGGCACCTTCTGTTACGTTTTTGTATTTTCCGTAATATTTTTTTCACTAAATGACAAAAATGCCCATCTTAATGATGGCGCTTAATTACTTGAACATAAACAAGATATTTACTAAATATTTATTACTTAAAATTACTAAAAGGAGAAAACACAAGTGTAGTGGATTGCCTGCTGACATTGCTATTGGTTGATGCTCTATGGGCCTACAATGATGAATGCCTTTTATCCACACCCTCGATCCATTTTGCTGGATCATTTTATAGCATGATCCCAAAAAATGAGTTAGATCCATATCTCAGGTGCACCACACTACGGGAAAAGGTGGTCATTGAGCGCCCACCGTTGAAAACTCTTTGGGGCCACGAAAGTTTTGGACCAGGCTGATATTTTTCTTTTCCCTTTGTCCATGTCTTTGTGACCTAATCAACAGGTTGGATGGAAAATAAAAATTACAGTGGGCCTGAGGAAGTTTTTAATGATGAGCGTTCAATCACCACCATTTTCTTGTGGCGTGGCTCTCCTGAGATTTGGATTGAACTTATTTTTAGGACCATACTCTAAAATAATCTGGAAAAATAGACGGATAGTATGGATAATACAAATAAATCATGGTGGGCCCAAAGAGCACAGACCAGTTGCCACATCATGAACAGGCACTATGCGTTTCATCTTTACCGGGTGCGGATTAGGCACTACCCCGCCTGCATCTAGGATCGGACGGGGCTCCAAGGGGCCACCATGATGTATCAATTTTATCCACACCGTCCATCCATTTTTGCATATCTTTTTAGCTGTAAGAGCCTAAAAATAGATAGATCCAAGTCTCAAGTGAACCACACCGTAGAAAGCAGTAGGTTGGCCGTTGATATTTTCCTAGAACCCTCCGTAATGGTTAATTGCCATCCCACCTGTCATATAGACTTGATGCATCTGGATGACAGGACAACACAAATATTAATTAGCTTGATCCGTGGTCCACAAGAAGTTTTGGGTAATTGTTTAATGCAGACTGTGTGGTCCACTTGAGCCTTGAATCTGCTTCATTTTGTGGGTTGTATGCTAAAAAAAATAGCAAAATGAATGAACGGAGTACATAAAACCCCCATCAGAGGCCCTATCCGTTCATAACTAGAGACGGCAGTACCCAATCCTCTTCCACATCTTTCCTTCTTCGGATGAGATTGAGATTAGCTGGTTTGCCAGCGAGTTAATTAGGTGTGCCGGAATCAGATTGCGTACGGAGTAATTCAATACCCTAAGCGTACTTAGCCCACCATGATTTACAGATAAATTTAGGGCTTGAGCCCAAAAATTGAAGCATATCCCATCACGTAGACCACACCACAAGAAAAAAGTGTAAATTGAATGTCTACCATCTAAAATTTTTTAGGGATTGCAGAAGTTTTGAATCAAGTTGATATTTGCATTTTCCCTTCATTATGTCAGTGTGATCTTACGAACATGTTTGATGACAAGTAAACATCACTATGGGCCTTAGGAAGGTTTCAACAATTATTCCACTATTTACTGTGGTATGGACCACTTGAGGCTTGGATATGCTTCAATTTTGGGCTCAACCCTTAAAATCAGCTGAGAAAACAGATGGATGGTGTGGATAACCGATATACATTCATGGTGGGCCCAACAGAGTTTATTCAATGCAATAAAAGTGTAACGAGTACGCAGTCCCATTTCGCCCCGGACTCACCCAAAACGCAAAACGGGTGTCCTAACTGTGGGCCCACCTTGATATATGTATTGTATATTCGTACTGTCTATTCAATTTTTCAGCCCATTTTAGAGAATGATATCGAGATAAAGGATTTTATTCTCAGGTGGACAACACCATATGAAGCAGTTGAGTGACTATTAAAAGCTTCTTATGGGCCACAAAAGTTTTGGATCACACTGATTTTTTTTTTCCCTTCATCCAGGTCTATGTGACCTTATCAACAGGTTGGATGGAAAATAAACATTAGGGTGAGCATTATAGTGGGCCTTAGGAATATTTTAATGGTAAGCATCAAATCACCACTATTTCCTATGGTGTGGTCCACTTGAGAACTATATCCTCTTTATTTTTGGATTTTTCCCTAAAATGAACTGAAAAAATGGATGGACAGTGTGGATATACAATACATACATCAAGGTAGCCCCACGGTCAATGCCGCACCAGCATGTGTGAGGCCGGGGCTGCACCTAATGTGCTCGCTATTGCCAAAACCACCGAGCAGTGGTGAGGTGAACTGTTGGGAACTGTGGGGCCCACCTTGATGTATGTGTTTGACATCCAACCCGTCACACAAACCTAGATGAAGGGAAAAAACCAACAATCAGCTTTATCCAGAAATTTCTTGGGCCATAAGAAGTTTTAAAGGGTGTACGTTCAATGATCACTGCTTTGTCTGGTGTGGTCCACCTGAGATATGGATCCGAGTCATTTTTGGACTCATGTCATAAAATGATCAGTCAAATTGGATGGAAAGTTTGAATAAAACACATATCATGGTGGGCCCAAGCCACCTATCAATGGCAGCGTTAGTAGGTAAATGATGACTTTCGGGTGACTAAAAGCGCATCATGGACATTTTTGTCAAAACTTGACGGCTACTCGATAAAGCTAACGGAAGGTACTTCATTGACAATTATTTGGATTAATGAGGTAATTTAATAAAAAGATAATTTAAAAAGGTACTGCAAAGATAAAAAATTTTCAATAAGCTACCTCATTAATTTAAATAATTACCATAGGATACCTTCTGCTAACAAATGATTACATGTTTTGACCGTAGTTAAAGGTTGGCAATGTACCTTAGGCAGCTGGGCTAAGCCCTACTATCATGCTTGTATGAAATCCACCCAGGCTACTTAGGTGAGTCACTCCATGTTAAGCTTAAGGCCCAAACATCATACTCATTCATGATGTAGATGGATCTCATGATTGGAAATAAAGTATAGGATAACCCTCCCCTTAAAAACTATTTTCATAGGTATGACCCGCATAATTCACGGATGGAACCTAATCTTTGGGCCCTTGAAAATTTTTAATATGGCATCTAATTGCTGAAGTGGATTACATATATTCATCATGGTGTATCCTATCAAGATCAAGGGTGGACATCTCTCCCAAATGTTTCATTTGGTGTGGCCTAATGAATCACAAGTCAGCCTCATTTTTTAGCCCTGGCCGGCCTAACATGGTTAAGAGCGAATTTTACACACCTTAAAAAAAAAAAAAAGAAAAAAAAAAAAGAGGATAATTTAGGGGACTCCCACCCCTTATTTTTTTTACAAGTCCACCATAATGCATACGTGAGATTCACTTTGACCATTAGATGAGTAATACAATGTCATGCTTGAGCAAAATATTTAGATTGGCATATGATTTAGGTGGACTACACTAATGAAAAAAAACCTGGAGAGAGATGCTCTTAAGAAATCCATCCAACCATTAGATGCTACAAAAAATATATGCCTGGTCCCAAAAGCTAGGGCCATCCATGATACAGGTGGGCTACATGACGGAAAACAGTTCATAAGGTAATGGTTGCCCTTTCTGCTTTTTCTAATTGTGCCATCTAGCGGGAGCTAATTTTTGGGCTGTAGGCTTAAGATTGATGATGCATGGATGGATTTCACGTAAACATCATGGTGGGGCTCAGCTAATCACCACCATTGGCCTGAACCGCCGACCCCCAACTCCCGTTAATAATTACTTAAATTAATGGGAAGCTTATCCAAAACTTTTTTTTAAAGTACCGACAAAGTAAATTCTATGTCAAGCAGGCGGGTTTTTTTTTTTTTTAATTCATTCCCGACATTGTATTGCACCAAGAGCTCGTGTTCAGTGTGATTTGTCCACCGTCCATTTCCCCGTAAGAAAAGATTGTCAGATAGTCGTGACCATGTATCTGCTGGGAGCCACCGTTGATGGGACTTCAAACTCACGCCCGAACAGATAATCCTGAAGATTGATGGAATTGACTATAGAAAGCTAATAATAATATCCTGACTATCCGACTCCACCAATGGGATGGTTGGGATCATTCGTTGACTGTGGGTTTCTGGAAGTAACCTATCTATGCAAGACACAACAAAAGGAAAATTCAGATCGTCCATCCATCTCTCTATATGGGCCATGTGGAGCGATGTATGGTGCAGGAGAAAGGAATCAACGCACCAGTACTAGCAGTCCTCTCCTCACCATAGACTAGCAGATACCAACGGAAGCGGATTGCGTACTGAGTAACGTGCAGAGTAAACTATGTGAGGCCCACAGCGATTTAAGTATTTTATCCACTCCGTCCATCCATCTTAAAAGAAAATTTTAAGTATGGTGCCAAAAACTGAAGCATATCAAAATTTAAAGTGGACCACACCATAAGAAAAGTGTGAACTGAATGTCTACCATTGAAAAATTCTCGGAGGACACAGAAGTTTTGGATCAACCTGATATTTGTGTTTTCCCTTCATCCATATCCATGTTGTCTTATGAACAGGTTGGATGACAAATAAACATCACTGTAGGGCCTAGGAAGGTTTCAACGGTGGAAATCATTATATCCCACTGCTTCCCGTGGCATGGTCTACTTGAGATTTGAATATGCTTAAATTTTGGGCTCAACCACTAAAATGAGCTGGAAAAACATATGGACGGAATAGATAAAGCACATACATTCTAGGTGGGCCCAACTGAGTTTACTCCGCACGCAATCTGATTTCGATACGAACTCGGTTTTGGCGCGATTATCGGTAAGTAATAATGCCATATACCATGTTCGGATGGAAAGTTTGTGCATATCCGTTCGGGCTTTCCGAATCATGTAAGTTTGGACCCATAAATCAGGGGCCCTGACTGTAGTGCCCACCTTGATGTATTTATTGTATAGTTTTCCAGCCCTTTTTGGCCTCTTTTTGGGGCATGACCCAAAAATGATGCTGATCCAAATCTCAGGTGGACCACAAAATAAGAAACAGTGGTGATTGAACCCCAATCATTAAAAACATTTTAGGGCCCATCATAATAGTCCTCCGTAGGGCATGGCATAACTTGGCCCTAGCATGTACTGATCGAAGAAATTCATTCCAAAAAGGGAGAAATTAGAGTTCGAAGTGTAAATAATAAATTGGCCATAACTTTTGATCCATGTATTATTACAAGATGAATTATCGACAATTTTAAGAAAAACACACTATTTTTAATAAGTTTTGGCCCAAATATATCTCATTTATATATATATATATATGTATATATGTATATATATATATGTATATATATATATATATATATATATATGTATATATATATATGCAATCTTTTTAAGATTTGCTTATAATCACGACAAGAATCACCTGGTACAACTAAATTAGGACTTTTTTAAGTATACTTTACTATTTCAAATAAGTTTGAGTTTAGTTAAGTTAGAACTCCTAATTAGGGTTTCATTTTCTATATAAATGATATAATCGAAAGTCTGAGCATTGTTATTATTAACAAATATTCTGAATTTTTTTTTTTTTTGGAATTGTAGGTCATATATTGCATATTTTCATCTGGCAATGTAATGATCAGTTTGGATCAATCACATGACCATTAGAGTGGGATCCATGCTACAGTGGGTGTATATGATTTTGTAAAGTATACAATACCATTAACAACTATTGAATAGAATTATATTGGGAGTTATCTTCTATCCTTGAGAGGAAGGATTGAGGAGACTAGGTAAGAGAGGAGATCCTATGACGAGTGGGCTTTTCCCACGGTCACTCTAGCTATTTAAAATGCGTTCAGTCCTCAATTCTATATATTTAAGTTGAATGTAAATAAGTAATAATTACTTAGATTTCTATCTCCTTGGATATGCATGTTGTCTCAAAAAGTCTCACATTGGGTACTATGTTATGTACCAAAATCTTATGGGCCCCATCATAATGTATGTGTTATAACTATCCATTCATTTTTCTAAATTATTTTAGGGCATACGCGCAAAAAGCACAAAAATGAGACAAATCCAAAGCTCAAGTGGCCTACAATAAGAATAATCATGTCTACCATTGAACATACTTTTGTCTGTGGTGTTGTCCACTTGATCTTTGGATCTATCTCTTTTTGGGGTTCATGTCCTAAAATGATTTGAATTGATGAATGAGCAATGTGAATATAACACATACATCATGATGGGCCCAAAACCACCAAGCAGTGGTGAGGTGAACTGTTGGGAACTGTGGGGCCCACCTTAATGTATGTGTTTGACATCCAACCCGTCACACAAACCTAGATGAAGGGAAAAAACCAACAATCAGCTTTATCCAGAAATTTCTTGGGCCATAAGAAGTTTTAAAGGGTGTACGTTCAATTATCACTGCTTTGTCTGGTGTGGTCCACCTGATATATGGATCCGAGTCATTTTTGGACTCATGTCATAAAATGATCAGTCAAATTGGATGGAAAGTGTGAATAAAACACATATCATGGTGGCCCCAAGCCACCTATCAATGGCAGCGTTAGTAGGTGAATGATGACTTTCGGGTGACTAAAAGCTGCATCACTAATGGTGGACATTTTTGTCAAAACTTGACGGATACTCGATAAAGCTAACGGAAGGTACTTCATTGACAATTATTTGAATTAATGAGGTAATTTAATAAAAAGATAATTTAAAAAGGTACTGCAAAGATAAAAAGTTTTCAACAAGCTACCTCATTAATTTAAATAATTACCACAGGATACCTTCTCCTAACAAATGATTACATGTTTTGACCGAAGTTAAAGGTTGGCAATGTACCTTAGGCAGCAGGGCTAAGCCCTACTATCATGCTTATATGAAATCCACCCAGGCCACTTAGGTGAGTCACTCCATGTTAAGCTTAAGGCCCAAACATCAGACTCATTCATGATGTAGATGGATCTCACGGTTGGAAATAAAGTATAGGATAACCCTCCCCTTAGAAACTATTTTCATAGGTATGACCCACATAATTCACAGATGAAACCCAATCTTTGGGCCCTTGAAAATTTTTAATATGGCATCTAATTGTTGAAGTGGATTACATATATTCATCATGGTGTGTCCTAACAAGATCAAGGGTGGACATCTCTCCCAAATGTTTCATTTGCTGTGGAATAATGAATCACAAGTCAGCCTCATTTTTTTGCCTTGGCCGATGGTTAAGAGCGAATTTTACACACCTTAAAAGAAAAAAAAAAAAAAAAAAAAAAAGGGTGAAACAAAAAAATACGTGCCCTCTCCTAACCATGAAAAAAAAAAAAAAAAAGGGTAATTTAGGAGACTCCCACCCCTTATTTTTTTACAAGTCCACCAGAGTGCATCCGTGAGATTCACTTTGACCATTAGATGTGTAATACAATGTCATGCTTGAGCAAAATATTTAGATTGACATATGATTTAGGTGGACTACACTAATGAAAACAACCTGGAGAGAGATGCTCTTATGAAATCCATCCAACCATTAGATGCTACAAAAAATATATGCCTGGTCCCAAAAGCTAGGCCCATCCATGATTCAGGTGGGTTACATGACGGAAAACAGTTCATAAGGTAATGGTTGCCCTTTCCACTTTTTCTAATTGTGCCGTCTAGCGGGAGCTAAGTTTTGGGCTGTAGGCTTAAGATTGATGATGCACAGATGGATTTCACATAAACATTATGGTGGGGCTCAGCTAATCACCACCATTGGCCTGAACCCAACTCCCGTTAATAATTACTTAAATTAATGGAAAGCTTATCCAAAACTTTTTTTTAAAGCACGGACAAAGTAAATTCTATGTCAAGTAGGCGAGTTTTTTTTTTTTTTTTTTTAATTCATTCCCGACATTGTATTGCACCAAGAGCTCGTGTTCGGTGTGATTTGTCCGGCGTCCGTTTCCCCGTAAGAAAAGATTGTCAGATAATCGTGACCATGTATCTGCTGGGAGCCACCGTTGATGGGACTTCAAACTCACGCCTGAACAGAAAATCCTGATGATTGATGGAATTGACTATAGAAAGCTAATAATAATGTCCTGACTATCCGACTCCACCAATGGGATGGTTGGGATCATTCGTTGACTGTGGGTTTCTGGAAGCAACCTATCCATGCAAGACACAACAAAAGGAAAATTCAGATCGTCCATCCATCTCTCTATATGGGCCATGTGGAGCGATGTATGGTGCAGGAGAAAGGAATCAACGCACCAGTACTACATCCATCTACCAGTCCTCTCCTCACCATAGACTAGCAGATACCAACGGAAGCGGATTGCGTATTGAGTAACTCCGCACGCTAGCATGTGGAGTATACTCTGTGGGGCCCACAGTGATTTACGTATTTTATCCACTCCGTCCATCCATCTTAAAAGAAAATTTTAAGTATGGTGCCAAAAATTGAAGCATATCAAAATTTAAAGTGGACCACACCATAAGAAAAGTGTGAACTGAATGTCTACCATTGAAAAATTCTCGGAGGACACAAAAGTTTTGGATCAAGCTGATATTTGTGTTTTCCCTTCATCTATATCCATGTGATCTTATGAACAGGTTGGATGACAAATAAACATCACTGTAGGGCCTGGGAAGGTTTCAACGGTGGAAATCATTATATCCCACTGCTTCCCGTGGCATGGTCCACTTGAGATTTGAATATGCTTAAATTTTGGGCTCAACTGCTAAAATGAGCTGGAAAAACATATGTACAGAATAGATAAAGCACATACATTCAAGGTGGGCCCAACTGAGTTTACTCCGCACGATAAGAGCATGCGGAGTTACTCCGCACGTAATCCGATTCCTATACGAACTCGGTTTTGGCGCGATTATCGGTAAGTAATAAGGCCATATACCATGTTCGGATGGAATCTTTGTGCATATCCGTTTGGGCTTTCCGAATCATGTAAGTTTGGACCCATAAATCAGGGGAGCGGATTAAGTGGAGCCCTGACTGTAGTGCCCACCTTGATGTATTTATTGTATAGTTTCCCGGCCCTTTCGGCCTCTTTTTGGGGCATGACCCAAAAATGATGCTGATCCAAATCTCAGGTGGACCACAAAATAGGAAACAAAGGTGATTGAACCCCAATCATTAAAAACATTGTAGGGCCCACCATAATAGTCCTCCGTAGGGCATGGCATAACTTGGCCCTGGCATGTACTGATTGAAGAAATTCATTCCAAATAGGGAGAAATTAGAATTCGAAGTGTAAATAATAAATTGGCCATAACTTTTGATCCAGGTATTATTACAAGATGAATTATCGGCAATTTTAAGAAAAACTTACTATTTTTAATAAGTTTTGGCCGAGATATATCTCATTTATTTTAAAGTTTATACACACACACACACACACACACACACACACACAATCTTTTTAAGATTTGCTTATAATCACAACAAGAATCATCTGATGCAACTAAATTAGGACTTTTTTTAGTATACTTTACTATTTCAAATAAGTTTGTGTTTAGTTAAGTTAGAACTCCTAATTAGGGTTTCATTTTCTATATAAATGATGTAATCGAAAGTCTGAGCATTGTTATTATTAACAAATATTCTGATTTTTTTTTTTTTTTTTTTTTGAATTGTAGGTCATATATTGCATATTTTTATCTGGCAATGTAATGATCAGTTTGGATCAATCACATGACCATTAGAGTGGGATCCATGCTACAGTGGGTGTATATGATTTTGTAAAGCATGCAATACCATTAACAACTATTGAATAGAGTTATATTGGGAGTTATCTTCTATCCTTGAGAGGAAGGATTGAGGAGACTAGGTAAGAGATGAGATCGAGTGGGCTTTTCCCATAGTCACTTTAGCTATTTAAAATGCGTTCAGTCCTCAATTCTATATATTTAAGTTGAATGTAAATAAGTAATAATTACTTAGATTTCTATCTCCTTGGATATACATGTTGTCCCAAAAAGTCTCACACGGGGTACTATGTTATGTACCAAAATCTTATGGGCCCCATCATAATGTATGTGTTATAACTATCCATTCATTTTTCTAAATTATTTTAGGGCATAAGCGCAAAAAGTACAAAAATGAGACAAATCCAAAGCTCAAGTGGCCCACAATAAGAATAATCATGTCTACCATTGAACATACATTTGTCTGTGGTGTTGTCCACTTGATCTTTGGGTCTATCTCATTTTTGGGTTCATGTCCTGAAATGATTTGAATTGATATATGAGCAATGTGAATATAACACATACATCATGATGGGGCCCATAGAGTTTTATTTTGAAAAGAGGTTAAATTTACATAAATAAGTGGAATTCCATCTCTCCATCAAAAGAATAGTAAAAATCATCACTGTATTTTTATTGCAATTTACTTTCATTTACCTCCAATCAAATGAGCAATTAGAGAGCGTACAGGCATGGGGTGTAGAGGAAACGGAAGATAAGACCGGCATATGACCAACTTCTCCAAGGATCTCAACGGACAAGAAATAATGGTGGACCAAGGTATATATTCTAATTGCTCGAATGCCCTAGATTTGATCCACTTCCACCATAACATGTAGTATTAGAGCGGACCTTGACTCAATATCGTAGATCTTATGGTGATTTTAGGGTTTCCCTGTTGCCGAAATCCGTCGAGCACATGACAGCAAGCATGTAGAATCGGAAGGGGTTTTCTAAAACACCAATTCTGAGATAGTACACAATCCGGCAATCCCACCCTATTAGGCTACTAGCATCGGGAGGTGTGACAATCGGTGTATTTCTGACCAGATTTCAGACCACACATGTTGTGTGGCACATTCTCGCCGGGCGCGAATTAGGTATTACCCTGGGAACAGCTTAGTGGGTGTTACCCTCACCGTATGGCCCACGTGGATGATATTTTGTATATTCATTCCGTCCATCCGTTTCTACAGACCATTTTAGGATGATATTACAAAAATTGTGCATATAAAAATCTCAAATGGACGACACCAGTAGAAACAGTTTGATTGAGTGTCCCACCATTAAAATTTTCAAGGAATCCATTGTAAGGTTTCAGTAGTGTTTATTTGCAATCCAATCTCTTTATAATGCCAATAAGGTTTTGATGAACTGAATATATAAATATAAATTTGATCCAAAATTTTTGTGGCCCACAGAACGTTTTTAATGATTATTCATCACTGTTTCTAGTGGCATGGTCCACCTGAGATTTGGATCTTCTCATGGTTTTGGATCACATCCAAAAATGATATGAAAAAACAGATAGACAGCTTAGATATATAAAAAAAAATACATCTAGATGGACCCCACATGATTAGGGTAACACAGTACTGCTTTTCATTTTAGGACTGACGAGCCAGGGAGGAAACACAGCAGTGGGTGATTCCCTGTCTGTGGGACCTTCCTTGATGTATGTGTTGTGTATCCACGCCATCCATCAGTTTTTTCCCCACTCAATTTAGGGGATGGTAAAAAAAATGAAGTAGATCCAAATCCCAAGTGTACCACACTACAGGAAATAGTGATCATTGAACACCCACCATTAAAAATTTCCCAGGCCCATCATAATGTGGATTTTCCATCCAACCTGATTGATAAGACCACACAGACCTGGAGGAAGGGAAAACACAAATATCAGCTTGATCGAAAACTTTTGTAGCCCTCAACAAGTTTTTAACGGACATTCATTCCCTACTATGTGGTCCACTTGATATTTGGATCTTTGGGAACATGCCCTAAAATAAGTTGGAAAAATGAATGGACAGTGTAGATATAGAACACGTATATTAGGGTGGACCCCATGGTCAGCGAAACCCCTAATCCGCTCCCTCTCATGGTCCAACTGAATGTATAGCCTAGAGATTTTTACTACAATAGGCCTGAGGTGTAGCTACCTTTACTAAAAGTCTAATTTCTCGTGAGGCTCATCTATTTTAGCATTTTCACGAGAAATTCAAAACTTCCCGTTGGAAATGCCCCTCTGACCACCTGCGTATGTCCATGAAGAGGCGGAATGATGCGGATTGTATCCTGCCCTTGCTCGGACGCATTACCATCTGGGCAGACCTATGGAGGGGCCCACCGTGATGCATATGTTTATCCACTTTGTTTATCCATTTTATAAGATCATTTTAAGGTATGACTCTAAAAAGGAAGAAGATCCAACGCTTAGGTGGGCGACACCAAATAGTGATGGGAACCTGGTGACGTCATCACTATAATAGCCATCAGGGTCCGCTCACTATTTGGTGTGACCCACTTGAGCGTTGGATCTGCCTCATTTTTTGGCCCATATCCTAGAATGATCTCATAAAATGGATGGACGGAGTGGATAAACTGATATATCACGATAAGCCCCTCCACAGGTCTGCCCCGACAAAATGCAGGCAGGCGGCGGGAGGACGCAATTCGCGTCCGAGGCGAAAGGCCTCTTGGGTGTGGACAGGTGGTCCACTCATGGGACCCACCCTGATCCATATGTTACATCCACGCTGTCCATCCATTTGAAGAGATCATTCTAGGGGAGGAGCCAAAGAATGAAGCAGATCCAAAGATCAAGTGGACCTCACCAAAGAAAACAGTGGGGATTGATGTCCTACCATTAAAAACTTCTTAGGCTCACAAAAGTTTTCGATCAAGCTGATATTTGTGTTTTCCCTTCTTCTATATCTGTGTGAACTTATGAACAGTTGGATCTCAAATAAACATTACGGTGGGCCCTATGAAGGTTTCAACGGTCACTTCATTGTCCTTATTGTTTTCTTTGGTGGGCTCCACTTGAGAATTAGATCTGTCTCATTCTTTAGATCATGCCCTAAAATGACCTCTCCAAATGAATGGAAGGTGTGGATATAACACATACATCACAGTGGGGCCCATAAAAGTTGGTGATGTCACTTTCAGTAGGGCAAAAGCCCTTTGACCACCTGCTCCTTGTACGTCCATAAAGAGGCAAAAGCCCTCTTTGGGCGTGGACAGGTGGTCCACTCGTGGGACCCACCATGTTGTATATGTTTCATCCATGCTGTCCTTCCTTTTTCAAGATCAATTTAGGCTTTAGGTCAGATCTAGATCTCAGGTCAACCATAACACAGTAAACAGTTGGGACTGCCTTGATAGACTGTCCACATTGAAGGTGGCGCTCACATGGCAAGTAGACGGTCCACATAAAATATGGGCCCCATATAATGGATGACCCTGTATTAATGTGGGCCCCATGGAGTTTCCAACATTAGGCATTCAATCACCATTGTTTTCTGAGGTGGGGCCTGCTTGAGCTTTGCATCTGCGTCACATGTGGGCTCCACCCACATCTAACTCTGTGGACCCCACCACAGAGATAGTGGGGATAGTGATGCCCACCGTTGAAACCTTCCTAGGGACCACCATGATGTTTATTTGAGATCCAACCTGTTTATAAGTTCACATGGACATGGACGAAGGGAAAAAAACAAATATCAGTTTGATAAAAAAGTTATGTGGCCCCCTAGAAGTTTTTAATGGTAGGCGTTCAATCCCCACTATTTTCTATGGTGGGGTCCACTTGACTTTGGATCTGCCTTATTCTTTAGCACATGCCCTAAATTGATCTCTTCAAATGGATGATGGTGTGGATACAACACATACATCATGGTAGGCCTCAAGGTTTACTGGCAAAGAAACATTATAGTGGGGCCCGTTGTACTATGAGGTTTCCCATGAGCATTGTGGATTGCCCAGAAGCACTCAGGCTCCCCTTGAACACTATGGATTCCCCCTGAGCACTGTAGGAAGGCTTCCATGGTGAACATCATTGTCCCCACTACTCCAGCTAGTGTGGCCCGCTTGAGATCTATATTTGGTTCGTTTTTGGCCCATGCCTTAAAATGATATGGAAAAATAGATAGACAACTTAGATAAAACACAAATATCAGGGTGGATCCCACAAGGGGGCCAGCGTGCCGAGCTTTAGATCGAGCTAGTATTTGTATGGTCTCTTCATCCAGGTCTACGTGACCTTATCAACAGGTTAGGTGGCATATAAACCTCACGGTGGGGCCCCACACGTGCAGCAACAGTGGCCCCACCCATTTCCAATAGTAGTCGCTCAATCTCCATTGTTTTCCATGGTGTGGTCCACCAGAGTTCTGAATCCATTTGATATTTGTGTTTTCCCTTAAATCAAGTCACATAGGCTTTTGCCCAAGGTTTGATGGTAAAGAAACATCTTAGCGGGGCCTAGCAAGGTTTCAATAGTGGACATCATTGTCTCAACTGTTCCATATGGTGTGAGCCACCTACGATATAGATTTGTCTCAGAGTTGGGCCCATGGCCTAAAATGATGTGGGAAAAAAAGATGGACAGCATGGATGTAACATATGTATTATGGTGGGGCCCACGGGTGGATCCCCTTTGAAACGCCCAAGAGGGCTCTCGCCTCCTCATGGATGTACGCAAGACGGCAGGTGCGGAGGGTCAGAGGTGCATTTTGGACCTGAAGTTTTGCAATTTCTCGTAAAAAGGCTAAAAATCGATGAACCTCATAAAAAATAGGACTTTTAGTAAAAATAGCCACAGGTGGTTATTGTAGTAAAAATCCCTATAGCCAATGAGCTTTAGATGATGATGATTTAGGACAACTTGTGCATCGCACTTGTGCATTCCCCGCCCTCTGAACACGTGGGACTCATGTCAACTGAGTGTCCAAAATAAACCATCCGCAGGGTGGGACACTCAAGATGGGTGGACTAGATATCACACATGTGTGCAAGATAGAGCATGTCAATGGCTGGCCATTCATCATTAGCCTTGAGCCAGGTCATGCCTGGCCACTCATCATTAGCCGGGCCCAGCCGTCCCATCAGGTTTAGGGTCCTAGGCCCTACCAGTAAATAGGGCTGCAAATGGTCGGGTTCGGAGCGGGTTTAGCCAGACCCGCCCATTTACTAAACGGGTCTAGGTCCAAATTTTAGACCCGGACCCTTTTACTAAATGGGCGGGTCCAGGTCGGGTCCGAGTCAACCCATCAGACCCATTTATAAATGGGTCTGGGTCTGGTAGAGGGAGATCCACCCAAACCCATTTATAAATGGGTCGGGTCTAATGGGTCCAGGTTTGGATCAAGTATGCAAGCATTTTACAAGGCTTAAAACCGGGTCTGGGCGGGTTTCAGGGAGACGGGTCCCTTGAAACATAGACCAAACCTGCCCACTTACTAAATGGGTTCGGGTCGAGTCGGGTCGGGCCTAATATAAAGAAAACCAGACCCAG
Source organism: Liriodendron chinense (assembly GCA_003013855.2). Lineage (NCBI taxonomy): Eukaryota > Viridiplantae > Streptophyta > Magnoliopsida > Magnoliales > Magnoliaceae > Liriodendron > Liriodendron chinense. The sequence continues at coordinate 533,491 of PVNU02003730.1, read as the reverse complement.
ATCCTTTTAGCAATTGGGTCTGTTCTTGGACCCCAGACCCATACCATTTAACAAATGGATCGAGTCCGGGTCGGACCTAAATGGGTAGGGTCCGGGTACCCCATCGGGTCCGCTAACCCATTTACAGCTCTACCCGTAAAAGCTATTTTGTCTCGTCTATGCTGTAAAGAAGGGCAGTCCCCCATCGTGCTTTCATCAAGTTTTGTCGAATTTTGTTGTACACGTGGCACACATGCAGGAGATCCAAGTCATTTCACCTGGTTGGCCCTTATAGGGATGGACACCAGTTCAGTGGATCTAGCCAATTACCGGTTACGGAAGCAGATTAGGTGAGACCCCGGACTCACTCAAGATGGTGCGGCCCTTACAGTAGGGCCCACCTTGATGTATGTATCCCGTATCCACACCGTTCATCCGTTTTTTTTTTCACATCATTTTAGTACATCGTTCCAAAAATGAAACACATCCAATTATTAGGTGGACCATACCATACAAAATAGTGTTGATTGACCATTAAGGGGCCACAAAAGTTTGGGATCAATCTGATATTTGTTTTCTAACTTCATCCAGGGTTAGGGTTATGTGACCTTATCAACAGATTGGATGGTAAATAAACAATATAGAAATATAAAGGTACGGCCGAAGAATTAGTTTTTAATGGTAGGACATTCAATCACCGCTGTTTCTTATGGCATCGTCCCCATGATAATTGGATATGTTTCATTTTAGGGATACTGTCATAAAATGATCTTGAAAAAAAAAAACAAAAACAAAAAAGAATGAACAGCGTCTTTGATGAGACCGAGTGATGCATTTTAAAAGCTCATTTTAGGACTTTATCAAAATCTTAGGTGGATCATACCACATGAAATAGTAGTGATAGAATTTGCACCATTAAAAACTTCTTGGGGGCACTGGAATGTTTATTTTCCATTCAACCTGTTGAAAAGGTCACAAAGAGCTGGATGAAGATACCAAACAAATATCAGACTGACCCAAAACTTTTGTAACCCACAAGAGGCTTTTAATGATTGAGTACTATTGTTTACTGTATTATGGTCCACCTGAGATTTGGATCTACTTTATGTTCTGAATCATACTCTAAAATACGTTTTAAAAAATGAATGAGCGGCGTGGATGTAATACACACATCACACAGTGGACGGGACGGTAAGGGATCCACCCACCTCGGTGGATCCGGAGATCCAGCGAAGCCGCGCCCGTAGTTTTCCCAATCCACTAGTCTAACGGCCATAGCACACAGACTTTTACTCTATACAAAATGGAGGAAGAGAGCCATCTCTCCAAACAACAAGTGGCGAGTGCAAATCAGGCCCACCCATATGCAGGGCTAGCATAGGTGATTAATGTGTCAAAAAAAATACACCTATTAGACAATCCTCTTCACACATGCACCCGCGTGTGGACTTTGCAAACCTACCCCGAGCTTAGAACGGGCAGGGGCTCTGAGGGGACAGCGTGATATATGGGTTTCATCCACACCATCCATCCATTTTTCCATATCATTTTAGGGTATAAGCCCAAAAATGAGGTATAAGCCCAAAAATGAGGAAGCAGCGGTGAAAGCTTTCTAGGGCCCACCGTGTCAGCTTGATAATAAAAAAAATTCTGTAGCGCCCCCCCCCCCCCCCCCCCAAAAAAAAAGAAGTTTTCAAATGTAGTTGTTTAATTCCCACTGTGGTCCACTTGCGCCTTGGATCTGTCTCATTTTTAGTTTTAAATACTAAAATGATATGGATAAACGGATGGACGGTGCGGATAAAATACATACATCACGGTGGCCCCTCAGAGCCCCTGACCATTCAGAGCTCGGAACGGCAGGCGTATCACCCAATCTGCGTGTAAACCACGTCATCCAGCGGGATGAGATATTCATTTGAGCAAAGAACGGACGCGGATTTCCTGGGAAGGGCTTTCCGAGGAAGTTCCTGCGCTGGAAACCTAGGCAGGGCCCACCGTGATGTTTGTGAGAAATCCACCCCGTCCATCCGTGTTTTGAGATCATTTTAGGGTATGTGAACAAAACTGAGCCGGATCCAAGACTCAAATGGGCCTCACTAAAGGAAAAGGTGGGTAGGCAAATTCCTACCGTTGAAACCTCCCTGGGATCCACAGTAATGTTTATATGCCATCCATACCGTTCATAAGGTCATTCCTACTGGGATGAACTGAAAACATAATTGTCCTGATTCAAAACTTCTGTGGCCCCACAAATATTTCAACTGTGGCCGTTCAATCCTCACGTTTTCTGCCCACTTAAAGTCTTGGATCCGGTTCTTTTTTCTTTTTTCTTTTTTTTTTTTGTGATTGGTGCCCTAAAATGAGCTCAGAAAACGGATGGACGGGGTGGATTTCTCAGAAACATCATGGTGTGCCCCACTTAGGAAGCCTTTCGCAGGAAATCCGCGTCCGCCAAGAACGGACATTCGTTGATTCATCTGGTCAACGGTCTAATGTGGCGACCCAAACTGATAAAATAAAGTATTGATACTGTACATTCACATGGATAGAACCCATGACTTGTTCAAATAAACTCACCTCAAAATCCATCTATAAATACCTCACCATCTTACCACATTCCCATCACTCAAATACACTACCCAAAAGCCCTTCAATCCCTTTACCTTAGAGATCTTCTTTCATTCTCTCACAGAAGGAAAAAATGGTTATGACCAGTTTCAGCTTCGAGTTGGTGTGCTCGGTCACACCAGCTAGAATGTTCAAGGCCTCTGTCCTGGACATCCACAATCTGGCCCCGAAGATCATGCCTACGGTCATATCAGGTGCTGGGCTAATTGAAGGAGACGGTGGTGTCGGAAGTGTCAAGCAGTTCAAGTTCACCGATGGTTAGCTTTTTCCTGTAATTATTTTTTTCTAATTGGAACGTGTGACTCAGTGTTGACTCAGTGAGTCAATGAGTCATGTATCAAATGAGTCCACCACATGAAATTCTGGTGGACATCGACATCATGGTTGTCCAATCTCGATTGGGCATTTTCAGGTGCCACCCATTGGCCACCTGATGGCGGTCCGATGGTGGTCAACCAATCGACCATCCGATTGGAGATTGGACAGTTGTAGTGTCCACTTACACTGAAATTTCATTGGGTCAGCTGACTCATCCATGACATATGCTTGTCCATATGACCCACTTCTCTTCATCATCTGATCTCGATCAGATGGTGATGATCAGTTGGACGTGAATGGACCGCACTGGATCACTCTTCCATACAACATTTTAAAGGTTATAAGCCTCCATCTTGTGCTGCAGCTGTTCCCTTCAGCCACGTAAACGAACGGGTCGATGAGCTCGACAAAGACAACCTTGAGTACAAGTATACAGTTACAGAGGGCGGAGACGTGGGGACAAAGCTTATCTCGGCCATCTATCACGTGAAGTTCGTGCCTGCTGGCAATGGTGAATGTCTCATTAAGGCAAGTGCCGTATTCACGCCGGTCGCTGGGGTCGAGTACACGGATGAGGAAGCAAACATTGGAAAGGAAGGAGTGATGGGGATGTTCCAGGCAGTGGAGGCCCACCTCTTGGAGAATCCTGATGCCTATGCTTGAAAGAATGGACACTTTCAGTCTCCTTAGTGAGGTTTTTACTTGTTTGGTTTGGTTTCATTTTCCATAAACCCTTGCCTACGACATGTTTGCTGCATCAAAGTAATGTTGTATCCTGGTAAAGATGTTGGATTTTATAAAAATAAATTTGCATCTTGGATATGTTTGATTTAGATTTTGGACCACTAAAATCAATGGAGAACAATTAGGGATGTTGATAGATTGATCACCCTAATATCTAATGCCTAACAATGATCGGATGGATTGGATGGTTTTTATATGTAGGGACCGCCACCTGCTTTATTGGTGGGCCTCTAAGACTGTGAGTAGTGGACCTTAAATGTGACGACCATCTGATCGAGCCACACGACAGGAAACAGTAAGAACGGAAAGATCTACCGTTGAAACCTTCCTAGAGTGGACCATGATGCTTATATGCAATCCAAACCCTTCATAAATTTATTACCACTGGGATGAAACAAATAACGTCCTGTTCTAAAACTTACGTAGACCTCACAAATATTCCAATGGTGGGAATTCAATCCTCGTTGCTTTCTGTCGTGTGGCCCACCTTAGTTTTGGATCTGTCCCATTTTTATTTTGTTTTCTGTCCCATTGTGAGTTTTAGAAACCGATGCACGGAGTGGATTTGTCACGGGCATCTCTGTGAGGCCCACATAGCTGTCGACCTCAGGAACTTCCTGTTGCCCCCACAGGCAAATTCGCGTCCCTTGACCAATCCTTCAAACTGATTTTTAATCCATGGTATCCACATTGTGGGGCCCATCTGTTAAACGGATCAGTTTTTGTTCACGAATGCAAATTTGGTAGATGTGGGAGCATGTTGAGCGATCGGCCGCGTGTGGAACGGAGAGCCTTACTTTTTGAACAAAACTGATATCTACAGCCACCTGGTTGATAGATAAAACCCTTTTCTGCTCTAATTTTGTTAATACAGTAATACAATTTTGTATTACCGAATCTCAGAAGTAGACAGGGTGAGTGTACCTATCGATCAGGTGGGTGCAAAAATAGGAGAGTTATTTCATACTCTGGCTGCTTATACGCTTGATACAGAGGCACTTAAAAATGGTATCTGTAGCACAAATTAATTCAAATTAAACCATCTAAAAATATTTTTTATTTGAACAATTATAAACTCGGATTTTTGGACACTTCCTTGTTGAAATAAGACCCAGGATCTTAACTGTGGGTCAACTGGTCCAAGCTGAATGGTAGCAGGTGGGGCTCAAGGTAGAAAATGTGGTCCATTTAAGTAAATCGGTCAGGCTTAGATTGAACCCAACCCAAACCCAGTGGGCCAAATGACTCGACCCAACCCAACCCAACCCAACCCAAAACCCCGAACAAACTAATATTTACTGTGTATAATGGAGGTAAGCTTTGGGCAACTTTACCCACACAATTAGTCTTCATAGAGACCTGAATTTCTTCGGATTTTTAAAAGATATTGCAAGTGATTTCAAACATAGGACGGGTTATTTAGGTAATTTGAATGCTCATTTTATTTTATTTTTGTCTTTGCTTAGGTGAATTTTTGTCATTTTAATTTTTTGAAGCAATAAGCTGGCACATTCTCTCTCCACCCACCTGTCTCTTTGTGCATATGTGAATTTAGAGCTGTTCACGAGTCAAGCCAGCTCAATTAGCTCACTCGACTTGGCTTGTTCTAGACCAATTCGGCTTGATTTGAAGGCAGGATTCGAATCAAGCTGAGCATCTTTCTCTGACTCATTTCATTACCTAAGTCGCACATGAGCTGACCCAAGCTCGTTTGGCTCGGAGCTCAGCTCATTCGCAGCTCGATTCAATTCAGTATATAATATTAATATTAATATTATATATTATTATATATATAATATATTTGAATATATATATATTTTTAAAAAAGTTAAAAGTTTAAAAAAAAAAAAAAAAAAAAACCTAAACCTTTTTTCCCCATTTGAATGAGCGCCCCCTTCTCAAAACCCTAACCTCATCTCCCCTCGTTGCCTGGCCACCATTGCACAGCCGTCCCAAGCTCTTTCTCTCTTAATCTCTCTCTTTATTTCTCTCCATCACTATCTCTCTCCAGTCTGTCCAGCCAGTGCACCCGGCCGTCATCTCTCTCTCTCTCTCTCTCTCTCTCTTTCTCTCTCTCTCTCTCTCTCCAGTCCACCCAACCACACCTGCTCGGCCGCTGCCTGACGTCTGATCGGCGACTGCTGCCCGACATCCAACCAGTCACTCCATCAGATTTTGCCCCAAATTTCATTCACCTTTAAGGTAATAAATTATATTTAAAATTTATTCTCAATTATTTTTTAATTATTTAGTTAATCAAATTGTTCAACAAAACTAACTATGTAGGTAAACTGTAATTATAATTGTTTAGTCAAATATAAATTGTAATTACAATTGTTTAGCTAATTATTTAGCTTGTTGTGGAGAGAAGTCATCGAGAAGAGGAAGAGAATCAAGCAAGATTAGATGCATTGGAATAAGAGCAAATGCAACTCACATTAAAGCGTAGTTTGGAAGAAGCTTCCACTCATAGTCGATGTGGTCCAACTCTAAGACCACATGATGATGAAGCCAAATCAAGCAAGAGCATTAAGAAGAAGAGTAAGAAAGCATTAAAATTCCTCTCCAGACTTGGTGAATTATATAGAGTGATACATAATTTATATAAATTAGCTTACAAAGAAGGCTTGACGAACCTAATTAAATCTATCAAAGAGCATGATGGAACACCATCTCCACCTTCTAATTCAGGAAAGGTGAATGAGTACCTTTATAATAAAAATTTGGATAGTAGCTTTAGCTCACAAAATGAATCATAGGAGAGGTGAAACTTAAAAGTACATTTTTAATATTTTTTTTAATTTTTATTTTAGGTAAGTTCTACTTCTACCCCGTCATCCTTCCTAAATTTGTGTAAATAGTAGATGTAACTTGTAAGTTTATGAAACTTTGTGTGAATAGTACATCTTTCCTAACTGTGTTGGTCAGTATGTGAAACTTCTATATACATATTTCCAAACTCGACCCTCAACTCGAATTCAGCTCGAAAACTCGAGCTTGAAATCAGCTTGATCTGGCTCAATTCGGCTCAAAAGATCGGTTGAGCCAGCTTGAACATGAAATTCCAGCTTAATAGCCAAGCCGAGTTGAACACAAGTCAAGGTGGTCATTGGTCGAGCCTAACTCAAACATGGCTGAGCTCGGCTCCACTCGGCTTGTGTACAACTCTATATGTGATGCATGGATATACTAATTGGGTTGGGTTAGGCTTACCTTTTGTTGCATGTAGCCTTCAATCTGTACAAAAAATAGGGTGTTGGACCGGTCAACTAGCTTGGTTGACCGATCGAGCATGCCTAGAATAACACAGACAGGTCTCTGGACAATTTTAGCAAAGTTTGACCAGTCGAACTCTAAGGGCCTAATTGATTTTCATTTTTGCAAGTAAATACCTGTAAATTGATCCTTATTACTTTTTAACCACGTTTGGTTTTGAGAGGAATTACTTCATCAAAAGTCATGCCAATTTTAAATAGGTTTGGTGTATTTCTATATGTACAAAAATATGGAGCCTACTAAGATAAATATGTTATATCCATGCCGTTCATCCATTCCACAAGCTCATTACAGGGCATGCCTCAAAAAATGAAGCAAATACACAATTCAAATGGACCACACCACGTGAAATAGTGGTCCTAACGGGCCTCATCCGTCGAATGTCAATACCTATGTAGGGCCCACACTGATGTTTATATCTCATCCAACCTATTCATAAGAACATGCAGATATGGATAGAGCGAAAACATAAAGATTAGCTTGATCCAAAATTTCTATGGCCCCCAAGCAATTATCAACGATATGCGTTGAATTCTCACTGTTTAATGTGGTGTGGTTCACCTGAGCTTTAGATCTACCTCGTATTTTGGATCATGCCCCAAAATGAGCTGGCAAAACGGATGTGTGGACCCTCACCGTTTCCGCGCTCCCCACATGACGACGTTCTTCTCGCCCCTTCCCCTTTCGAGAAAAGAAGGAGAGGAGGATGCGTGAGTGCGAAATCGCCGTTTGTGCCACTGGCTTGCCTCGTTCTCGAGGGCTTTGTTTAGTTGTCGTGTTAAGCTGGATGTGTCAAATGAGTTTATATAAGACCAGAGTCGCCACTAGCCAATTACTTCGAATCTACAGTCGGCTAGACCCCGTAGAAACGTTAGAGAAGGGGATCCAAAGATTCATTCCTCTAAGATGACTCCTTTTGATCTGCGGCCAGAGATTCAAGGTAAGGGATCACGGTTACAGGGTGGGAAGAGGTTAAGCACCCCACACACTGCCCGTACCGAAGTACGGTCTCTACTTCACAGAATCGAACTAATACTTGAAAGTCGGTTTTAATCCTCGTGCATTCTCATAGATGACATGATGCATGAATGCGGGGCTGAACAGTAAGAGTTTCTGATGGGCAGGTTCCAACAACGGGCAAGCCCAGAGCGTACGCTCGAACTAACAGGTGCTTTATGCGAGATGATGCATGTTGTGTGCTTGAATATTCAAAGTGCTTATAGTGATATGTACGTGAATGCAGGTCTGAACAGTAAGAGTTTCTGATGGGCAGGTTCCAACAACGGGCAAGCCCAGAGCATACGCTCGAACCCACAGGTGCTTAATTTAAGACATATACGGTGTGCTTGAATAATCAAGGTGCTTGTAGTGAAGCAGGGGGGTTGGAAGAAAAGTAAATGTTGCACTTATGCTAGATGCAAATGAGATGATGCTGAAAAAATGATAGCTGGATGGACGGAGGTATCGCAAGGATTGGCTTCGAGTGGCTGGATCAAGACTTGGGTGACTTGAGAGGCTTGGACCAGTGGTCAGGCTGGGCTGGACCAGGGTTAGGCTCTCCTCACTCGGGCTCTCCTTGGTGGAAAAATGGACTAAAGGGGACTCGGATCGCACTCGGGCTGAATGGGCTTCGAATGGATGTCAAAATGAGAAGGGGAGGGGGGTATTTATAGCAGCGAGCAGTGGCAGAGCTCGTAATTTATTCCGGGCGGCCTGCTATGGGCCGCCCGTACGGCCGCTCCTCGGTTTCCAGCGATGTACGGTTGTTACCTCGGGGCTGCTGTTTGACTCGCTGGGTCGACTCAGTGAGTTGACTCAGCGGGTCGACTCGGTGATTTGACTCGACGGGTTGACTCGGTGTTTTGACTCGGTGTTTTGACTCGACGGGTTGACTCAGCGGGTTGACTCAGCAGGTTAACTCAGCGAGTTTGACTTTTTTGGGATTTTTTGACTGGCTTTTCTTATGGGGGTTTTTCAGGGTGGTGTTTAGGACTGGGTTGACTGGGTTCAGGCTTGAACTGGGCTATGGAATGGGGCTTACAAGGGTGAGTTTGGCTGAGTTTGGACTTGGGATTTGGGGGTATGGTCCTCCATTTATCCAGCTTTCTCTACCAGCAGTGTAGCCGAAGGTGGGGTGTCTACAGGATGGAAGGTATGGATATGAACTATACATCACTATGGGCTCCACAGTTTTTGCATTGAAATTTTAATCCCACCACCTCTTTGCGCCAAAACAATTTTCGTGTCAATGTCAACCTCGATTCAAGAGACGGAAATACCAGGGGAAGTAATGATGACCAATTTATAATGCATTTGCATTGTAATTTAGAAATCAAACAGGCCCTAAAAATTGTAGTGAAACTCTCTAGACGATTTTTTGCATGTTTGACCAATCGAACATGTATTATCGACTGGTTGACCCATGTGTCAACCCATCTCAACCAATCAATGGTGCGCGTGCTTTAGCAGTTTTGTGTGTTTTGTTTCTATTTCTAATGTCATGTTATATATGTAGGTGTAATCGGGATTAGGGTGCATTCTAAACGTGTGAGAGGATTTTGGGAGAAGAAAAGGCTAGGGTTTTCTCTCTGGATGACTTTGTAAGTGTTCTCCGTCTTTTATAACTTCGTTTACATAGTGATTCGCTTTATGCCATGGTTTTTTCCTAAAAGGGCTTTTTCGTATAAAATCCATTTGTCTTCTGTGGTTGGATTTACTTGTGCTATTGTGTGTGATGGCTTTATTTAATTATCCTCTGAGTTGCTTCCGCGGTCCCAACAAGTGGTATCAGAGCTAATGTTAGGAATCAGTTTTGAATTTGATATAAGGTATCAATGGCCTCGAGCATGAAGTTCGCCATTGACAATTTCAACGAAAAAATAACTTCAAACTATGGAAGGTGAAGACGAGAGGCCTTCTGGTTCAGCAAGGATTGGACGATGCATTCCTTGAGAATAACAAGCAACCTGAAACTATGAAGGAAGAAGAGTGGAATGAGATGGATCAGAAGTAGGGCTGCACACAAGCCGAGCTAGCTCGAAAAGCTCACTCGACTTAGCTCGTTTAAGCTCGGCTTGTAGGACAGTTCGATCAAGCTCAAGCTTGATTTTGAAAGCTCGTTCGAAAACAAGCCAAGCTCGAGCTTAACTCGAAGCTCGAAGCTTGAAAAAATCTCAGCTCAGCTTGAGCTTTATATATATATATATATATATATATATATATATATATATATATATATATATATATATATATATATATATATATATATATATAAACAAAACCTAACCCTACCAGACCCCACCCATCCCCTTTTCATTTCATTTTAACTCCCACCCAACCCACCGTGCCCCTGCCTCTTTCCCTCTCTTTCCCTCCCTCCTAATCTCTCAAATCTCTCTCTCTCTCTCTCTCTCTCTCTCTCTCTCTCTCTCTCTCTCTCTCTCTCTCCATTCCGGCTTCCTCTCGGCCACTGGCACTACACGACCCGCACTCTACACAAGTAGTGAACACCCAACCCAAACCAAACACTCAGTCCTCTCACACGGGCCAGCACACACCCACCTCGGGTTTCATTCTTCCTAAACATGTAAGTTTTTATGGATCTTTTATTATTATTTTGGATCTATTTTGTTTAAAATAGACAATACCCTAAAATGGGGCTAGTTTTGGAGATTTTTTTATCAGATCGGGGTCAGGTCGGGTGGGGTGACTCGGGACTGCAGGTTGGGTTGGGTCAGTTGGTAGGGTCGGGTCAGGTTAGGTCAGTGGGTTGGATTGTGTTGGGTCAGTGGGTAGGGTTGGGTTGGGTTAGGTTGGGTTAGGTCGGGTCAGTGGATTGGGTTGGGTTGGGTTGGGTCAGATAGAGCTCGATCGGCTTGGCTCAAACAAAGCTCTCTTGGCTCGACCAGCAAGCCAAGCTCGAGCAGCTGTTTTGAACTCGATACTCAAGCCAAACCAAGCTCAAGCTTAGTGGACCATTGATCAAGCCAAGCTCGGCTTGAGTTTGGCTCATGTGCAACTCTAATCAGAAGGCTAATACCTCGATCCAGTTGTGTCTATTGGATGATGTCTTCTATAATGTTTATAGAGAAAAGAGTGTCGCTGGAACATGGGCAAAGTTGGAGAGCCTTTACACAATGAAGTCTCTTTCAATTCATTTGTTTCTGAAGCAACAATTTTATAATCTAAGAATGGTAGAGGGGGATGATGTTAATGAGCACGTTAGTCAGTTCAATAAACTTGTTTGTCAGTTAATGAATGTAGAGGAAGTGATAAAAGAAGAAGACCAACCCTTATTCTTGTTGGGGTCCCAAATAGCAGGGACTCTTAAAATGAGCAAGATAACCACATACCTCTAAAGAAATCATGCAGAAAGGCCTTCCAGTGCACGCAAAACGGAAATATGCAGGATTTCTTGACTTAGCCAAATTCTCTGGTGGGCCCCACCGATCATCGTGTTCGGAATCGCCCAGGAGTGGGCCCGCAACCTCATTACAATTTATGGAGAACAGTGCCAGTGATTGCGCGACGAAACGGGCCCCACAAACCCTCCAAAAGTCAAAACCCAATTAGTGGAGCCCACATTTACGTGTCCACGCACCCTGAAAATTCGAACACCCCACTCGCCCAAAAAATCAACAAAAACAGGGATCCATCCAAGGGTGTTTTGACTCCCACGCATCCTGAAAATAGTCCCACGCACCCTTAAAAAGCAGCACATTGATATTTCATTACGGAGGCGTGTAGACACCCCACGCACCTTGAAAATGGGTCCACACACCCTTAAAATCCATGGATTGTCAAATATCGAATTTCAGGTGCATGGAGCCACACGCACCCATCTATTAAGCCCCACGCACCCGAAAAATCAAGTATGTTTGAGGCATGTTTTCGGGCGTCCGCCCATCAATAAACAGGTGCGTCGGGAACGTTTGACAGGTGCGTGGCACGTGGTGCTCTCCTATTGGCCGACTTCACCTATAAATACCACCTCATCCCGTTCATTTAGAGAGAATTCAAAAGAGAGAGAGAGCTGCCGTTGTCGGAAACCCAAAATCCTCACCGGAATCCTCGCCGGAATACCTTTCCAACCATCGGAGTCCCCTTTTCGATCACAAATACATCACTACAGGTCTGAATCCCACAAGTTTGGCCACGCACCCGAAAACTGTCACACGCGTCTGTAAAGTCGGACTCACGCATCTTTAAAAATCGTCAAATCGAACAAGTACATCAGCCACCCACGCACCCGAAAAGCGTCCCACGCGTCCATTAATTCGGTCCCACGCGTCCATTAATTCGGTCCCACGCGTCCTTAAATCCAGCAAGAATCAGATATGTAAAATTGGACCCACGCATCCTGAATAAAAATCCACGCACCCCTTTATTCATCATGAAATCGACATTTAATTGATAGGTGCGTGGAGCCCCACGCACCCGTAAATTAAGTCCCACGCACCCAAAAAATCAGCCAATTGCAAAACATGTTTGCGGGAGCACCGGGCTCAATTTTAAGTGTTTTCAAGGTCCGTTTGAGCCTATCTTGGGTATTTCAAGCATTCCGGACGCAATGGAACGGTCGAACGAACGTTTCGAGGACTCTAAACAAGTAGAACTGAACATCTTCGAGGCTTGACCCGATTCGACACGATGAACTAAGTGACTTCCCGGAAAGGAGCCGCCAACATCCAGAGCTATGCAAATATACCGTCATTTATGTTTATGGTAAAGGTATGATCCGATTTGTGTCAAAAGCTAGACAAGCAGGGCCATGGTTACCACGATAAACTATGCCAAAGAGTTTCGATTCTCTACAAACCAATTGCTCTCAACTGCCACAACACAACAGTCGATGCCCTACCCATCTAAACGGTATCCGCCGGTTGGACTGCGCAGGTACACACAACTGTAGAATGGACTTCCCGAGGTCACCTGTCCCTACATTGACAGGCGCGGGCCCAGAGTCATCCATCTCAGTCATAAACCCTGACAGTCTCAGCCCGAGTCTCCGGCCAAAATATGGGACATAGACATCTGACTAATACAAAGGTGGTTCAGTACACAGCAAAACAAATACAGGTCTCTACGACCACAAACTCTAAGACCATAATCCCTGTTGACTAGTCTTTTGCCTTCTAATCAAGGGTCATCGATCATTCGATGTAATTAAGGGCTCGTGCCAGATCACGGCCTGGAATGTACAAGATCTCAGAATCTCTTAAATAAATTCGCCTTGCGATATCTCTTCTCTTGTGTACTTTTGTGAATGCTTGTGATTGTCTATGAATGTTTTCTATTACCCAGAACCCCAAAGCAACAAAACACCACTGTTAGAACTTAGGGTAATGAACATTCCCCGAAATGTGGTGTTTTGCTGATCTGAGGTTCTGAATATAGAAACATTCGTAGATAATTACAAGCATTCACAAAATACACAAGAGAAGAGATATCGCAAGGCGAATTTTATTCCAGAGGTTCTGAGATCTTGTACATTCCAGGCCGTGATCTGGCACGAGCCCTTAATTACATCGAATGATCGATGACCCTTGATTAAAAGGCAAAAGACTAGTCAGCAGGGACTATGGTCTCAGAGTTCTTTAGTCATGGAGACCTGTGTTTTGGTGGTCGCGGAGACCTGTATTTGTATGGTCGCGGAGACCTGTGTTTGTATAAGTCGCGGAGACCTGTATTTGTTATAGACTGATCCACCTTTGTACGAGTCGGATGTCTATGTCCCATGTTTTGACCGGAGATCCGGGCTGAGACTGTCAGGGTTTATGGCTGAGATGGACAACTCTGGGCCCGCGCCTGTCAATGTAGGGACAGGTGACCTCGGGAAGTCCATTCTACAGTTGTGTGTACCTACGCAGCTCAACCAGCGGATGCCGTTTGGATGGGTAGGGCATCGACTGTTCTTGGAATATCAGTTTTTAACAGATTGTGTGTGATAGTTTAGAACTCTCCTGGTGTGGTTTATCGTGTTAACCATAGTCCCCTTTGCTTAGTCCAGACCTGGATTCGGGTCATATTATGATAGTACACGTAATGATGATGCATCAGTATGATTCTGGGCGCCGGCGGCCTCTTTTCGGGAGAATTGTTCCATTCAGCTCGTTGGGTCGGATCGGACTCCGAAGGCTTGCGTTCTGCTCATTGGGTAGCCCGGATGGGTCGTTTGACTGCTCCATTGCGTCCGGAACACTTGAAATACCCAAAATAGGCTCAAACGGGGCTTAAAAATGTTATAAAATAAAATTTTAAGGGTACTGGAACGAATGCGCAAAGTGCTGATTTTCGCGATCCGCTGGCCTGATTTTATCGATGCGCTGGGGCCAGTGCGTCCTTAAATGATTTTCATGATGCGCCGGGTAATTTTATGACGCGCTGGAGCCAGTGCGTCCTTAAAATCTAATTTTTCGATCCGCTGGCCAATTTTGCGACGCGCTGGGGCCAGTGCGTCCTTAAATTGTAATTCCCTGATGCGCTGGGCTACTTTGCGACGCGCTGGGGCCAGTGCGTCCATAAAATAGCTTTGACTCGAAAAAAACTTATACTTTTATGATCCGCTGGCCTATTTTATGACGCGCTGGAGCCAGTGCGTCCTTAAAATGCCCCAATTGATGGTTTGTGTAATCCACCAAGGACTTTCCTGATGCGCTGGGTCACTTTTATGATGCGCTGGGACTGGCGCATCGAAAAAAGATGACTTAGTCATTCCTCCGGACCTGGTGCGATCGGAGGTGCGATTTCCGGCGAGGGGTTCCGGCGGTCGGAGAAGGATTCCGGCGGTCGGCAAAGGTTTTCCGGCGACGAGGTCCTCTCTCTCTCTCTCGCTGAATGATGCAAATGAGGTGGTGGGCGGGGTATTTATAGGTAAAGTCGCCCAATAGGCGGTCGACACGTGTAGCGCGTCGAGAAAATGGGTCGGCGCGTCGATTAAAGCCACTCGGCGCGTCTCGAAATGACCGAGTTCGGAAGCTGATTCTCAGGGCGCGCTAGCTGTCAGCGCGGCCTGAAATTGGCTGATTTTTGGATGCGCTGGACGTATTTTGGGACGCGCTGGGGCCAGTGCGTCCTGTAATTCAAAATCACTGAATTACATGATGCGCCGGGTGAATTTGTAAACGCGCTAGAGGCAGTGCGTCCTATAATTCAATCAGTCCGAATTTCGTGATGCGCTGGAGGATTTTTGTGATGCGCTGGGGGCAGTGCGTCCTAAAATTAATTTCTGGATGCGCTGGACGTACTCGTGCCCTTCCAATTTTGGGTTTTGCAAATTGGGGAATTTGTGGGGCCCGCCTTGTGATGAATACCGATGCACTGCTCCTATCTCTTGGTAATTGAGGTAATCCCCCTATATTTTGACAGTTTTGGTCACGGTGTCCGGTGGGGTCCACTACCGACTCAATTTCCTGTTCTTTTGGTTAAATGCGTGTTGCGATTTTCGACGCGGTCTTCGATGCACTGGCCCTTAATTCAATAAAGTGATGATTGGGGTACCCATACTCATTGTTTTGAAGATCTTCACTTTTGGGACCCCAACAGATGCCCCTCCGACGCGTTGGGATGGACGAGCGGCGGTCCATGGCGACGCGTCGGATTTTCCGGGTCCCACTATAAATAGGGCCGCCCATGTCATTTTGTCATTTCACTGTTCATTTTTGACGACCGGAGCTCTTGGCCAGCGCATCCATTTTTCGCCAGCGCATCGATTTATTGTCTCCAGCGCATCGATTAAATAGGTAGCGCGTCGAAGTATTTGAACTTTGGGTGCTTTATCGATGCGCTACACATAGCGCGGCCATTTAACTAACTTCTGAATTTTCTGAACGCGCCATAGAGTAGGGCGTGCTTAATTCCCTTTTAGCGACGCGCTAAGTCCAGCGTACCGTCCCGTGCTGTTAAACTCATGCGCTGGGCTCAGCGCGTTGAACTTTGTAATTTTTCGATGCGCTGGGTTCAGCGCGTAGTCATGCCTCAGAAAACTCTTTTTATTGACGCGCTGGTGGATTTTACCATTTCTTGGACGCGCTGGGCCCTGTGCGTGCGACTTTGGGACTTGGTGAAATTTACTAAATCTGTTACGTAAACCGGATCCCACACACATCTCCGGACTTGATCAATTGGTCCGATCGCAAGGTGCGTTCAGGCCAATTGGCGCTGATCTCTGAGTTGGAGAAGTTGTCCAATTCCGGTGTCCTACCTTGGTGTGCTTATCGTGGCTTAACAGACTTACTTGCGGGTTCATTTGACCGTTGCTCACGATATTTGGGATTTGTTCTGGGTGCGTGGGGTCTCATGCACCCTCCTATTAAACCAGATCTGCTTTGAGTATCAACAGGGCATGTGAAACCTCGCGCACCTAACCCGTGGGCTTCGGTGGAGTCTGCGGTTTCCGCGGGTTTCGCACCGGCGGTCCGTCGTGTCTCCAAAGGGTGTGAACCCCCATGCCTCTATTGCGCGTTCGCGCATGCGTGCCAGTCGTCTTATGGAGGCGTAGGGTCTCATACACTTGGGAGACTCCCTGGCTGCTTTAATTTAACGGGCAATTCTAATGATGATTTTAAAGTGTTGTTTCGAGCGTACCTTTGCATGTTGTTTCTCGGCTTTTCTGGCTTTGCGCGAGCGGTTTTGGTGCATTTTTCTTCTGTCGGACTGCCTTACGGGTTCATCTGTCTTGTTCTTTAGCAGACAATGGTCATAACCCGTGCTTCCCTTCGCGCGGCTCGTGACTGCATGGGGCGGCTCTTAAACGATCTGGACCAACCCGAGGCTTGGTCATCTCTTGCTACTCAATGCGATGAGGTGGCTGAAGCCTCGACTCGCCTTGGCGCTGAATCTCGCCCGATCCTCCGGGCTATGCAGAATATCTCGGCGATGGCGGGCATCTCCGATGAGCGCAAGGAGGCTATATCTGGCTACATTGGCGATTCTTCTCTCCTGGAGGAATTGGCGGTACTGGAGGCGGCGGAGCCTTCTCTGGCTGCTTCCTTTCTGTCCCTCTCGAAACGTCTCCACTTCCTAAGGGACGAGAAGAGGGAGAGTAGGAGGTTCCTGGCTTGGCTTATTCCCTTGGCGGAGGCCGAATACCCGGATCGTCGTGCCGGTATTTGGAGGATGGTCAGGGCGGCTCTCCGGGAGCATGATGACTTGGCGATTGACTTGTCTGCGATAAGGAACTACACCGATGCTGAGCATTTGAACTTCGACCTTGTGCAACAATGTATCTCCATCTTGGTGGACTTGGTCTACAAGGAGGCCCAGATTCAAGCGAGGGTCGATGAGCTGAGGGCTCGAGTTCTTCCTCTGGTGCAAGACTGAAATTTTCGTTTTCTGGCTTGGGGAAGGGGGGGGGTCCCCACAATTTTGGATCATTTGATATTGACTGTCGGCTTTTTATCTTTTGAAAACAATTGACTTTGAATGGTTTGGGCTTTGGCATGGCCCTCGTGGTTTAATGAATGTTGATCATACTTTTCCGCCTTATTTCCGTCTTTTGGAAGCTTGTGCGTTTGTGATGATGTTGTTTGCGGGTGTTGTCATTTCGTTTCATTTTCATTGGTTGGTGATGTTGCGCATTGGCCTGGATCGGTGCTTGTTCTTCGCTTACTTGTTGCTTCTCATGCTTTTGGATTTCGTGAATGCTTAATGGTCTTTATGAGGATATTTTCACGTGCTCTGTACTTAAGCCCCTTTTCTATGCCATCGCAGATTATAATGGCCAGCGACCCTTCGCAAGCCGGTCCTTCGGGTCCGTCTCAAACTCCATCCAAGCGTAAGCGGGCTGCTATCAAGCAGGCTTCCAGACCGTCAGCTGAGAACCCACAGTGGTTTCTCCCGCCTGAGACATTCAATTTCTACGAACGTATTCTGACCCTTCCGAAGAATGTCCAGCGAAAGATACTTTGCGACAAGGCCTTACCGCCCCCTCCTGATGAGGGTACCCAGGAGGAATGGGATGCGTGGTACGCTCCCTTACAAGGCTTTCGGACTGATGAGGCTGTCGGGTCCGAAGAGGGCGAAGCGAGCCCAATTGAGCCTGCTCAGTCTGCCAAGCGCGGTCGTCCGAAGACGACCGGGAAGAGCGCCAAGCAGATCTATATGGAAAATCAGACTAAGTCGAAGTCCGACAAAATGAGGGTTGTCTGGTCTTCTGTGAAGCTGCCAGTATCATCCCTTGTAATCCGCAACCCTTATACGAAGCAGTTCATCCGTTTTCCTAAAAGCTTCCAGAGATATCGCTCTCTACCAAGCATCGAGCCCTCCGATATACGTCGCGCAAATTCTTTCTATAGTGTCGACTCCTGGACGTCCATTCCAGAGACGTTCGTCAACTGTGCCATATCCAAGAACGGCACGCAGCAGTCTGTCCTCGAGGAGAAGGACATGATATTTCTGGAACCGAACCATGACCCCCATCTGCCCTTTCCGACTCATTATTACGAGACCCTGCGCCAAAGGTTTCGTCCTCTGTCTGATGCAGAGATTTGGCCTACCGGGGGTTTCAGGACCCGAGGGCATTTGAGCCCTCATCCCGGTTACGAAGCTTGGGCCAATCGGATAGTTGAGCGGCACGAAGAGACCTTGAAGCAAGTAGGTCTCCTTCGGGCTATTCAAGCGACATCGAGCTATTTCCATCGAGAACCTTGCATTTACAAGGGGTTCCTGAACCATTGGAGTTCTGTCACCAACTCCTTTCATCTGCCTTGCGGAGAAATGAGCATCTCCCTCTGGGATCTGTATCGGATAGCAGGTCTCCCTATTCGCGGCAGAATCTATGATGAATGGACTCCTAGTGATGAGGAGCTGTCCAAGAAGAAGAAGGGTGTTGATGAAGGCTTTTATTCTGCAGCCTGCTACGAATTGTTCGCGGAGTTGCCGCAATTTCTAACCTCCAGAGATAAAGTGCCTTTCGAAGACTGGCTAGTGTACTTTAGCCATGGCCTGAAGTGAGTTTCTTTCTTGTCTTGCACTGTTCGCGTACAGTTCCATTCTTTCTTTCTTCCGCTGATGGTTTTCTTCCTGTCTCAGCTTAAATTACGGACTGTACGATGAAGGCCGCAAGGATAAACTAGTCTTGGAGGCCAAGATGAAGAAGAAATTTCCGCGGCCGAATAAGCTATCCCCTACCTGCGAACTTGCCGGGTTCTTGGCCTATTGGCTGTGTTGTGTGGCCCTCCCGAGCTCTAAGCAGGCGGACAGTGTGCGAGTTTCTTGTTTTGCCGTGGCGGGGAGTTTGGCCGACGGCCATCGCTACGCATTGGCCCCAGTAGTGTTGTGTTCCATATATCGGGCTTTCGGCGGTGTTATTAGCAATAAAGGTTCGGCCTCCTTCGGATTGAATTCTGCTTTTTGTGGGTGGCATTTCTTCTCGGGATGGCTTGGGGTCTACTTCCCGTGGGTATATGGCATGGAGCTCAAGGACTTCATCCAGCGGGGATCTGTTCCGCTACATGCTTTTCAAAAACGGAAGATGATCAGCGGAAATCCGGCGACTATCGAGACGAAGATAGCCCGCCACGACGACGTCGACTTCTTCCTCTTCTCGGGAACTAACAGCGAGGATCCAGACCTGCTTGACGACGACGAGAGTCTCAGCTCTTATCACCGCTCGTTCTTGGTGTCCATTCGCCCGAGTTCGTTGCCTTTAAGAGAGGGCGCTGAATTTTGGAGAGAACCATACTATCCGAACAGATTCGCCAGGCAGTTCGGTTATGATCAAGGGGTACCGGAATTGATCGAGCCGGTGACAAGGGAGCAGCGGGCATACGGCACAGGGCCGATCCATTGGAAGTGGATATGGCGACAGCTTCTGCTTACCAGGTCAGGTTGTTCTTTCATTGTTCCCGGGACGGAGTATGTCCCCGGCGCTACGTATGGATGGATGCGGTGGTGGGCCCATCAGTATTCCTTAGTTCGCAATAACCGACACGTGACAGATCCCGTCTTCGTCTCTCCTCCGATTGTTAATCCCACTCCTGCCGACGGCTTAGGGTACGTAGCAGAGCCGCTTCGTCAACTGGCTACCCCTGGCGTGCAGAAGTTCATGACCTCATTGAACGTCATAATAGATCATGAGAAGCCCGAGCATACACTCGAGGGGTGGGTCGCTCATGGCCAGAGGGTTACGTTGCAAGGGAACCCGGATTCCCCACTTGTCGGTCCTATGGCAGAGGGGCAGAGGGGGCGTTATGACATTGGCGATGATGATGATGGTGAAGCCGCTGCAGCGGGGAATGCCGGTGATGAGGAAGAGGCGGGTGATGGCGACGAAGGGGATGATGGTGGTGATGATGGTGGTGATGATGGTGGTGGTGGAGAAGGCGGTGGCAAGGGAGGTGTTGTGGCAGCAGGCACCCCGCCCTCCGGGGGTCAGGGAGGTCGCGGCCAAAGTCCGGTAAGTCGGACGAGCCTGTCCAGACGCTCTGCGCCCGAGGATGGTGATTTCGAACTATCTCCCGAACGTTCTGGGCCTCGCATAAAGACTGCTCATCGCGTCTCTGTTTCTGACGGCGGTAAGAAAATAAAGGACCTGCTGAAGTTGTATAGAGCTGAGAAGGCGCGGAGCCAACCCCCCGGGGCTGCCGGCAGCGTCCCGGCCGATGATGCAAGCGGTCCAAGGGAGGAAGGTGAGATGAGTTCGCAGGCAGGTCTCAGCGGAGATCGTCCTGTGGAGGGAGGTGAGGGTAGCGAACCAGTGTATGAGCGATCCGTTCCTGAGGTAGACATAGAACCCGTCCCTATGGACGTCGATGGTGAGCCGCGAGCTGAAGACCCCTTCCTTACCGTCCCTGTCAATATCGAAGCAGCAGTGAACCCTGGTCCCGTTCCTGAGGCGAGACCTGTTGTTTCAATAGAAGAGGCCCCTCCCCCCCCCCCCCCCCGAGGAATCATGCTTGCAGAGGTCACTAGTGTTCCAGAGCCTACAGCCGAAGTACCCCTGGCCGCTGAACCAGCCCGGGCTATCTCTGCCCCTGAGGTCGTCATTCTTTCTTCCCCTGAAATGCCTGAGCCGGCAGCGGAAGTCGTGGTTGGATATGCCCCCAGCTCGTCGAGACCTGTTGCCTCAATCAGTGCACCGGGTGATGAAATCCCTACTGGTATAATACTTTCCTTCATCGTTTGTTCGCTTCTCTTCTTTCTCCAGTGTGCTAACGTTCACCGTTTCTTTTATCAGCCACTGCCCCTGCCAGCGTCCCGGCTCCTGTGGTCCTGCCCGAGGCATTCCTCTCATCTCTCCGAGGCTTATCAAGGACCAAGGCGAACCTTCTGAAAAGCTTGCTGTCCGACATCGTCGATTCGCTTAGGAAAGGAGACGAAGGGTCTATCTTAGATGAGGCGCTGCAGGCGCTGGAACTCACTGCTACGTGGCTTGGAGTCGACATCTCTTCGATAGTCAGCCACGTGTCACAATTTAAAGATGGTGTGGCTCAAGTGAACGATGCAAGGCACTTTAGGACTGACCCCTCTATCGAAGAAAAACGCGGTCAGTTGCGGTCCCTTCTTCCGGAACTAGAGTTGCACGAGGCAGATGTGGCCACAGTGCAGAAGGATTGGCAGGCTGTGGATACTGAGCACCAAGAGGTCGCCAGGCGTCTTGCAGAAATTGAGGATGAGATGGCCCGATTACGTGCCGAACATTCTGTTGTCCATTTCAAACTTTCAAAACTTGGTGGCCAGAAAGCAGCCCTGCAGTCTTCCATTGACCAACGCAAGACGGAGTGTGACGCTGTGAGGGCACGGATCACGGAGCTGCAGCGGTCTCTTCAAGACACTCCCGACCCTGTTCAAATCCTGGCCGAGGCTGAGGCAAGACAGAAGGCAATCGCGGGGTCCGCAGTTAACCTATTAGAGCAGTGCTTGAGAACTTTATATTCATAAAAGTACACAAGGAGAGATATCGCAAGGCGAATTTTATTCCAGAGATCCTGAGATCTTGTACATTCCAGGCTGTGATCTGGCACGAGCCCTTAATTACATCGAATGATCGATGACCCTTGATTAAAAGGCAAAAGACTAGTCAGCAGGGACTATGGTCTGAGAGTTTGTGGTCATAGAGACCTGTATTTGTTTTGTTATGGACTGAACCATCTTTGTATTCGTCAGATGTCTATGTCCCATGTTTTGGCCGGAGATCCGGGCTGAGACTATCAGGGTTTATGACTGAGAAGGACGACTCTGGGCCTGCGCCTGTCAATGTATGGACAGGTGACCTCGGGAAGTCCACTCTGCAGTTGTGTATACCTGCGTAGCCCAACCGACGGATGCCGTTTTTAATGGGTAGGGCATCGACTGTTGTATTGTGGCAGTTCATAACAATTGTTTTGCAGTGAATTGAAACTCTTTAGTATGGTTTACTGTGATAACCATAGTCCCGTTTATCTAGCTTTCGTCTCAAATCGGGTCACATCTTTACAGTAGATACAAATGATGACATATTCGCATAGTCCTGGATGTTGGCGACATCCCTTTCGAGAAGAGGTTTCGTTCATCGTGTCGAATCAGATCGAACTTTGAAGATGCGCAATTCTACTCATTTAGAGGTCCTGGAAAGTCTATTTGACCATTCCATTGCGTCCGGAATGCTCGAAATACCCAAGATAGGCTCAAACGGCACTTGAAAACACTTAAAATTGAGCCCGGTGCGCTCCTGAACATATTCCGGAATTGGCTGATTTTTCGGGTGCGTGGAGGTACAACGCACCCTGAAAATACATATCCGCTTTTTTGTTGATTTTACGGGTGCGTCGAGTAATTTTCAGGTGCGTTGGGGTCCAATGCACCTTAAAAATACAAATCCGCATTTTGCTGATTTTTCGGGTGCGTCGAGCTATTTTCGGGTGCGTGGAGGTACAATGCACCCTGAAAATACATGTCCGCTTTTTGTTCGGTTTTTTGGATGCGTCGGCCTATTTTTTAGGTGCGTCATCGTACTTATGATTTTTCATGATTCGGACCTGCGGTGGTGTTGGCCGGTGTGACCTTCCGGTGGAAGATACAGGCGATCGGAAAAGAATTCCGGTCACCGGGAAAGTTTTCCGGTCGTCGGAAAGGGATTCCGGCGAGGGTTTCCGGCGGCAAAAACTCAGATGCTCAGGGGATAATCTCTCTCTCTCTTTTCGTAATCTGTACAAATGAATAGTGGGGGGGTATTTATACCCGAGAATACCGGGCAACGACCAATGAGGACCTGCCACGTATGACGCACCCTTAAATTTACCTTGACGCACCCTAAAATGGACGCGTGGGGACTCTGACGCACCCCGAAATGAGATTTTGAGATGTGCTGATTTTATGGGTGCGTCGAGCCATTTTCGGGTGCGTTGAGGTACAATGCACCCAAAAAATGCCATGCTGGTCATTCGTGATTTTATGGGTGCGTCGGACTATTTTAGGGTGCGTTGAGGTACAATGCACCCTGAAATTGCTGTTACGTATTTCCTGAATTTATGGACGCGTCGAGGGTATTTTTAGGGTGCGTCAAGCCATTTTTCGGATGCGTCAGAGGTGAAATACATCCGAAAACACTTGTTGAATTTTCATGAATTTAAGGGTGCGTCAAGCTGAATAATTGGGTGCGCTTGACGTACTCGTGTTTTGCAAATTTGGGTTTTGCAAAACGGAGGGCCTGTGGGGCCCGTTTCCCGGTGAATCGCCATGCACTGCTTATCATAATTCATGAAGAATGGCCCCGCTTGATTCTGGTCGGTTTCGATCACGGTGATCCGTGGGGTCCACCGAAAAAAATGGCTAAGTACTGGATCCTTTGCAAAGTTGGGTATTTTGGGTGCGTCGGGTGGTGTTTTGTGGAATTTCCTCGAAGCACGTGCCCAGTCGATTTGTTTTAGAGGGTACTGACTTTTGGGACCCCAACAGATGGTTAGGCTGTAATGATAATGATTCTTTTGTAGTTTTAAAACACGTTGTAATGAGTGTTGTATCATTATGTATGCTGTTGTGATGATGAGTTCATATTGTGCTTCTTAACCTGCTTGTCGTTCCTCTTGAGTTTCAATGCAAAAATAGATTGTGCTGTTTGGAAAGGAACATCCCCCTGTTTAGGATTTGAACCTACGCATGTGTACGAGGATGTAGCCGAGCCTTGGCTTAGGGCTTATCTTGATTTTAATAATCTCGAAAAGGCGTGGTGTCCTGCTTGACGTGCCTCGAGCCTTGGTGACCCTTTCAATACCTGTGCAAGCATAAAGCGGATGATTAGTATTTTGGGCCTAATCATTGTATGGTATCCTTTCTTTTGGCACTTATTCTATTACATTCCCTCTACCGGGGTATTTACAACTTGCGATGATACGTTTATGTCAGGTGTAGTATCTTTTCAGGAATCGGCCATTCACTAGCGAACTGACACCCTGTCCTTTGCAATCTATTACCCGATAGGCTCCGTTGGAATACACTTCGTCAATAATGCAGACGGGGTCCCACTTTGGGTCGAACTTGCTCTTCGACCCTTGGAGCGGTGCCGGGCGCTTCATCATTAGCACGAGGTCGCCCTTTTTGAACGATCTGCCCCTGACGCGCTTATCGTACGCGGCGGAAATTTGCTTTTGATATATCTCGAGCCTCTGCTGGGCAGCGAGCCTCTTTTCATCTAGATTATTAAGTTCGACCATCCGGCTCTTGGCATTATGCTCGGTTGTCAGGGAGTGTCGGAGAGCGACCCGTAGCGACTCAACTTGTATTTCCATCGGGATCACAGCTTCTGTACCGTATACCAGTGAGTAGGGCGTAGCCCGGGTGGCCGTGCGGTGCGTAGTTCGATAAGCCCACAGTGCTTCGGGCAACCGTCTGTCCCAGTCCCTCTTATTCTCCGCCACTGTCTTTTTCAGAATCTTCACAATGGTCTTATTAAATGCTTCGGCTAGCCCATTCGCAGGAGGATAATAGGGTGATGAGTAGCAATGCTTGATTTTAAATTTTGCGCACAGTTTATCGATGGCAGCATTCTTGAAGGGTGTCCCGTTGTCCGTGGTGATTCTCTCGGGAATACCATGCCGGTATAATATGGCGTGACGAATGAAACCCTCGACATGCTTGGCTTTTACATTTCTCAGGGCAACCGCTTCGGCCCATTTGGAGAAATAGTCGGTTGCTGCGAGGACGTACTGATGTCCCTGGGAGGATGGCGGACTAATTGGTCCGATCACGTCCATGCCCCAGGCTGCGAAAGGCCAGGACATCACTGACTGATGCAACTCTTCTGGTGGCGAATGTATGATATCGGCATGGATCTGACACTGGTGACACTTCTTTACGTACCCTATCGCGTCCTTCGTCATTGTCGGCCAGTAGTAACCCATGTGTCGTACGCGGTGGTGTAAGTTCCTTCCTCCCTGGTGAGCGCCGCATTCTCCCCCATGAGCTTCTTTCAATGTACTACGTGCTTCATCTTGGTTTAGGCATCGCAGCAATATCCCCTCGTAGGACCGCTTGTAAAGTACGTCATTTTGGAGCACAAATGAACTGGCACGCCTTCTGATTTGTGTGCGCATCTTGGGCTCCTCTGGTAGAAATCCGTACTTCAGATAGTCAATGAATGATTTTCTCCAGTCATCTTCCTCTGTGATTTCGAAGCAGCAAATGGGAT
This sequence comes from Liriodendron chinense, assembly GCA_003013855.2. Classification (NCBI taxonomy): domain Eukaryota; kingdom Viridiplantae; phylum Streptophyta; class Magnoliopsida; order Magnoliales; family Magnoliaceae; genus Liriodendron; species Liriodendron chinense. The sequence continues at coordinate 507,939 of PVNU02003730.1, read as the reverse complement.
TGGTGCTCAATTCTCCGTTGCGCAGCGCAGTCGTTGGCAAGATTCTTCTTTCTTCAATCGTAACCTGCAGTGGGCTGCCTCCAGGATTAGCTAAAGCAGCGGCTAAACTGGCGAGTGCATCAGCTCGTATATTCTCCTGCCTTGGTATATGTGAGATACTGCTGTTCCGAAATTGCTCAAACAGGGACTGCGCTTGGTGGCAATAGGGTGATAATTCGGGTTTACGGACTTCGTACTCTGTCGTCAATTGTCCGATGACAAGCCTAGAGTCACCGTAGATACGCATTTCCTTGATTTGCATTCCTAGGGCCAGCTGTAACCCAATAATAAGAGCTTGGTACTCAGCTTCGTTGTTGGTGCATGCCGGGACTAATGTGAATGAATAGGGTAGCAGGTCCCCTTGCGGACTGATGAATATAATTCCTGCCCCTGATCCTACCGCTCTGGCTGCGCCGTCGAAATACATCTCCCAATGGCGTGCTTCATTCGTCGCCATGACCTGCTCGTCTGGGAGGTCGTACTCTATTTTTTCGCTGCTTGGTACTGGATGTGCGGCAAGGAAATCGGCGATAGCTTGCCCTTTGACGGCTCGAGCCGGTATGTATGTCAAGTCGAATTCTGACAAGAGAAGGGCCCACTTGGCCAATCGTCCGGATAACATAGGTCTGTTCATGAGAAATTTGAGGGGATCCGCCTTGGATATTAATGTTATCTGGTGAGAGAGACAGTAATGCCTGAGCTTTTTAACTGCAAAGATCAGCGCCAAACAGATCTTCTCGATCGCTGAGTAGTTAAATTCGGCTCCCACCAGCGTGCGGCTCAGGTAGTAGAGCGCGCTTTCTTTCCCTTCTTCGTTCTTCTGGGCTAAGAGGGCTCCAAGTGAATTTTCGCCGACGGCAATGTAGAGGATTAGTGGTTCCCCTTTAATCGGTGCCGCGAGGACTGGAGATTTGTCGAGCAAGTCTTTCAGAGATTCGAACGCTTTCTGGCAAGCATCGTCCCACTTAAACTGTACTCCCTTCTTGTTGAGGCGCGAGAATGGTTGACAACGACCGGACAAGTTCGAAATGAACCTCCTTAGGTACGCGACTCGGCCTTGGAAACTTTTCAGCTCTTTGAGATTCTTCGGTGGCGGCATCTCCCTAATTGCCTTAATCTTTGTTGGGTCAATTTCTATTCCTCGATGTCTGATAACAAACCCCAAAAACTTGCCAGAGGAAACCCCGAACGCGCACTTCAGTGGGTTCATGCGAAGGCTTTTCTTTCTCAGTCTTTGGAATACTTGCCGTAGATGCTCCTATGCTGTTCATGCCCGGCTGATCTCACTACCAGATCGTCTACATAGCATTCGACATGTTTGTGCATCATGTCCTGGAAGATCACTTGCATCGCACGTTGATACGTTGCCCCTGCGTTTTTTAACCCGAACGGCATCACACGGTAACAGTATATGCCCAACGTTGTACGAAAGGCTGTTGATTCCTCATCTTCCGGGGCCATACGAATCTGATTATACCCCGAGTAACCGTCCATGAAGGACATCACTGCGTATCCTGTCGTGCTGTCGATCAGTAGCTCTGGGATGGGTAGCGGGAAATCATCCTTAGGGCAGGCTTCGTTGAGGTTCCGAAAGTCTACGCAGATTCGGATTTGACCATTCTTTTTCTTGACCGGCACAATGTTTGAGATCCATTGTGGGTACTTAACCTCTCGGATGAACCCGGCCTGGATCAGCTTTTCGACCTCTTCTTCGATTTTGGGTACTATGTTAGGGTGGAATCGTCGTTGAGGCTGCTTGACCGCCTTCTTCCCTTTCAAGATGCCCAACTTATGCATCGCGATTGTTGGACTGAGCCCTGGCATTTCTGAGTATGTCCAAGCGAATACATCCTTATTTTCTTTCAACAGTCGGATGTATTTCTCTTTCTCCTCTTCTGGGACATTTTTACTCAGATACGTATTTCTAGGGTCTTCTAGGGTTCCCAGATTTATTTCTTCAAGCTCATCTATCGTGGGCTGTCCCCCGTCCTCTATCTGTGCAGGTGCGGTACTAGGTTGGATAACGTCGGCTACCTCTTGTGGCTGTACCTCTTCCGTAGTGTTGATTGTCACCATATTAACATGTCTGATCTTTGTCCTTGCCCCTAACCCTTCTCTTCCTTGATGAACTTTTCTGTTTTCTTCGAACGGTGCTAACATTCTACCATTCGAGGCTGATTCTGAATAGCAGAAGCCCATACTCTTCATGATGTTACGGCTGGCTTCACTGTATCTCTCTTCTTCTATGGGCTGAGGTAAACGAAGTGGTTTCTCAACCTCGTCCTTGGACCGTGCAGGTTCATCTGTCACTGAATAAAATTTGATTTCTTTCTTTGTATTGGCATTTGGCGGTACCACAAACTGGTTTGGAGCCTTCGGAAAAGGTTTAACTCTTCCTATTTTTGGCACTGGCATATTGAAGCTAGATTTGAGCACACTCATGTGCTGATCCGTGATCATTTCTAGGACGGACTGCCCGGGCTGTCGCAAGTGTTTCGGGACTATGTAGAACTTTTTGGGAGCCCTTTGAGGTCCTTCAGCTGGCTGACTTTCTTCTTTCTGAGTAATGAATTGAGGTTTGCCTCTCTGTTCGAACTTGCTGACTTTTGGTTTTGCCCCTTGCCCTTTCCGCATTGCGTCGGGCTTCTTCGTGTCTCCTCCTTCGTCGACCAGGTCATAATACCGAGCATCGGCTAAGAATGATTCTGCGATCGTATATGGCTTTGGGTCTGCTGCCACTCTGTACTGAACTCCCTCTCTGTTGTATTTAAAGCACTGGTGATAAGTTGAGGGGATGACGCGATTCTGATGGAGCCACGGTCTTCCTAGCAGAAGATTATACGTTGTTACTGCGTCGATTACTTGGCATGTTACTTTCGTCTTCAATCTTTCAATTTCTAGCATCACAGTGATCGACCCTAAGGTATGCTGGCTGTCTTGATTGAATCCTTGAATGACCATGGTGCTGGGACGCAGGGCTGATGGCCTGTAACCCAATCTTTGGAGTGTCTTCAATGACATAATATTCACCGCGGACCCATCATCAAGCATGCATCGCTTAATCTCCGTGTCTCTAATTGTTCCTGTGACCATCAACGGTCGTTTGTGGTCTGTTTCTTCAATCGTGCGATCATCTTCGGAGAATGTGATCACAGAGGGATGATCTATCTGCATTGCTTGCTGAATTGGCGCATTCCCTCCCCAGAACTTGTCTGGATTGCTCATTTCTGCTTCGATTTCTGTCATCATTACTTCTCTAGCTTCACTGTCTAGCAGCGCGTTAATCAACATTTCTCTGTACGCCTTTGAAAGACACAAGGCGTCGTATATGCTCAGGCGGGCCGGGACCCTTCGTAGGTGTGACACGACATCATACACTACTGGTGCTGCCCCTTGTCTTGGCTCCGGACGACTGGTCTTGGCTTCGACAACTTTCTCTTTCAACTTCTGCCCCTGGGGCCTTGTTACGGGTATATCCGGGTTTTCGTCTTCTTGCATCGGGTCAACTGGTTCTGGCCGAATGCGCTCCGGCATCTGTCTTCCGGATCGGAGGACGACGGCATTGACTTCTTCTTTATCCGCCTGCAATGTCTCTTCTGTTGATGGCTGCTCTATGAACGACACCATTGCGCAATGTACCTGAGCCTCTATGAGTCGGCTCTTCCCTTGACTATCCTTCTTTCTTGTCCCTTTCTTCTTGCGGTCGAGGAGTCTTCTTCGGTTCCCGAGCCTTTTCCGGCTGCTGACCAAAGTCCAGGGTTCTTCAGGTTCAGGGAACGGGACATCCAATTGGGTATTCTTGTCCGAGGGGAAGGCTGAAACTACCCCCGCTGTTTCCTTCGTTGTTGTTTCTGGTACCTTCATACTGATTACCCCTTGGTTGATCAACCCCTGTATCCTTCCTTTCAGGCTAAAACAGTCTTCCGTCTTATGGATCAGGCACCGATGGTATTTACAATACCGGGGATCATCTACCTTCCCAACCTCGTGGGGCCGGATCGGTTCTGGCAGGCGAATTACCTTTTCTTCTACCAATTGCTCCATGATGGGGATCAGGTCGGCCATGTCGAAGGTGTACGGGCCGTTGGCTCTTTCTCTCTCGGCTATTGTTATTCTCTGAGAAGCGTAGGGCCTCTTGCCTTTATCTTGGGTAGATGTTGGTTTCGTGTCTGTCTTTGAATCCGCGGCGGGCCGTTTCCGATCTATCGTAGTTTTTCCTTTGTTTATGTTGTGCGTCTCGGCAATCCTTACTCCTTCTCTTTTCTGCCTTTCGGGTCTGAGGTTTACCCGTGCTGCGGCTTCTTCTACCAGGTGTGCTTTGGTGGCTAATTCTCGGAAAGAGTGAAAACTGTTCCCTGATAACCCGTAGGATATCATTGGGTCCAGGGCTCGCATGCACATTTTTATCTGTTCCTTTTCGCTGGGTAACTCTTGACACTGAGCCGCTATTGTTCCCCATCGGTCCATAAATCTCTCCACGGGTTCGCCCTGCCTTTGCCTGATCAGGGCTAGATCTGTTACTGATGTTTCTCTTTCTATGGAGAAGAATTTTGAGATAAAACTATCTCGCATCTGCTCCCACGTCTTCACTGATCCGGCTGGTAGTGACATGTACCACTGAAAAGCTTTCCCCGTCAGCGTCGACCCGAATAACCGCATACAGTACTGTGGTACGGTCGACCAATTTCCCAGCGCTGTGAGAAAGCGAGTGATATGTTCTTCTGGTGACCCCCTTCTGTCAAACTTTTCAAAATTCGGACATCTGAAGTTGACCGGAAATGGTATTTCTTCTATTTCCAGAGGGTATGGGACCTGATATTTATACCCGGTTCCTCTTTCCTTCTCCTTCTCTTGTCGCATAAGACTTGCAATAGTTTGCGACAGTTCCTCTCTCGTCATTTGCGTAGTTGGAACTATTATTCGTTCCGCTGGAACTCTCCTGGCCTGTGTGAGTGGCTCGGCACTAGCTGGCTCTCCTGCTGCCCCTTGAGATTCCTCAGCTAACGGGCGCGTAGGCGGTGCAAGGCTTCGAGTAGCATTTTGGGCTATTAAAGTGGTCAAGGCTTCCTGAATCTCTCTTACTCGTTCATTCGTTTCCCGATTAGCCTGAACTAGTCTGTCGATCTGATCTTGGACCGTAGGCAGTTCGTCCGCTTCATATGATCCTTCTTCCGCTTCTGCTACCTGGACCATTGCGACCAGCACTGGTCGGGCCTTCTGATTCTGCCCCTGTCCGGGCTTGATAACCATTGTGGGCTTGGAGCTTCTCGCGATCGTGGTTTTGGTTGATTTTTGTGCGGCACGGGTGACCTTGGACAACGGCGGAAATTGTTCGATTGTCATTGCGGGCACCGAGGATGTGGTTGATGCGGCCTGACCGTTGGTGGAAGTCTTCTGCCCTTGTTTTGGTTGCCACTGTCCCTTGGTCGCCGGGCAAAGTCTTGCGACATTCGCTTTCTTGTATGCTGCTAAGCTGGCTACTTTCTTCTGCTCTTTCTTCTGTTGGCGTGTTTTGGCTATCTGCCATCCTGAACTAGAAGCAGCCGTCGTGGTTGGGATGAAGCGAGGGAAGCTGAAGCCTCCGGAGGTAAGGAAGATGCATGAACTGGTCGTTGAGCATGCCATTTCTTCTGTCTGTCCTAGTATCTTGCTAATTCTGGTGAGTCATAAAATTATTAGAACAGTTCATAAGTGCGGTCGGGAGTATGAGCCCATCGATCGCGGTGCATAAACTGACAAAGATAAGCAAGACGGGAACAAATACGTGTAGTTGTGGGAATTGTGGGTTCGAAAACCTTTTAAGTATCTATTGCCTTAAAGATGAAGGGAAGAACGTTCCCGTTAAGAGTCGCCAGTTTGGCGCCTGAAGGGCGCCGAAACATTATGCCTCGCTGTAACTTTTCCATGCGTAGATTCGTGTTTGTAAGTAATTGATCTTAGAGTATTCCTACATTCAGATAAAACCAGAGATTCTGGGTTCGGTCCCCAGTGGAGTCGCCAGTTTGTTAGAACTTAGGGTAATGAACATTCCCCGAAATGTGGTGTTTTGCTGATCTGAGGTTCTGAATATAGAAACATTCGTAGATAATTACAAGCATTCACAAAATACACAAGAGAAGAGATATCGCAAGGCGAATTTTATTCCAGAGGTTCTGAGATCTTGTACATTCCAGGCCGTGATCTGGCACGAGCCCTTAATTACATCGAATGATCGATGACCCTTGATTAAAAGGCAAAAGACTAGTCAGCAGGGACTATGGTCTCAGAGTTCTTTAGTCATGGAGACCTGTGTTTTGGTGGTCGCGGAGACCTGTATTTGTATGGTCACGGAGACCTGTGTTTGTATGGTCGCGGAGACCTGTATTTGTTATAGACTGATCCACCTTTGTACGAGTCGGATGTCTATGTCCCATGTTTTGACCGAAGATCCGGGCTGAGACTGTCAGGGTTTATGGCTGAGATGGACAACTCTGGGCCCGCGCCTGTCAATGTAGGGACAGGTGACCTCGGGAAGTCCATTCTACAGTTGTGTGTACCTACGCAGCTCAACCAGCGGATGCCGTTTGGATGGGTAGGGCATCGACTGTTCTTGGAATATCAGTTTTTAACAGATTGTGTGTGATAGTTTAGAACTCTCCTGGTGTGGTTTATCGTGTTAACCATAGTCCCCTTTGCTTAGTCCAGACCTGGATTCGGGTCATATTATGATAGTACACGTAATGATGATGCATCAGTATGATTCTGGGCGCCGGCAGCCTCTTTTCGGGAGAATTGTTCCATTCAGCTCGTTGTTCGCTCGCCTCAAGTGTAAGGCTGCGATGTAGTAATAAAACTCGGTAAGACCGAGGTCGATCCTCAGGGAAAGAGTAACAGCTTCCTAAATACTCCAGCAACTCAGTTCAATAAAATAAATTCAATTTCAATGGGATATTTAATTAAAACGGTAACTTAATGAAAAATCAGAGATATATTGTACTAAGGCTTCCAAGGATCCACTTGTAGCAATCCTATGTCAATTCAGTCAATCCAAGTAGAGAACACAACTAGAGTTGAAGTCCTATCTCTCATCTAGTTGGAAAGTAAAGCATTCACACACATTCATCCAATTCGAGTTGAACTTCCAAGTTCAAGTCCATTCAATCAATGTAAAATTCAAATTCATAGCCTACGGAGTAACAGCCATGCCTATGGACTATGGCCTGCTCAAGGATTACTATAATTCGAATCTAAACAAGCAACCTGTGATAATCTCAGAGAATTAAAAGGAATTCATGTCCGGAGCACATGAATTCAGATAAGACATCTCAAACTACCATCTTTTGGACTGAACATAAGAAAATTCTAACCTTGAATTAAAAAATACTTGAATCAAACTGAAATTAACATAGAACTGGCTACAAGCTTCACCTCTCAGCCTTAGCTGAGAGGTTTTAGCCGAGCATAGTCATGCTACAACTAAAAACTCAAAAATAAAGCATAAAACTAGAAAAACCCGAAAATAGATGTTGCAGACGCTCCACAGTCGCCTTCAGCCTCCAAACTCACGTTCCTTCTCTTCTCTGATGCCTTAGGGAGAGCCCCTAGGTGGCCTTTTATAGCAACAAGCCCCCCTTGCGTCGGATTCTGCGAAAGCCTTCGCATTGCGCAGCAATTTTCGGAGTCCCAATTTAGAAAGGAGACTTCTTACGCAGGGCCGACCGGTCGTGACCGGTCGGCCTGGCTTTTCAAATACTCCAGAGAGCTCAGCCGACCGGTCATGACCGGTCGGCGTGGATTGTCCATTGTTCCAGCGTGCATGCCCGACCGGTCATGACCGGTCGGGCTGTTTATCCTTCATCCAGTGCCTATGGCCGACCGGTCATGACCGGTCGGCCCCAATGCAATGTGTCCAGTCTTCCTGGCCGACCGGTCAAGACCGGTCGGCCTCCTTCCATTTACATCTTTTATGTGGCTGACCGGTCGGACGACCGGTCAGCCTTGGTTTTTCTTCCACTTTTTCTTCTTTTCTTCATTCTCTTTTCTCCCTTTTTCTTCTTCTTTCTTTGATCCATCCTAGGACTTCATGCAATGTCTTCAAATACATTCTTTTGGCTCCAATTTGATGAAATCCACTCTCATCCCTACAATCACAGAAACACGTGTTAGGTGGGCCTTTAAACCATGAAAATCATGCAAACTATGTAGTGTAATGGGCAATGCAATGTATAAATTGGAGGTTCAACACACCCCCCAACCAGCTTTTTGCTAGTCCCGAGCAAAACATGCGTGAAAATAATTTCAACCCTCCAAATCCAACTCTCCTTTAGAACCTATGATTCTATCCATCCCAAGATGTATAAGTGTAAAATTTGGAAAAATTAGGTGTTAGAAGCTGAACCTTGGACTCTCAAAACATAAGAAGTGTTTACATGAAATCCCCGCTGACTGATTGATAAATAGAAGAATTCGAACAAATTCAACCTAGTGTACATAGTGAAAGTTCATCTCATGAGTTCCTGGAACCATCTTCTTTATAGATTCAGTAGACCAGGGATTTCAAGGTGCACAGAGCAACAGCAAGCCTATGACAGAAATTTGCCTTACCGTCCTTCCGACGGCTTTCACACTACATCCCATTTCCGGCTTTGGTTACGGTTCGACCATCCCCCGGTTGGTAATAGGTAGCCCTTTTCGGAATTTTCCACCAATTTTCTTTCCTTCCCGATTTCATCCTTTCTTTCCTTTTTCTTTTAACTTAGATAGGATTTTTAGAAATCCATATCTTTCATTATTTTCCCATGGACAAGGATGGACAAAATACCCCGGCTTGGCTGCTCAACACCTCTAAACCAAAGTCTATCTAATCCACAAATCACATAAACCTGTTACTCATGAAAATCGTGTAATGTGAACTTGGTGTAAAGGTGTTCAAATTTTCTATCAATCACAACAATAGGGGAATTAACATATAAAGCCATTATGTTGGAAGAAATTCCAAACTACAACATCACACACTTCGTTTCTCCTCCTCTTCTACTCATAGCCTCTCAAATGTATAGAAACAAAATTTTCTAAAAGAGTTTTGAGATGTTAGAAAATTCGAAAAAATTTTGTGCATATGAAGCTCGAAATGTTGCAATATGCTAGATGAGGGATCTCATCTCACCCCCCAACCAAATCTTGCATTGTCCTCAATGTAAAAAGATCGTCAATTAGCATGAACATGAGAGCAATGGTAAACAATGAGAGAGTGAGAACAAAAGTACCTGAGAGAGCGATCATGGAAGTCTGCAATTCCAACAACTAAATCCTACTAAAACAGTAAAACAAAATAAACCTACCTATGCAATACCTCCATCAGACTAGGAGATCAATAATCCTGATAAACAGGATCATTCAGGGAGATGGACATGTCCTCTGAATCAAATTTCTCAACAAATGGTTTAAGGCGTTGTCCATTAACTTTGAAACAGTCACCATTTGCTGCATTCTCAATCTCAACAGCCCCATGAGGAAAAACTTCTTTAACAATATATGGGCCGGTCCATCGAGATCGTAATTTTCCCGGAAAAAGATGAAGTCGGGCATTATACAAGAGCACTTTCTGTCCTTCATGGAAGGATTTCCTTAAGATGTGCTTATCATGAAAGGCCTTCATCTTGCTCTTGTAAATCCTCGAATTCTCATATGCATCGTTCCGGATCTCTTCAAGCTCATTTGATTGAAGTTTGCGAAGCGAGCTAGCCTTGTCTATGTCAAAATTTAGGGCCCGAATTGCCCAATAGGCTTTGTGTTCTATCTCCACAGGCAAGTGGCAAGCTTTCCCATAGACAAGTCTATAAGGGGACATTCCAATGGGTGTCTTGTAGGCAGTACGGTGAGCCCAAAGTGCATCATCTAATCGTAGGGACCAATCCTTGCGATCCGGTCTCACCGTCTTTTCTAAAATCTGTTTGATTTCCCTATTGGAGATTTCAGCTTGCCCACTTGTTTGTGGGTGGTATGGGGTACTCACTTTGTGCCTAATACCATATTTCTTCATCAAAGTTTCAAAAGGTCTATTGCAAAAGTGAGCACCACCATCACTAATAATGGCTCGAGGCGTCCCAAATCTAGAAAGTATGTTTTCTTTGAGAAACTTGAGAACCGTACGATGATCATTGGTTCTACATGGGATAGCCTCGATCCATTTAGACACATAGTCTACGGCAAGCAGAATATAGACATGTCCAAAAGATGAGGGGAATGGTCCCATGAAATCGATGCCCCAACAGTCAAAGACTTCAAGATGTTGAATTAGGGTGAGAGGCATCATATTGCGACGGGATAATCCTCCTAACTTCTGGCAGCGCTCGCATGCTTTGCAAAACTCGTGGGTATCTTTAAATAATGTGGGCCAATAAAAACCACACTGCAGAATTTTTGCAGTTGTTTTCTTGGCTGAAAAATGACCCCCACATGCTTGATCATGACAAAAGGAGATGACTGAATTGTGTTCATCATCGGGGACGCATCTCCTTATAATCTGGTATGGGCAATATTTAAACAATAGAGGTTCATCCCAGAAAAATCTGCGCACTTCCCTTAGAAATTTACGTTTGTCTTGCGCAGTCCAATGAGTCGGCATCGCACCTGTGAAAAGATAGTTGGCTATATCAGCGTACCATGGTGGATGCATAGCAACAAAGAGTTGCTCATCAGGGAATGAGTCCTCAATAGGTGACTCATCAATGGAATTTGGTAGGACTAGGCGAGATAGATGATCTGCCACCACATTTTCTACCCCCTTCTTATCTTTGATCTCCAGGTCGAATTCTTGAAGGAGTAGGATCCATCTTAGCAAACGGGGCTTAGTATCCTTCTTAGAAAGAAGGTATTTCAGCGCCGCATGATCCGTATAAACAATAACTTTGGATCCTATTAAGTATGGCCTGAATTTGTCCAAGGCAAAGATGACGGCTAGGAGCTCTTTCTCCGTAGTTGAATAATTAACTTGGGCAGGATTCAAGGTCCTACTTGCGTAGTAGATGACATGGGGCTTTTTATCTTTCTTTTGGCCTAACACTGCCCCAATAGCAAAATCGCTAGCATCGCACATCAACTCAAAAGGCATGGACCAATCTGGTGGTTGCATAATAGGAGCGGTTGTCAACATGTCTTTTAGCTTTGAAAAAGCTAATTGACATTCGGCACTCCACTCAAATTGGGTCTCCTTTTGTAGAAGGTTGCATAAAGGCCTTGAGATGTGACTAAAGTCCTTTATAAACCTTCGATAGAAGCCGGCGTGTCCAAGGAAGGACCGCACATCACGTATGCTTTTGGGTGGTGGTAGATTGGCAATTATGTCAATTTTCGCCAGGTCTACTTCTATTCCATTGGACAAGATGATGTGTCCAAGGACTATTCCTCTTTGTACCATGAAATGGCATTTTTCCCAGTTTAATACAAGCTGTTTTTCCTCACACCTTATCAAGACCAACTTCAAGTGCTCGAGACACTCATCAAATGTACTACCAAAAACAGAGAAATCATCCATGAACACCTCAAGAAACTCACCCACCATGTCTGAGAAAATACTCAACATGCATCGTTGGAATGTGGCGGGTGCATTACATAATCCGAATGGCATCCTTCGGTAAGCGAAGGTACCAAACGGGCATGTAAATGTGGTTTTCTCTTGTCTTCCGGAGCTATCTCGATTTGGTTGTATCCGGAATAGCCATCTAGGAAGCAATAATAGGGATGGCCTGCCAATCTCTCCAAAATTTGATCCATAAATGGGAGAGGGAAGTGGTCTTTCCTAGTGACCGTATTGAGCTTCCTATAATCAATGCACATACGCCAACCGGTGGTTACCCTAGTCGGTATAAGCTCGTTGTTGGCGTTTTCAATGATGGTAATTCCGGATTTCTTGGGGACAACTTGGGTAGGACTCACCCATTGGCTATCTGAGATGGGGTAGATGATACCCACATCCAATAGCTTTAACACCTCGGCTTTGACAACCTCCATCATGTTTGGATTTAACCGTCTTTGAGGTTGTCTAGTCGTTTTTGCGTTTTCTTCAAGGTGTATACGGTGAGTGCAAACCGAAGGATCTATCCCTTTGAGATCCGCTATTGTCCAACCTAAGGCTTCCCGATGTTCTTTGAGTAGCTCAATCAACTTGAGCTCTTGGTCTTTCTCTAGGTGAGAGGCAATGACAACTGGGAACGTTTCCTCTTGACCCAAATATACGTATTTAAGCTCGGATGGCAATGGTTTGAGGTCAAGCTTCGGTGGTTTGATGCTAGACGGTTGAGGCCTTGATGTGGTTGGTGGCAATTTTTCAAAATGGGGCCTCCACCGGCTAGTATCAACTACCGGTCTTTCTATATTTAATGCCTGCACAATCTCACTACTGATGGGATCTTCGGAATCCATGATATGTGCTAAGCATGTCTCCAAGCTTTCTAGTGGTTCAAGTTGGAGGAGTTCTTCTTCTTCAAAAGTTTCGAGCATGTTCACATCGAAGAACTCATCATCATCAACATTCCTATGTCTTTTGCCCAAATGAAACACATTTACCTCTAGTGTCATGTTTCCAAAAGATATTTGCATCACCCCATTCCGGCAATTGATGATTGCGTTTGATGTGGCAAGGAATGGGCGGCCTAATATCACCGGTATTTGGGTGCTAGCATCCAAAACCGGTTGTGTGTCCAAGACTATAAAATCTACCGGGTAGTAGAATTTGTCAACTTGGACTAGAACATCCTCAACTATCCCCCTCGGTACACGGATAGATCTATCTGCGAGTTGCAATGTGGTTTTGGTGGGTTTTAATTCACCAAGGCCCAATTGCTCATATACCGAGTATGGGATCAAGTTCACACTCGCCCCCAAGTCTAACAAGGCACGTTCAATCCGGTAGTCTCCAATGATACATGAAACTGTGGGACTACCGGGATCTTTGAATTTTGGGGGAGTCTTTTGAGTGAGGATGGCACTCACTTGCTCAGTTAAGAAGGCCTTTTGCTGCACATTATATTTGCGTTTTGTTGTGCATAGGTCTTTTAGAAACTTGGCATAAGAGGGAATTTGTTTGATGGCATCAAGCAAAGGGATATTGATCTTGACTTGTCTGAAAATCTCTAGAATATCTTGGGAATTTGGGAGAGATTTTGGGGCAACCAATCTCGATGGGAATGGTGCTGTGGGCTGGTAAATGCGTTCCGGTTGTTGTGGGGCTAAGTTAGATCCATTTTCATCCTCAGAACTTACCGGATCATTAGGCTCATCGGCCTTCACCGGAATAGTTTTGTCAATTTGTTTACCACTTCTAAGGGTGGTAATGGATTTAGCTTACTCCATGTTTTGGTTGGAAAGATTAGGGATGCTTACTTCATGTACTTGCTTAGGATTGGGCTGAGGTTGGGCCGGAAAGGTCCCTTCCCTAGCATTCAAGCGTCCCTTAATCTCATCAACCGAGACTTTCAGCTCTTGGAACAATTGCTGATTTGATTCATTTATTTGCGCTTTCCCTTGCATAAACGCTCTCAAAGTATCCTCCAATGAGACTTGAGGTGGGGCCATATTTTGCATGGGTGGCCCTCTTTGGGAGTTGGTAGGATTGCCCGTTGGGGCATTCTTCCAACTGAAATTCGGGTGGTTCTTCCAACTCTCATTGTATGTATTACCTACCGGTCCATTGAAGGGCCGTTGATAACCATATGTGGCATTGGCTGTCTCTTGCAACACTTCCTTAAATGCAGGAATTGTGGGACAATCTTGCGTAGCGTGTAAGTCGGTGAGACAAATCCCACATGTGGTTTCAACAGCTTCCTTGGACTTGGAAACTCCATTTTTGCTAAGTTCCATGGCCTCAACCTTCCTTGTGAGGTTGGCTATCCTTGCATTTACGTCGTCTTCCTCTTTAAGGACATATATCCCTCCTTTCTCTTGAGTAGGCTTGGGGTTCTTGGGTTTATCCGAGGTGTCCCAAGATTGGGCATTTTCAGCCAACATGTCCAAGTAACTCCAAGCATCATCTGGATTTTTACTCATAAACTCGCCATTGCACATCATTTCCACAAATTGGCGCATATTAGGACTTAATCCATCATTGAAAAAATTTATAATTCGCCAACTCTCATAGCCATGATGTGGGCAAGCAAGCAGGAGTTCCTTAAATCTTTCCCAACATTGAAAGAATGATTCACCCTCTTTTGCTGAGAAATTCATTATGGCCCTTCGAAGAGTGTTTGTCTTATGAGCTGGGAAGAACTTTTTCAAGAATTCCCGGTTCATCTCAACCCATGACCCAATCGAATATGGTCTAAGAGAGGGAAGCCAATCTTTGGCTCTTTCTTTCAAGGTGAAGGGAAAAAGTTTAAGTCTGATTGTATCCCCAGAAACATTGGGATAATGCAAGGTGGCCAACACTTCTTCGAATTCTTGCAAGTGTAAGTATGGGCGGTCAGAGTCTAGCCCATGGAATTTAGGTAAAAGTTGGATTACTCCCGGTTTTATGTCAAGGGTCCCACCGTTAGCTGGTAGAACTATGCAAGAAGGTGTAATTGTACGAGCAGGTTGTAGGTAATCCCGTAGTGATCTCATTGGAGGAACATTATGTACCTCATTCTCTCCTACTCCTTCCTGATTTGCGTTTGTGGTTGGAGTAGGGGGTGGAGGATTCCTTAAGGGTGTTTGCTCCATACTCCCCAAACTTTCACAATGCTCTTGATAATTCCGGACTCGTCTATGGACTGACAATGGTCCAACTAAACCACCTTCAGATTGGAGACGATTTGAATGGTTACGTTCCCAACGGGACATAAACCACTCAATCAGAAATCAAAACTAATCCTAACTTAGAAAACTGCAATCTGAAAATTCTAAAAACTAAGTTAGAAAGGTATCACCTGATGCGCTTGAACTGAAAGAAGAATTCCTACAAAACAGAAAACTTTGTTAGTTCTAAGAAAAATCAGAAAAACCTATCTACTTCTACAGCCACTGAAACTATTTGAAAACTATTATCTAATTTCCCCGGCAGCGGCGCCAAAAACTTGTTCGCTCGCCTCAAGTGTAAGGCTGCGATGTAGTAATAAAACTCGGTAAGACCGAGGTCGATCCTCAGGGAAAGAGTAACAGCTTCCTAAATACTCCAGCAACTCAGTTTAATAAAATAAATTCAATTTCAATGGGATATTTAATTAAAACGGTAACTTAATGAAAAATCAGAGATATATTGTACTAAGGCTTCCAAGGATCCACTTGTAGCAATCCTATGTCAATTCAGTCAATCCAAGTAGAGAACACAACTAGAGTTGAAGTCCTATCTCTCATCTAGTTGGAAAGTAAAGCATTCACACACATTCATCCAATTCAAGTTGAACTTCCAAGTTCAAGTCCATTCAATCAATGTAAAATTCAAATTCATAGCCTGCGGAGTAACAGCCATGCCTATGGACTATGGCCTGCTCAAGGATTACTATAATTCGAATCTAAACAAGCAACCTGTGATAATCTCAGAGAATTAAAAGGAATTCATGTCCGGAGCACATGAACTCAGATAAGACATCTCAAACTACCATCTTTTGGACTGAACATAAGAAAATTCTAACCTTGAATTAAAAAATACTTGAATCAAACTGAAATTAACATAGAACTGGCTACAAGCTTCACCTCTCAGCCTTAGCTGAGAGGTTTTAGCCGAGCATAGTCATGCTACAACTAAAAACTCAAAAATAAAGCATAAAACTAGAAAAACCCGAAAATAGATGTTGCAGACGCTCCACAGTCGCCTTCAGCCTCCAAACTCACGTTCCTTCTCTTCTCTGATGCCTTAGGGAGAGCCCCTAGGTGGCCTTTTATAGCAACAAGCCCCCCTTGCGTCGGATTCTGCGAAAGCCTTCGCATTGCGCAGCAATTTTCGGAGTCCCAATTTAGAAAGGAGACTTCTTACGCAGGGCCGACCGGTCGTGACCGGTCGGCCTGGCTTTTCAAATACTCCAGAGAGCTCAGCCGACCGGTCATGACCGGTCGGCGTGGATTGTCCATTGTTCCAGCGTGCATGCCCGACCGGTCATGACCGGTCGGGCTGTTTATCCTTCATCCAGTGCCTATGGCCGACCGGTCATGACCGGTCGGCCCCAATGCAATGTGTCCAGTCTTCCTGGCCGACCGGTCAAGACCGGTCGGCCTCCTTCCATTTACATCTTTTATGTGGCTGACCGGTCGGACGACCGGTCAGCCTTGGTTTTTCTTCCACTTTTTCTTCTTTTCTTCATTCTCTTTTCTCCCTTTTTCTTCTTCTTTCTTTGATCCATCCTAGGACTTCATGCAATGTCTTCAAATACATTCTTTTGGCTCCAATTTGATGAAATCCACTCTCATCCCTACAATCACAGAAACACGTGTTAGGTGGGCCTTTAAACCATGAAAATCATGCAAACTATGTAGTGTAATGGGCAATGCAATGTATAAATTGGAGGTTCAACACTCGTTGGGTCGGATCGGACTCCGAAGGCTTGCGTTCTGCTCATTGGGTAGCCCGGATGGGTCGTTTGACTGCTCCATTGCGTCCGGAACGCTCGAAATACCCAAAAGAGGCTCAAACGGGGCTTAAAAATGTTATAAAATAAAAATTTAAGGGTACTGGAACGAATGCGCAAAGTGCTGATTTTCGCGATCCGCTGGCCTGATTTTATCGATGCGCTGGGGCCAGTGCGTCCTTAAATGATTTTCATGATGCGCCGGGTAATTTTATGACGCGCTGGAGCCAGTGCGTCCTTAAAATCTAATTTTTCGATCCGCTGGCCAATTTTACGACGCGCTGGGGCCAGTGCGTCCTTAAATTGTAATTCCCTGATGCGCTGGGCTACTTTGCGACGCGCTGGGGCCAGTGCGTCCATAAAATAGCTTTGACTCGAAAAAAACTTATACTTTTATGATCCGCTGGCCTATTTTATGACGCGCTGGAGCCAGTGCGTCCTTAAAATGCCCCAATTGATGGTTTGTGTAATCCACCAAGGACTTTCCTGATGCGCTGGGTCACTTTTATGATGCGCTGGGACTGGCGCATCGAAAAAAGATGACTTAGTCATTCCTCCGGACCTGGTGCGATCGGAGGTGCGATTTCCGGCGAGGGGTTCCGGCGGTCGGAGAAGGGTTCCGGCGGTCGGAGAAGGATTCCGGCGGTCGGCAAAGGTTTTCCGGCGACGAGGTCCTCTCTCTCTCTCTCGTTGAATGATGCAAATGAGGTGGTGGGCGGGGTATTTATAGGTAAAGTCGCCCAATAGGCGGTCGACACGTGTAGCGCGTCGAGAAAATGGGTCGGCGCGTCGATTAAAGCCACTCGGCGCGTCTCGAAATGACCGAGTTCGGAAGCTGATTCTCAGGGCGCGCTAGCTGTCAGCGCGGCCTGAAATTGGCTGATTTTTGGATGCGCTGGACGTATTTTGGGACGCGCTGGGGCCAGTGCGTCCTGTAATTCAAAATCACTGAATTACATGATGCGCCGGGTGAATTTGTAAACGCGCTAGAGGCAGTGCGTCCTATAATTCAATCAGTCCGAATTTCGTGATGCGCTGGAGGATTTTTGTGATGCGCTGGGGGATTTTTGTGATGCGCTGGGGGCAGTGCGTCCTAAAATTAATTTCTGGATGCGCTGGACGTACTCGTGCCCTTCCAATTTTGGGTTTTGCAAATTGGGGAATTTGTGGGGCCCGCCTTGTGATGAATACCGATGCACTGCTCCTATCTCTTGGTAATTGAGGTAATCCCCCTATATTTTGACAGTTTTGGTCACGGTGTCCGGTGGGGTCCACTACCGACTCAATTTCCTGTTCTTTTGGTTAAATGCGTGTTGCGATTTTCGACGCGGTCTTCGATGCACTGGCCCTTAATTCAATAAAGTGATGATTGGGGTACCCATACTCATTGTTTTGAAGATCTTCACTTTTGGGACCCCAACAACCACATTACAGAAAATGTTCCCCGCGGTTCATTTTCTAGTCCCAACAAACTGGCGACTCTGCTGGGGATCGAACCCAGAATCTCTGGTTATATCTGGGTATAGAAATCTTCTAAGACCGATCATTTGCAGACATGAATGTATACGTAGGAGGTGTATCGCAAGGCATAATATTTCGGCGCCCTTGGGCGCCAAACTGGCGACTCTCAACGGGAACGTTCCCCCCTTCATCTTTAAGGTAGTAGACAGTAAAACAAAGGTTTTCAAAACTCCGACGATCACGCATGTTTGTCTTCTCCATGCTTATTCCTACTAGTTTATGTACTGCAATCGATGGATTCACGTCCCCGGCCGCGTTTATGAACTGTTCTGATGATTTTCTGACACTACAGAATTAGCAAGATATCAGGACACACAAAAGAAATGGCAGGCCCAATGACCAGTTCATGCACCTTCCTTGCCACCAGAGGTTTCAGCTTCCCCCGTTTCGCTGCAACTACAGATCCGGAGTCAGAGTGGCGGATGGTTGCAACCCGAAGGCAGAAGAAAGAACAGAAGAAAGCTGCCATCTTAACAGCATGCAGGAAAACAAACATTACAAATCCTCGCCCCGCGATCAGGAAACAGTGGCAGCCAAAGCAGGGGCAGAAGACCCTTATCGGCAGGAGGGTTGCGCCAGCTGAGCTCGCAATGCCCGCAATGACGGTGGAGCAGTTCCCGCCGTTGTCCAAAACCTTTCGCACCCCGCAAAGGACTACTGGTCCCATGAGTGTAAAGTCCAAGCCCGCGACAACCCACGAACAGAAACAAAGCCCGGTTCAAAAAATCCAGTCGGCGCAAGTGGTAATGGTCCAAGTGGCCGTAGAGGCAGAAGAAGAACCTTATGAGACAGAAGAATTACCTCCATTACAAGATCAGATCGACAGACTGGTTGAGGCTAACCGCCAGACAAGCGAGCGAATGAAGGCTATCCAGGAGCCCTTGATTACTCTGATAGCGCAGAATGCCACCAGAAGTATCGCGCCGCCCACCCGTCAGTCGGCAGAAGAATCTCAAGGTGCGGCAGAAGGACCGGTTGAGCCTGAACCACCCGTCCAGCCCAGAATCGTGCCAATAGGACGTGTGCCGCTCGCCACGTCTCAGGTATCACGAGAAGAGTTATCCCAAACAATAGCCCATATGATGCAGCAAGAAAGGGAGAAAGAAAGGAGAGGCAGTTATAAATATCGAGTTCCACACCCGCCAGAGGTAGAGGAGATACCATTTTCGGCCAATTTTAGATGCCCGGACTTCAAAAAATTTGACGGCAGAGGGTCGCCGGAGGAGCACATCACCCATTTCTTGACCACGTTGGGAAACTGGTCCGCAGTCCCGCAGTATTGCATGCGGCTATTCGGATCTACCTTGACAGGGAAAGCCTTTCAATGGTATATGTCGCTACCGACCGGCTCTGCGAGAACATGGGAGCAGATGCAAGATGCCTTCATCTCGAAATTCTTCGCCACCGAGAGAGAGATCTCCCTGACAGACCTAGCAATGGTCAGACAGAGGAACGGGGAACCAGTCGAAAAGCTCATCGACAGATGGGGAACTACAGCGGCTCAATGTCATGAATTACCCAACGAAGGCGAGCAGATGAAGATGTGTCTAAGGGCCCTAGACCCGATGATCTCGTATGACTTGTCAGGTAATACCTTCAACTCCTTTCGCGAACTGGCAATGAAAGCACACTTGGTAGAGGAAGCAACATCTCGAGTAAGCTTCAGACCCGAGAGACAGAAAAGAGAGATAGGAAGAGTAGTGGAGACTCACCAGGTCGACAGAAGTAGGGACCAGAAAGATCGAAAACGTCCCGCTACTGACCATGGGTCAGAGATGAAGGCGGCAGACATACAAGACAAGAGCAAAAAGCCCTATGTACCAAAACGCGTGTCGATAGCCGAGAGGGAGAGGGCGAACAGTCCATACACATTCGACATGGCCGATCTGGTTCCGATCATGGAGCAGATTGATCGAAGAAGGCTTGATACGCCTACCAGAGCCAATTCGTCCACACGAAATTGGGCGAACAAACGACCCTAAGTACTGCAAGTATCACCAGTGCATCAGCCACCAAACAGAAGATTGCTTCTCCTTAAAAGGAAGAATACAGAGGTTGATCAATCAAGGGGTCATCAGCATGAAGGTACCTGAGACAGCGAAGGAGGCAGCCGGGACAATTTCAACAGTCCCAATAAAAGGTGAAACCAGCCGATCAACCTCGTTCCCCGAGCCGGAGGAACCATGGACTCTAGTCAGTAGCAAGAAAAGACTTGAGAACAAACGAAGACTCGTGAAACGGAAGAAGAGCAGAGGAAGAGGCAAAGGAGAGAGGTCGCTGGGGCAGGAACGACTCATGACGAGCATGGCTCACTGCGGAATGGTGTCGTTCACCGAACAGGCATCACCTGAAGAGACCCCACGAGTAGTGGAGAGGGAAGTTAACGCAGTTATCCTTCGGTCCGGAAAGCAAATGCCTGACCAAACTCCCCCAAGATCAGACAACCCGATGCCAGAAGATGGTGCCCCTGACAGATCACAGGAAAGACTTCGCAAGCAAAAGTCGAAAGAAAAGGTCGTCGAAGCTACGACCAGTCAGCGAAACCCCAAGCCAGTGGCATACGACATCGTGTCGCACCTACGAAAGGTTCCCGCCCGCCTAAGCTCCCTCGACCATTACTTTCTCAGAAGAAGACCGCACAATAGAATCAATGGACCACAATCGCCCGTTAATGGTCACAGGAATAATCAGGGATACCGAGATCAAGAGGTGCATGCTGGACGACGGGTGGGCTGTGAATATCATGCCCTTGAAAACATTGCAGAGACTAGGTTACAGGTAATCTACGTTACGCCCGAGTTTTATGATGATTTAAGGTTTCAATCAAGACAGTCAGCGTACGCTTGGATCAATCACAGTAATGTTAGAAATCGAAGAGCTGACAACAAAAGTGACATGTCAGGTAATCGATGTAGTGACAACATACAACCTCCTTCTAGGAAGGCCTTGGCTCCATCAAAATCGTATAATCTCTTCGACATATCACCAGTATTTTAAATATAGCAGAGACGGGATCCAACGCAGGGTAGCGGCGGATCCAAAACCATACACAATAGCTGAGTCATTTTTAGCCGATGAAAAGTACTACGACTAGGGGCAAAGGGGCAAAGCCTCGAATAGAGAAGTTCGTGCAGAGAAGTAAGCCTCAAACCGTCGCCTAAGGGAGATCCCGACATCAGCTAGAAAATCACCCTTAGCCGATTACGACGAAGTTCTAATGTGGTACCTCAACATCTGCGTCAGCCAGGACAGTCTGTGTTAAAACTGATCTCAGATCAAGACATGAGCGTGCTCAAGTCCAGCTTCAATATGCCGGTACCCAAGATAGGAAGAACCAAACCATTTCCAAAGGCTACAAACCAATTCATCATGCCATCAAGAGACATCACCCAGAAAGACATCGAGTTTCACTCAGGGCCAAGCCAACCATTACCACCAGAAGAAAGAGTGGAGGGAAGGAGACTCGCCCAACTTCGACCGATAGAAGAGAAAAGATATAGCAGAGCCAGTTGGAAGATCATGAGAAATATGGGATTCTCCGGCCAGGGGACAGACACAAAGAAGAGGTTACTAGCTCCATTTGAAGAACATAAGCGAGTATACCGAAATGGAGAAGGTCTAGGGACTAGGGCCAGCATAAACATGGTAACCATCGGCCCGACGGAAGAGGTTCAGTCACAGGAACCTACCGATATTGTCCATCCAAGTGTCACACCCGTGCAACTAGAAGATGGTGGGTAACCGACGATTGATGAACTCGAAGAGATAAATCTGGGCACCCCCGAAGAACCTAGGAATACATACTTGAGCAGAAACGTCCCGAAAAGTGAGAGGGAGAGATACCTGTAGCTATTAAAGGAGAACAAAGATATCTTTGCCTGGACATATTCAGAAATGCCCGGGCTCAGCCCGACGATCGCCATGCACAAGCTAAGTATCGTGAAGGAAAAGAAGCCAGTGAAACAACCGCAGCGACGATTTCACCCGGACATTATACCTAAGATTGAAGAAGAAGTCAAGAGACTGATTCAGGCCGGGTTCGTTCGAGAGGTAAAGTACCCCCGATGGATCTCAAACATTGTGCCGGTCAAGAAGAAGAGCGGATAAATCCGAGTATGTGTTGATTTTCGAAACCTAAATGAAGCATGCCCTAAAGATGATTTTTCCCACCCAATTCCAGAGCTGTTGATTGATAGCACGACAGGGTATGCAGTGATGTCCTTCATGGACGAGTATTTGGGATACAATCAAATTCATATGGCCCCAGAAGATGAAGAAGCCACGGCTTTCCGCACAACTCTCGGCATCTACTGTTATCGCGTAATGCCCTTCGGATTAAAAAAACGCAGGGGCAACATACTAGCACGTAATGCACGTCATATTTCAGGATATGATGCATAAACACGTCGAATGCTATGTAGATGATTTAGTCATAAGGTCGACCGATCACGAGCAGCATAGGGAGCACCTAAGGCAAGTGTTCCAGCGATTGCGCAAGAAGAGTCTCCGTATGAATTCACTAAAATGCGCATTCGGAGTTGCGTCTGGCAAATTTTTAGGCTTTGTGGTCAGACACAGGGGCATAGAAATCGATCCCGTAAAAATCAAGGCCATCATAGAAACGCCGCCTCCGAAGAACCTGAAGTAGTTGAAGAGTTTCTAAGGCCGCGTAGCATATCCGAGAAGATTCATTTCGAACCTGGCTGGTCGTTGTCAGCCATTCTCCCGCCTCAACAAGAAAGATGTCAAGTTTGAATGGGACGCCGCCTGTCAGAAAGCTTTCGATTCGTTAAAAGGGATGCTCGGGAATTCGTCAATCCTCGCCGCCCCGATTAAGGGAAAGCCACTGATTCTATACATCGCAGCAGGTGATAGCTCGCTAGGAGCGCTCCTGGCACAGAAAAACTGAGGAAGGTAAGGAAAGTGCACTATATTATTTGAGCCGCACGTTAGTAGGGGCCGAATTTAATTACTCAGCGATCGAGAAGATGTGTCTAGCTCTCATCTTCGCCGTGAAGAAACTCAGACATTATTGCCTCTCACACCAAATAACGTTGATATCCAAGGCCGACCAGATCAAATTTCTCATGAATCAGCTTATGTTGTCTGGGCGCTTAGCAAAATGGGCCCTTCTCCTCTCTGAATTCGATATCACTTACGTCCCGGCCCGAGCTGTTAAAGGATTGCGGATTTCCTCGCTGCGCACCCCGTCCCAAGCAATGAAGAAATGGAGTGTGACCTCCCAGACGACCAGGTTATGATAATTGAAGAACCGCGACTCTGGCAAATGTACTTAGACGGAGCCTCTAGGTCCACAGGGGCAAGAGCAGGAGTTATATTTATTAGCCCGCAGGGAGATCTACTGCCCTATGGAGATATCCTCTCTTTTGCCATATTGGGTCATGTGGGATTCCCCCCCCTCCCAATGGAGATATCCTCTCTTTTGCCTAAGAAATTTTGATTGAACCATCAATAATTCTGAGCGTGAAGTGCCACTATTAGCGAGTGGTCTGGTCGAGTGCTTGGGGAGGTCAAATTCCATTATTCCACTAGAGGGGACGGCGCTATCCAGAATGATTAGGCATAAATCGTCTGTGGGTGGCTTTTCAAGCCCGCCATCAAATTCCAGGGCTCAACCCTGGAAAGGCAGTGGAAACTACCAAGCTAGAGTATAGTAGGGGCAGAGGGAATTTCCGGTCAATTGTTGAAATGCAATTCCTTTGGCATTACGACCTTTACCACAATGATTTTGTTTGTAAATCAAATTATTTTGTGGATTGGATTTCACTTGACTGTCTATAGTTCCATTGCGTGTGCTTGAGGTAAAAGCTTTGTATAAATGTATCATCGTGTTATTAAGTATTTTGATTTAAGTTCTTTTCTATATAAGAGTTAAAATAGAATAACCCAGTTGCAGCAAGCAAGGTTGGTAAAGAATGGGCATGCGCAGGAGGGTATTGACTTCAATGAGATTTTCACACCTATAGTGAAGTAAGTATCTATCAAGTTCGTATTGGCGCTGGTTACCCAATACGACCATGAACTGGAGTAAATGCATGTGAAGATTGCTTTCCTGCATGGGGAATTGGAAGAGAAGATCTACATAAAGTAACCAGAAGGGTTCGAGATAAAAGGGGTAGAGAACAAGGTCTGTACATTAACGATGTCATTGTATGGCCTGAAATAGTCACATAGGTGGTACAAGAAATTTGATTCTTTCATGGTGAATTAGTTGTTTACCAGAGGTGAATATGATCATTGTATCTATTTTAAGACACTGAATGATGGAAAATTAATCATCTTAGTGTTACATATTGATGATATGCTTATTGTCAGTCATAGCTTGTCTGAGATCGACATATTGAAGACTTGGTTCTTAAAGACATTTGATATGAAAGATCTGTGGGCTGCAAAAAGGGTTCCCAGCTTTAATATATACAGAAACAGGAAGAGGAGTAGGCTATGGTTATCTCAAGTAGAATACCTTGAGAAGGTGTTGATAAAGTTTGGGATGGACAAAGCAAAATCAGTCGACGTTCCCTACGTGGCTCATTTTAAGCTTTCTTCAAAGCAATGTCCCGAAACAGATGAAGAAAAGTATATTATGTCTCAGGTGCTTATTCGTGTGCAATATGCAGCTTGATGTATCTCATGGTCTGTACAAGACTGGATATTTCACATACAGTTGGTGTTGTTAGCAGATATATGTTTAACCCCGACAAGCAATACTGGGAGGCAGTGAAATGGCTACTTCATCATATTTGAGGTACGCAGCACTACGTCTTAAAATTCAAAAAATTAGAGGACAAGTTAGTAGGCTACGTGGATTCAGATAATGCAGGCAATGTGGACAATAGAAGGTCGAGTTTCGATTACTCGTTTGTGTTAGTGGGTGGAGCGATTAGTTACATGTCGAAGCTTCGGTCTATGGTGGCTCTTTCCATAACCGAAGCTAAGTACATGGCGGTAATAAAAGCATTAAAGGAAGTGGTTTGATAATGGGGAATGATAAATCAATTGAGACTTCAGCAGGAGACTGTGCCAGTTAATTGTGACAGCGTAAGCACTATTAATTTGGCAAAGAACTCGATTTATCATTTTAAAACTAAACATATCGATGTGCATCATCATTTTATCCAACATGTGCTTGAGGAAGGCAGTGCGATTCTGAAATAAATCCATACAAGCGTTAATCCGACCGACATACTTACGAAGGTAATCCCTACAGAGAAGTTTAAGCTTTGTTCGACTTCTCTGGGTCTGACAAAGATGGAGTGAAGATAGAGTGTGCATGAGAAGTGGTGGAGCATGATGGAAATGAATTAGAGATGGTGGATGGAGAAAAAGAACGAATGGAATCAACGATTGAAGCCTTAGGTGGAAATTGTTGTATGGAGCCTTCAATCTGTGTAGAAAATAGGGTGTTCAACCGGTCAACCAGCCTGGTTGACCGATCGAGCATGCATGTAACAACACAAACAGGTCTTTGGATAATTTTGGTGGAGTTTGACTGGTCAACCAACTTGGTTAACCGATCGAGCATGCTTGAAATAGCACAAACAGGTCTCTGGACAGTTTTGGTGGAGTTATACCAGTCAAACTTTAAAGCTCGACAGGTCAATGATATTCGGAATTATGGTGAAACTCTCTTGATGATTTTTGGCATGTTCGACTAGTCAAACATGTGTCACAACTGGTCGACCCAATCGGTCGACAGTGCGCGTGGTTTAGGGGTCTATAGTGTTTTATTTCTATTCACAGTTTCATGTTATATATGTGGGTGTAATCAGGATTATGGTGAATAACAAGCATTCAAACTTGTGAGAGGGTTTTGGGAGAAGAAAAAGTTAGGGCCTGTTGAGGTCCCAAAAGTGAGGATCCTCGAAACAATGACTCCGAGTGCCCAAATCATCACTTGGTTGAATTCAGGGCCAGTGCATCGGACATCGCGTCAAAAATCGCAACACGCATCAGACTTGGCCAAAAAGCGGGAAATTGGGCCAGTAGTGGACCCCACCGGTCATCATGATCAAAACCCTCTAAATTTGGGACGGTTACCTCAATTATGAAGAAATAGAGCCAGTGCATCGACATTCATCGCAAGGCGGGCCCCACAAGCCCTTCATTTTGCAAAACCCAAATTCATAAAACACGAGTACGTCGGCGCATCGAGAAAACCCATAGCCAGCGCATCGTGAAAATCAGTCATTTTCAGAAAATGAATTTTGGGGCGCACTGCCTCCAGCGCGTCCAGAAATTCGTCCAGCGCATCAAGAAATTCGGACAGTCACGAAGTGAATTCCAGGACGCACTGACCCTCGGCACGTCAAGAAATTCACCCAGCGCATCAAGAAATGCAGGCAGTTTTATGGGATGACTTTCAGGACGCACTGCCCTCGGCGTATCTAATAATTCAGGAATTTCAGGATGCGCTGACCCTCGGCGCATCCAATAAATTAGGCACTTTCAGCAATTTCAGGATGCACTGACAGCCAGTGCACCCTAAAAATCAGGATCCCAACTAAGACATTTTTAGACGCACCGAGTGATTTTCTCGACGCGCCGGCATGTTTTCTCGACGCGCTACATGTGTCGGCTTCCTATTGGCCGACTTAGGCTATAAATACCCCTCCCACTACCTCATTTACAAGATTCAAAGAGAGAGAGAGCCGAACCTCTTCGCCGAAAAACTTTTTTCCGATCGCCGGAACCCTTTTCCGATTGCCGGAACCCCTCGTCGGAAATCGCAACTCCGACCATAACAGGTCCGGAGATGAAATAACTTAAGTCATCTTTTTTGGACGCACTGGCCCCGGCGCATCACAAAAATGATCCAGCGCATCAGGAAAAACCCTCGGCGGATCAAACAAATCATCAACTTAAAAAGTCATCTTTTTTTGACGCACTGGCCCCAGCGCATCACAAAAATGATCCAGCGCATCAGGAAAAACCCTTGGCGGATCAAATAAATCAACAACTTAAAACTCAACATTTTGGACGCACTGCCCCCAGCGCATCACAAAATAGGCCAGCGGATCAAAAAAATGAACATTCCTAAATGAAGTTATTTTCGGACGCACTAGCCCCAGCGCGTCAGAAAAATAGCCTAGCGCATCATGAAAATAAATAATTTTTAACAATCATTTTTAGACGCGCTGGCCCCAGCGCATCAGTAAAATCAGTCCAGCGGATCGCAAAAATCAGCACCTTGAATGTTCGTTTCAGCACCTTTAAATCTTCATTTTATGACGTTTTTGAGCCCCATTTTGGCCTATTTTGGATATTTCGAGCATTCCGGACGCAATGGAGCAGTCAAATGACCCATCCAGGCCACCCAGTGAGCAGAATACAAGCCTTTGGAGCCTGATTTGATCCGACGAGACGAATGGAGCAATTCTCCCGAAAAGAGGACGCGAGTGCCCAGAACTATACTGATGTATCATCATTACAGGTACTATCATAATATGATCTGGATTCAGGCTCGGACTAAGCAAAGGGGACTATGGTTAACACGATAAACCATGCTAGGAGAGTTCTAAACTATCACACACAATTTGTTAAAGACTGGCACTTCAAGAACAGTCGATGCCCTACCCATCCAAACGGCATCCGCTGGTTGAGCTGCGTAGGTACACACAACTGTAGAATGGACTTCCCGAGGTCACCTGTCCCTACATTGACAGGCGTGGGCCCAGAGTCATCCATCTCAGCCATAAACCCTGACATTCTCAACCCAGATCTCCGGTCAAAACATGGGACATAGACATCTAACTCGTACAAAGACGGATCAGTCCGTAACAGAACACAACAAATACAGGTCTCCGCGACCATACAAATACAGGTCTCCGCGACCATACAAACACAGGTCTCTTCGACCACACAAAATACAGGTCTCTACGACTGTGAACTCTGAGATTATAGTCCCCGCTGACTAGCATTTTGCCTTTTAATCAAGGGTCATCGATCATTCGATGTAATTAAGGGCTCGTGCTAGATCACGGCCTGGAATGTACATGATCTCAGGATCTCTGGAATAAAATTCGCCTTGCGATATCTCTTCTCTTGCGTACTTTTGTGAATGCTTGTGATTGTCTATGAATGCTTCCATTATTCAGGACCCCAGAACAACAAAACGCCAGAAAACTGCGTCAGAGCATTTTTTTAGTTCTAACAAACTGGCGACTCTGCTAGGGATCGAACTATACCAGAACCTCTGGTTATATCTGAATATAAGAACACTCTAAGATCAATTACTTAAAAACACGAATCTACGCATAGAAAAGTCACCGCAAGGCGTAATGTTTCGGCGCTCTCGGGCGTCAAACTGGCGACTCTCAACGGGAACGTTCTTCCCTTCATCTTTAAGGCAATAGACATTTAAAAGGTTTTCGAACCCACAAATTTTCACGACTACACGTATTTGTCTCCGTCTTGCTTATTTTTGTAGGTTTATGCACTGCGATTGATGGGCTCATACTCCCGACCGCACTTGTAACTGTTCTAATGATTTTTATGACATAACAGAATTAGCAAGATACTAGGACAGACAGAAGAAATGGCATGCTCAATGAACAGTTTGTGCACCTTCCTTGCCATCGGAGGCTTCAGCTTCTCTCGCTTCACCCCAATCGCAACAAATATTGGCAATTCAGGATGGCAGTTGGTCGAAACGCGCCGACAGAAGAAAGAGCAGAAGAAAGCAGCCAGCTTAGCAGCATATAAGAAGGTGAATGTTGCAAGACCTCGCCCTGCGACCAAGAGACAATGGCAGCCAAAACAAGGGCAGAAGATCCCCATCAGTAGTCAGGTCACATCAACCAGGTCTCCAGTGCCTGCGATGACGGTCGAACAGTTTCCGCCATTGTTCAAGACCACCTGTGTTACGCGCAAATCGACCGAAACTGCACTTGTGAGGAGCACCAAGCCCATGAAAGTTCTCAAGCCAAGACAGGAGCAGTTTCGGAAGGCCCGACCAGTGCTGATCGCAATGGTTCAAGTAGCAGAGACAGAGGAGGGATCTTATGAAGCAGAAGAATTGCCTACAGTCCAAGATCAGATCGACCAATTAGTTCAGGCCAATCGGGAAACGAATGAACGAATGAGGATAATTCAAGAAGCATTGACCACTTTGATAGCTTAGAGTGCTACTAGAAGTCTTGTACCACCTACGCGCCCATTAGCCGAAGAATCTCAAGGGGCAGCAGAAGGGTCAGCTAGTGCCGAACCACTTACCCAGGCCAGGAGAGTTCCAGTGGAACGAATAACAGTCCCGACTGCGTAAATGACGAAAGAAGAGCTGTCGCAAACGATCACAAGTCTCATGCGGCAAGAAAAGGAGAAGGAAAGAGGAACCGGGTATAAATATCAGGTCCCATACCCGCTGGAGATAGAAGAAATACCATTTTCGGTCAACTTCAGATGTCCGAATTTCGAAAAATTTGACGGTAGGGAGTCGCCAGAGGAGCATATCACTCACTTCCTCATGGCATTGGGAAATTGGTCGACCATCCCGCAGTACTGTATGCAGTTATTTGGGTCAACGCTGACAGGGAAAGCTTTTCAATGGTACATGTCGCTACCAGCCGGATCAGCGAAGTCATGGGAGCAGATGCGAGACAGTTTTATCTCAAAATTCTTCTCCATAGAAAGAGAAACATCAGTGACAGATCTGGCCTTGATCAGACAAAGACAGGGCGAACCCGTGGAGAGGTTCATGGACCGATGGGGGACGATAGCCGCTCAATGTCAAGAGTTACCCAGCAAAAAAGAACAGATAAAGATGTGTATGCGAGCCCTGGACCCAATGATATCATACGGGTTATCAGGGAATAGTTTTCACTCTTTCCGAGAACTGGCCACCAAAGCACACCTGGTAGAAGAAGCCGCAGCACTGGTGAACCTCAGGCCCGAAAGGCAGAAAAGAGAAGGAGTAAGGATTGCAGAAACACACAATATAAACAAAGGTAAAGGTATGATAGATCGAAAGTGGCCCGCCGTGGATCCCAAGACAGACACGAAAGCAACGCTCACCCAAGACAGAGGCAAGAGGCCTTACATTTCTCAAAAAATAACAATAGCCGAGAGAGAAAGAGCAAACGGCCCATACACCTTCGACATGGCCGATCTGATCCCCATCATGGAACAATTAGTGGAAGAAAATGTAATCCGCTTACCAAAATCGATTCGGCCCCACGAAGTTAGGAAGGTGAATGATCCCCGGTATTGTAAATACCATCAGTGTCTGAGCCACAAGACAGAAGACTGTTTCAGTCTCAAGAGAAGAATACAGGGGCTGATCAACCAAGGGGTGATCAGTATGAAGGCACCAGAAACGACAACGAAGGAAACATCGGGGGTAGTTTCAGCCTTCCCCTCAGACGAAAGCATCCAATTGCACATCCCGTTCCCTGAACCTGAAGAACCCTGGACTTTGGTTAGCAGCTGGAAGAGGCTCGAGAATCGAAGAAGATTCCTTAGCCGCAAGAAGAAAGGGACGAGAAAGAAGGATAGCCAAGAGAAGAGCCGACTTATAGAGGCTCAGGGTACATTGTGCAATGGTATCATTCACAGAACAGCCAACAACGGGAGAGACATTGCAGGCAGGTAGAGAAGAAGTCAATGCCGTCATCCTCCGATCCGGAAGGCAAATGCCGAAATGCGTTCGGCCAGAACCAGTCGACCCAATGCAAGAAGACGAAAACCCGGATATACCCTCAATAAGGCCCCAGGGGCAGAAGTTGAAAGAGAAGGTTGTTGAGGCCACGTCCAGTAGATCGGTGCCAAGGCAGGGGGCAGCACCAGTAGTATATGATGTCGTGTCACACCTGCGAAAGGTCCCGACTCGCCTGAGCATATACGATGCCTTGTGCCTCTCAAAGGTATATAGGGAAATGTTGATCAACGCGCTGTTAGACAGTGAAGTCAGAGAAGTGATGATGACAGAAATCGAAACAGAAATGAACGATCCAGATAAGTTTTGGGAAGGAAATGCGCCGATTCAGCAAGCAATGCAGATAGATCACCCCTCTGTCATCACATTCTCTGAAGAGGACCGCACGATTGAAGCAACAGACCACAACCGTCCGTTGATGGTCACGGGAACGATTAGAGATACGGAAATTAAGCGATGCATGCTTGACGATGGGTCTGCGGTGAACATCATGTCGTTGAAGACACTACAGAAGTTGGGTTATAGACCATCAGCCCTGCGACCCAGCACCATGGTTATTCAAGGGTTCAATCAAGACAGCCAGCGCACTCTAGGGTCGATCACTGTGATGCTAGAAATTGAAAAGCTGAAGACGAAAGTAACATGTCAAGTAATCGACGCAGTAACAACGTATAATCTTCTGCTAGGGAGGCGGTGGCTCCATCAGAATCGCGTCGTTCCCTCAACCTATCATCAGTGCTTCAAATACAACAGAGAGGGAGTTCAGTTAGAGTGGCAGCAGACCCAAAGCCGTATACAATTGCAGAATCATTCTTGGCTGATGCCCGGTACTATGACCTGGTCGACAAAAGAGAGGTCACAAAGAAGCCCGACGTAACACAGAAAGGGCAAGGGGCAAAACCTAAAGTCAGCAAGTTCGAACAGAGAGGCGAACCTCAATTCATTACTCAGAAAGAAACCATAGTCAGTCAGCTGAAGAACCTCAAGGGACTACCAAGAAATTTTACATAATCCCGAAGCACTTGCGACAGCCCGAGCAGTCCGTCCTAGAGATGATATCGAATCAGCACATGAGTGTGCTCAAATCTAGCTTCAACATGCCAGTACCGAAAATAGGAAGAGTTAAGCCTTTCCCAAGGGCTCCTAGCCAGTTTGTGGTACCGCCAAGTGCCAATACGAAGAAAGAAATCAAATTCTATTCAGTGTCAAGTGAATCTGCGCAGTCTAGGGATGAGGCCGAGAAATCACCTCGCTTACCACAACCGATAGAAGAGGGAAGATACAGTGAAGCTAGCCGTAACATCATGAAGAATATGGGTTTCTGTTACTCGAAATTAGCCTCGAATGGTAAAATGTTAGCATCATTCGAAGAAAACACCGAAGCTTACCAAGGAAGAGAAGGGTTAGGGATAAAGATGAAGATTAGACATGTCAACATGGTGACAATCAGTCCCACGGAAGAGGTACAGCTACAAGAAGCAGTCGACGTCATCCAACCCAGCGCCGCACCTGCACAGATAAAAGACGGGGGACAGCCCACGATAGATGAGCTTGAAGAAATAAATCTGGGAACCTCAGAGGACCCTAGAAATACATACCTGAGTAAAAATGTCCCAGAAGAAGAGAGAGAGAAATACATCCAACTGTTGAAAGAGAACAAACACGTGTTCGCTTGGACGTACTCAGAAATGCCAGGGCTTAGCCCTAACAATTGCAATGCACAAGTTGGGCATCCCGAAAGGGAAGAAATCGGTCAAACAACCTCAACGACGATTCCACCCAGACATAGTGCCCAAAATCGAAGAAGAGGTTGAGAAGTTAATCCAAGCTGGATTCATCAGAGAAGTCAAATACCCACAATGGATCTCAAATATTGTGTCGGTCAAGAAAAAGAGCGGTCAAATCCGAATCTGCGTAGACTTTCGGAACCTCAATGAAGCATGCCCTAAGGATGATTTCCCACTGCCCATCCCAGAACTACTGATCGACAGCACGACAGGATACGCGGTGATGTCCTTTATGGACGGTTACTCGGGGTATAACCAGATTTGTATGGCCCCAGAAGATGAGGAATCGACAGCATTCCGTACAACATTGGGCATATACTGTTACCGCGTGATGCCGTTTGGGTTGAAAAATGCAGGGGCAACATATCAGCGTGCGATGCAAGTGATCTTCCAGGACATGATGCACAAGCATATCGAGTGTTATGTAGACGATCTGGTAGTAAGGTCGGCCGAGCATGAACAGCATAGAGAGCATCTACGACAAGTGTTTCAAAGATTGAGAAAGAAAAGCCTCCGTATGAACCCGTTGAAGTGCGCATTCGGGGTTTCCTCTGGCAAGTTTTTAGGATTTGTTATCAGACATCGAGGCATAGAAATCGACCCAACGAAGATTAAGGCGATCAGGGAAATGCCACCTCCAAAGAATCTCAAAGAGCTGAAGAGCTTCCAAGGCCGGGTCGCGTACCTAAGAAGGTTCATCTCGAACTTATCCGGTCGTTGTCAACCATTCTCGTGCCTCAACAAGAAAGGGGTACTAGTTTGAGTGGAATGACGCTTATCAGAAAGCGTTCGACTCTCTGAAAGACTTACTCGAAAAGTCTCCCGTCCTTGCAGCACCGATCAAAGGGGAGCCACTAATCCTCTACATTGCCGTCGGCGAAAATTCACTTGGAGCCCTCTTAGCCCAGAAGAACGAAGAAGGAAAGGAAAGCGCACTCTATTACCTTAGCCGGACGCTAGTAGGAGCTGAGTTTAACTACTCAGCGATCGAAAAATCTGTCTGGCACTGATCTTTACTGTCAAAAAGCTTAGACATTACTGCCTTTCTCACTAGATAACGTTGATATCCAAAGCGGATCCCCTCAAGTTTCTCATAAATAGACCCATGTTGTCCGGGCGGCTGGCCAAGTGGGCCCTGCTCTTGTCAGAATTCGACTTGACATACATGCCGGCTTGGGCCGTCAAAGGGCAAACAATTGCAGACTTCCTTGCCGCGCATCCAGTGCCGAGCGGTGAAGAAATAGAATATGACCTCCCAGACGATCAAGTTATGACGATTAATGAAGCACGCCATTGGGAGATGTATTTCGACGGCGCATCATCAGTCCGCAAGGGGACTTGCTACCCCATTCATTCACGTTAGTCCCGGCATGCACCAACAACGAAGCAGAGTACCAGGCTCTTATCATCGGGTTACAGTTGGCCCTAGAAATGCAGATCAAGGAAATACGTATCTATGGTGACTCCAGGCTTGTCATCGGTCAACTAACGATAGAGTACGAAGTCCGCAAATCCGAGTTATCTCCCTATTGCCACCAAGCGCAGTCCATGTTCGATCAGTTTCGAAACAGCAGTATCTCGCACATACCGAGACAGGAGAATGTACAAGTAGATGCACTCGCCAGTTTAGCCGCTGCTTTGGCTAACCCTGGAGGCAGCCCACTTCAGGTAACAATTGAAGAAAGAAGAATCATGCCGACGACTGCGTTGCGCAGTGGAGAATTGAGTACCAATCCCGTCTGCTGCTTTGAGATCACAGAGGAAGATGATTGGAGAAAATCATTCATTGATTATCTGAAGTACAGGATTTCTGTCGGAAGATCCCAAAATGCGCACACAAATCAGAAGACGCGCCAATTCATTCGTACTCCAGAACGATGTGCTTCACAAACGATCATACGAAGGAGTACTGCTGCAATGTCTAAACTAAGAAGAAGCACGTGACACCTTGAAAGAAGCTCACGGAGGAGAATGCGGTGCTCACCAGGGAGGAAAGAATTTACATCATCGCGTGCAACACATGGGTTACTACTGGCCTGCTATGGCAAAAGACGCAATAGAATACGTGAAGAAGTGTCACCAGTGTCAAGTCCATGCCGATATCATACATTCACCACTGGAAGAATTGCATCAGTCGGTAATGTCCTGGCCTTTTGCAGCCTGGGGCATGGACGTGATCGGGCCGATTAGTCCACCATCCTCCCAAGGGCATCAGTATATCCTTGCAGCGACCGACTATTTCTCCAAATGGGCTGAGGCAGTCGCCCTGAGAAACGTGAAAGCCAGACATGTCGAAGGTTTCATTCGTCACACCATATTATACCGACATGGTATCCCCGAGAGAATCACCACGGACAATGGAACACCCTTCAAGAACACTACTATTGATAAGTTGTGCGCAAAATTCAAGATCAAGCATTGCTATTCATTGCCCTATTATCCTCCTGCGAATGGACTGGCCGAGGCATTCAACAAGACCATCGTGAAGATTTTGAAAAAGACAGTGGCAAAAAATAAGAAGGACTGGGACAGACGGTTGCCTGAAGCACTATGGGCATACTGAACTACACACCGCACGGCCACCCGGGCTACGCCCTACTCACTGGTGTACGGTACGGAAGCTGTGATCCCGATGGAAATACAAGTTGAGTCACTACGGGTCGCTCTCCGACACTCCCTGACAACCGAGCATAATGCCAAGAGCCGGATGATCGAACTCGATGATTTAGATGAAAAGAGGCTCGCCGCCCAACAAAGGCTCCAAATGTATCAAAAGTAAATTTCTGCTGCATATGATAAGCGTGTCAGGGGCAGATCATTCAAGAAGGGTGATCTCGTGCTAATGATGAAGCGTCCGGCACCGAACCAAGGACTGAAAAGTAAATTCGACCCAAAATGGGATCCCGTCTGCATTATCGATGAAGTATATTCCAACGGAGCCTATCGAGTGATAGATTGCAAAGGGCAGGGCATCAGTTCGTTGGTGAATGGTCGGTTCTTCAAAAGATATTACACTTAACAGAGGCTTGTCGTTGCAAGTTGTAAACACCCCAATAGAGGGAAAAGTGTAAAAAAAAAAAAGTAGATACCAAAAGAAAGGATACCATACAATCACTAAACTAAGATGCTAATCGTCTATTTTGTGCTTGCACAGGTATCAGGAGAAGCCAATAAGACTCAGGACACGTTGAGCATGGCACCCCATTCTTTCCAAGGATATCTAGAATTGGGATAAGCCCTGAACCGAGACCTGATTAAGTCTTTGTTCCCATAAGCATGGGTTTTAGTCCTAACAGGGGAACGTTCCTTTCCGAAAGGCCCAATCTATTCGCATTCAAATTCAAGTAAAATGGTAAGCAGGCTAAAAAACACAATATAAATTCAAGACTGCAATAGTATACATATTGTTACAACATTCACTACAACATATTCCAACGTGTTTCAAATTACAAGTGAAGATTATTACAGTTCAACTATCTAAAGTCTTCAAACATTGTTCTAATAAGTTGACTGCAGATTCTTCGATCGCCTTCTGTCTCGCCTCAGCCTTGGCTAAGACTTGGGCAGGGTCAGGAGTATCTTGGAGAGACCGCTTCAGCTCTATAACTTGTGCCCTCACGGCGTTACACTTCGCCTCGCGCTGGTCGATAGAAGACTGCAGGCATGCCTTCTGACCACTGAACTTCGAAAGTTTGAGATGGACGACAGAATGTTCAGCTCGTAATCGGGCCATCTCATTTTCAATCTCCGCGAGATGTCCGATGGCCTCTTGGTATTCAACGTCTACAGCCTGCCAATCCCTCCGTACTGCGGCCACGTCCGCCTCGTGTGACTCAAGTTCCAGAAGAAGGGACCGCAAGTGACCGCGTCTTTCTTCGACAGAAGGGTCAACCTTGAGGTGCTTCGCCTCGTTCACTTGAGCCATCCCATCTTTGAATTGGAACACGTGGCTGACTATCAAAGAGATGTCAATCCCGAGCCACATGGCGTTAAGCTCCAACGCCTGCAGTGCCTCATCCAAGATAGAGCACTCGTCTCCATTCTTCGACGAATCGACGATGTCGGACAATAAGCTCTTGAGAAGATTCGCCTTGGTCCTTGACAGGCCTCGGAGAGATGAAAGGAATGCCTCAGGCAAGACTACAGGAGCCGGGATGCTGGCAGGAGCAGTGGCTGGCAAAAGAAGTGGTAAACATTAGCACACTGAAGAAGGAAAGAAGCAAGCAGAGTAATGAGGCAAGTGGTATACCAGCAGGGATTTCATCACTCGGCGCACTAGTTAAGGCAACAGGTATTGATGAGCTAGGGGCACATCCAGCTACAACTTCCGCTGCCGGCTCAGGCAATTTAGGAGAAGGAAGAACAACGACCTCAGGGGCAGTGATAGCTTGAACTGGTTCAGTCATGAGGGGTGCTTCGGCGATAGGCTCTGGTGCGCTAGCAGCATCTAAAGGCATGGTTCCTCGGGAAGGGAGTGCTACCTCTCCCGTAACAACAACAGGTCTCGCCTCAAGAGTAGGGCTAGGGTTCGCTGTAGCCTCAGTATTGACAAGGTCGGCAAGAGGGGGATCTTCAGCTCGTGGCTCACCGTCGATGTCCATGGGGATGGGTCTCGTGTCTGCCTCGGGAACAGATCTCTCGTATATTGGCTCATTACCTTCACCTTCTTCTATAGGACAATCTCCGCTGAGGCCCGCCTGCGAGCTCATCTCCCCTTCTTCCCTTTGTCCACTCGCGTCATCAGTCGGGACACTGCCGGCAGCCTGGGGGAGTCGGCTCCATGCCTTCTCAGCCCTGTACAGCTTCAACAGGTCCTTTATTTTCTTTCCTCCATCAGTAATAGGGACGCGATGAGCGGTCTTTACTCGAGGACCAGAATGTTCAGGAGACAGTTCATAATCACTATCCCCGGGAACAGAACGTCTGGACAGGCTCGTCCGACCCGCTGGACTCTGACCACGACCTCCCTGACCACCGGTCGGCGGGGTACCTGCTGCCGCAACGTCACCCTCTCCTCCACCCTCTCTGATGATCTCCTCACCAACATCACCTCCCCCATCATTGCCATCACCAACATCATCATCATTATCGTCCCCTCCGTCGTCATCACCGGCATCCTCCTCTTCACCGGCATCCCCCGCCACGTCGGCCTCGTCATCATCGTCATCACCGATATCGTAACACTCTCTCTGTCCCTCTGCCATGGGACCAACGAGCGGGGAATCCGGATTCCCTTATAGTGTGACCCTCTGCCCGTAGGCGACCCACCCTTCAAGCGTGTGCTCGGGTTTCTCATGGTCTATTATAACATTCAGAGAGGTCATAAACTTCTGCACACCCGGAGTAGCCAATTGACGAAGCAGCTCTGCCACGTAGCCCAAGCCGTCAACAGGAGCAGGATCAACGATCGGGGGAGAAACGAAGACAGGGTCGGCCACGTGTCGATTGTTTCGGATCAAGGAATATTGGTGAGCCCACCACCTCATCCATCCATATGTGGCGCCAGGGATATACTCTGTGCCCGGAACAATGAAAGAACAACCCGATCTGGTGAGCAGGAGCTGTCGCCATATCCATTTTCAATGGATCGGTCCTGTGCCGTAAGCCCGCTGCTCTCTCGTCACTGGTTCGAGCGTCTCTGGTACCCCTTGGTCGTAACCAAATTGCCTGGCAAACCGATTTGGGTAGTATAGCTCTCTCCAAAACTCAGCACCCTCTCTCAAAGGCAGTGAGCCCGGACGGATAGATATCAGAAAGCAACGCCCATAGGAGCCAAGGCTCTCATCATCATCAAGCAATTCAGGATCTTCACTATTGGTCCCGGAGAAAAGGAAGAAGTCGACGTCATCGTGACGAGCTATCTTTGCCTCGATAGTCGCCAAGTTTCCGCTGATCATCTTCCTCTTCTGAAAGGCATGCAACGGAACCGACCCCCTCTGGATGAAGTCTTTGAGTTCTATGCCATAGACCCTACGGGAAGTAGACCCTAAGCCATCCCGAAAAGAAATGCCACCCGCAATAGGAAGAATTCAGTCCAAAGGAAGCCGAGCCCTTGTTGCTGATGACATCGCCGAAGGCCCGAATATAGAGCACAATACCACCGGGGCTAATGCATAACGATGGCCGTTCGCCAGACTCCCTGCTACAGCGAAGCAGGAGACTCACACTATCTGCCTGCTTAGAGCTCGGAAGGGCCACACAGCACAACCAGTAGGCTAAGAACCCAGCGAGTTCGCAGGTGGGAGATAGCTTATTCGGCTGCGGGAACTTCTTCTTCATCTTGGCCTCCAAAACCAATTTATCCCTGCGGCCTTCATTATACGATCCATAATTCAAGCTGAGACAGGAAGAAAACCATCAGTAGAAGAAAAGAATGGAACAGGACACGAAGAGTGCAAGTCAAGTAAAGAAGCTCACTTCAGACCGTGACTGAAGTAAATCAGTCAGTCCTCAAAAGGCACTTTGTCCCTGGAGCCCAGGAATTGCGGCAGCTCCGCAAACAATTCATAGCAGGCTTCAGAGTAGAAACCTTCATCGACGCCCTTTTTCTTCTTGGATAGCTCCTCGTCGTTGGGCGTCTATTCAACATAAATTCTGCTGCGGATGGGAAGACCGGCTATCCGATACAAGTCCCAGAGTGATATGCTCATTTCCCCGTACGACAGGTGGAAGGAGTTTGTAATAGAGCTCCAGTGATTCAGGAACCCCTTATAGACGCATGGTTCTCGATAAAAGTAGCTCGACGTCGCCTGAATAGCCCACAAGAGACCCACTTGCTTCAAAGTCTCTTCATGCTGCTTGACTATTCGGCTGGCCCAAGCTTCGTAACCAGGGTGAGGGCTCAGGTGTCCTCGGGTCCTGAACCCCCCGGTCGGCCAAATTTTCATGTCGGACAAAGGGCGAAACCTTTGGCGTAAGGTCTCGTAGTAATGTGTCGGAAACGGCAGGTGAGGATCGTAGTTTGGCTCCAAGAATATCATGTCCTTCTCCCCAAGGACAGACTGCAGTGTACCGTTCTTG
Source organism: Liriodendron chinense (assembly GCA_003013855.2). NCBI lineage: Eukaryota > Viridiplantae > Streptophyta > Magnoliopsida > Magnoliales > Magnoliaceae > Liriodendron > Liriodendron chinense. The sequence continues at coordinate 468,385 of PVNU02003730.1, read as the reverse complement.
GATACAGCGCAGTTGACGAATGTCTCTGGAACAGACGTCCAGGAGTCGACGCTGTAAAATGAGTTTGCGCGACACACATCGGATGGCTCGATACTCGGTAGAGAGCGACATCTCTAGGAAGCTCTTGGGAAATCGGATAAATTGCTTTGTGTAGGGGTTACGGATCACAAGAGATAACACCGCCAGCTTCGCGGAAGACCAAACAACCCTCATTCTATCAGACTTCGACTTGGCTTGGTTCTCCATGTAGACCTGCTTAACACTTTTCCCAGTCGTCTTTGGGCGACCTCGCTTAGCAGACTGAGTCGGCACAGCTGGGCTCGCCTCACCCTCTTCAGACCCAACAACCTCGTCGGTCCGAAAACCTTGCAAAGGAGCGTACCACGCATCCCATTCTTCTTGAGTACCCTCGTCAGGAGGGTCGGTAGGGCCTTGTCGCAGAGTATCTTCAGTTGAACATTCTTCGGAAGAGTCAAAATGCGTTCATAAAAGTTGAACGTCTCCAGCGGGAAGAACCACTTCGGATTCTCAGCCGACGGCCTGGAAACCTGCTTGGCGGCGGTGCGCTTACGCTTTGATGGAGTCTGAGGCGGACCCGAAGGACCGGCTTGTGAAGGATTGCTGGCCATTATAATCTGCAACGGCATGAAAAGGGCTTAAGTACAGGGCAAAGGGAAATGTCCTCATAAAATCAATCAAACATTTACAAAATCCAAAGGGATACGAAGCAACAAGGGAACAAAATACAAGCGCCAATCCAGGCCACTGCGGAACGCATTCGAAACCAATGGAAAAAGAAATGAAACGACAACATCCACAACTACAACATCATCGTCACAAACACACAAGCAAGGAAAGACAGAAATAAAGCGGAAAAGTATAATTAGCATTCATCAAACAATGAGGGCTATTCCAAATGTCTAAATTGTTAATGTTAATTGTTTAGATGATTAAAAATCAACAGTCAATGTAAAACGACTCAAAATTGAGGGGACCCCTCCCCAAAGCCAGAAAGCCAGGATCTCAGTCCTGCGTCAGCGGGAGAACCCGAGCCCTTAACTCATCGACTTTCGCCTGGACCTGGGCTTCCTTGAAGATCAAGTCCACTAGGAAGGAAATGCATTGTTACACGAGATCAAAATTCAGGTGCTCGGCATTGGCGTAGTTCCTTATAACAGAGACATCAATCGCCAGGTTGTCATGTTCCAGTAGAACCTCCCTGACCATCCTCCAGATGCCAGAGCGGCGATCCGGATACTCGGCCTCCGCCAATGGGACAAGCCAAGCTAGAAATCGCCTGCTTTCCCTCTTCTCCTCCTTCAGGAAGCTAAGTCGCTTCGACAGGGATAAGAAAGAAGCGGCCATAGAAGGCTCCGCCGCCTCGAGGACCGTCAATTCTTCCAGGAGGGAAGAATCACCGATGAAGCTAGAAATGGCCTCCTTACGCTCGTCAGAAATGGAGGCCATCGCCGAGACATTCTTGATAGCTCGAAGAATAGGGCGGGGTCCGCGCCCAGATGGGTCAAGGCTTCGGCCACCTCGTCACATTAACCGGCGAGAGATGACCAAGTCTCAGGGTGGTCTAGAGCGTTCAGAAGCTGCCTCATACAATCCCGGCCCGCACGTAGAGAAGCGCGAGTTATGGCCATTGTCTGCTAAAAAACAAGACGGATGAACCAATGAGGCAGTCCGACAAAAGAAAAAAAGGAAAAAGCACATGAAGCCACTCGCGTAAAGACAAGAAAGGCTAAGAAAAGACATGCAAATGTACTCTCGAAACATCACTTAAATTCGCCATTTGAATTGCCCATTAAGCTGATGCGACCAGGAAGTCTCACAAGTGCGTGAGACCCTACGCCTCCCTAGGAAAACTGGCACGCATGCGCAAAGGCGAAGTAGAGGTGTAGGGGCTCACACCCTTTAGACACATGGTAGATCGCCAGTATAAAGTTCGCAAAAACCCCAGATTCCACCAAGGCCCATGGGCTGGGTGCGTGAGGCTTCACACGCCCTGGTAATGCTCAAAGGCGATCAGGTTGAATATGAGGGTGTGTGAGGCTCCACGCACCTGAAACAACAGCCCCAAATATCATGAGCAATGATCAAATGAACCTGAATGTGAGCGCGTTAAGCCATGATAAGCGTATTTGATTAGGACACTAAAATTGGGCAACTTCTCAAACTCAGAAATCAGTACGCGTCGGCCCTGACACGTTCAACAATCGGGTCCAACTTAACGAGTTTGAAAATATACGTGCGGGATCCGGTATGTGTAACAAATTCACTATGTCCCAAAATCGCACGCGTAGAGCCTAGCGCGTCGCAAAAATCGCGCAACTTCACAAGTCCAAAAAACATGACGCGCCGGCCCCAGCGCGTCCAGAAAATGATCAATCCACCAAGTTTGAATTTTCATAAGCGCCACACCTTAGCGCGTCCATCAAATGGGCTTTTCCAGGCATGCGAGTACGCGCTGGGGCTGGCGCATCAGATAAATGCCAAAGTGCAACGCGCTGGACTCAGCGCGTCATTAAATGAGGTTTAACAAAGCACGGGAGGACGCGCTGACCTTAGCGCGTCAATAAAAAGAAAATTTTGAATAAATCAACGCGCTGAGGGTAGCGCAGGCCATTAATCCACACGCGACGCTATGGCGTGTTCAAAATTCGAAAAAACCACAAGTCCAATTAAAGGTCGCGCTATGGGCAGCGCATCGACAAAAAGGTCTGAGTCTGAATTACGCGACGCGCTACCTAATTGTTTGACCCACTGGCGACTATTATTCGACACGCTGGCGATTTCTTCAATGCGCTGGCCGAGAGCGTTGGTCATCGAAAATGGAAGTGAAATGACGAAATGACCTGGACTTCTCTATTTATAGTGGGACCCGAAAAATCCAACGCGTCGCCATGGACCGTCACGCGTCCATCCCAACGCATCGGAGGGGCATCTGTTGGGGTTCCAAAAGTGAGGATCCTCGAAACAATGACTCTGAGTGCCCAAATCATCACTTGGTTGAATTTAGGGCCAATACATCGAAAATCGCGTCAAAAATCGCAACACGCATCAGACTTGGCCAAAAAGCGGGAAATTGGGCCAGTTGTGGACCCCACCGGTCATCATGATCAAAACCCTCTAAATTTGGGACGGTTACCTCAATTATGAAGAAATAGAGCCAGTGCATCGACATTCATCACTAAGGCCCCACAAGCCCTTCGTTTTGCAAAATTCAAATTCCCAAAACACGAGTACGTCGGCGCATCGAGAAAACCCTATAGCCAGCGCATCGTGAAAATCAGTCATTTTCAGAAAATGAATTTTGGGGCGCACTACCTCCAGCGCGTCCAGAAATTCGTCCAGCGCATCAAGAAATTCGAACAGTCACGAAGTGAATTCCAGGACGCACTGACCCTTGGCGCGTCAAGAAATTCACCCTATCGCATCAAGAAATGCAGGCAGTTTTACGGGATGAATTTCAGGACGGACTGCCCTCGGCGTATCCAATAATTCAGGAATTTCAGGACGCACTGACCCTCGGCGCATCCAATAAATCAGGCACTTTCAGCAATTTCAGGACGCACTGACAGCCAGTGCGCCCTAAAAATCAGGATCCCAACTAAGACATTTTTAGACGCGCTGAGTGATTTTCTCGACGCGCCGGCATATTTTCTCGACGCGCTACACGTGTCGGCTTCCTATTGGCCGACTTAGGCTATAAATACCCCTCCCACCACCTCATTTACAAGATTCAGAGAGAGAGAGAGAGCCGAACCTCTTCACCGGAAAACCTTTTTTCGATCGCCGGAACCCTTTTCCGATTGTTGGAACCCCTCGCCGGAAATCGCACCTCCGACCATAACAGGTCTGGAGATGAAATAACTTAAGTCATCTTTTTTTGACGCACTGGCCCCAGTGCATCACAAAAATGATCCAGCGCATCAGGAAAAACCCTCGGCGGATCAAACAAATCATCAACTTAAAAAGTCATCTTTTTTTTGACGAACTGGCCCCAGCGCATCACAAAAATGATCCAGCGCATCAGGAAAAACCCTCGGCGGATCAAATAAATCAACAACAACTTAAAACTCAACATTTGGACGCAGTGGCCCGAGCGCATCACAAAATAGGCCAGCGGATCAGAAAAATGAACATTCCTAAACGAAATTATTTTCGGATGCACTAGCCCCAGCGTGTCAGAAAAATAGCCTAGCGCATCATGAAAATAGATAATTTTTAACAATCATTTTTGGACGCGCTGGCCCCAGCGCATCAGTAAAATCAGGCCAGCAGATCACAAAAATGAGCACCTTAAACGTTCGTTTCAACACCTTTAAATCTTCATTTTATGACGTTTTTGAGCCCCGTTTGGGCCTATTTTGGGTATTTCGAGCATTCCGAACGCAATGGAGCAGTCAAATGACCCATCCGGGCCACCCAGTGAGCAGAATGCAAGCCTTTGGAGCCTGATTCGATCCGACGAGACGAATGGAGCAATTCTCCCTGAAAAGAGGACGCCAGTGCCCGGAACTATACTGATGTATCATCATTACATGTACTATCATAATATGACCCGGATTCAAGCTCAGACTAAGCAAAGGGGACTATGGTTAACACGATGAACCATGCTAGGAGAGTTCTAAACTATCACACACAATTTGTTAAAGACTGGCACTTCAAGAACAGTCAATGTCCTACCCATCCAAACGGCATCCGCTGGTTGAGCTGCATAGGTACACACAACTGTAGAATGGACTTCCCGAGGTCACCTGTCCCTACATTGACAGGCGTGGGCCCAGAGTCGTCCATCTCAGCCATAAACCCTGACAGTCTCAGCCCGGATCTCCAGTCAAAACATGGGACATAGACATCTGACTCGTACAAAGACGGATCAGTCCGTAACAGAACACAACAAATACAGGTCTCCGCGACCATACAAATACAGGTCTCCGCGACCATACAAACACAGGTCTCTTCGACCACACAAAATACAGGTCTCTACGACCTGTGAACTCTGAGATTATAGTCCCCGCTGACTAGCATTTTGCCTTTTAATCAAGGGTCATCGATCATTCGATGTAATTAAGGGCTCGTGCTAGATCACGGCCTGGAATGTACATGATCTCAGGATCTCTGGAATAAAATTCGCCTTGCGATATCTCTTCTCTTGCGTACTTTTGTGAATGCTTGTGATTGTCTATGAATGCTTCCATTATTCAGAACCCCAGAACAACAAAACGCCAGAAAACTGCGTCAGAGCATTTTTTTCAGTTCTAACAGGGCCTTTCTCTTCGAGTGACGAGAAAAAGTTAGGGCCTTTCTCTTCAAGTGACTATGTAAGTGTTCTCCATCTCTTCTAACTTCGTTTTTATAGTGATTCACTTTCTGCCGTGGTTTTTTTTTCTCGAAAGGAGTTTTCCACATAAAATTTGTTTGTCTTCTTTGGTTGGATTTGCTTGTGGTATTGGGATTGTTTTGTTTGATTCTCCTTGGAGTTGCTTCCACGGTCCAACACCATTGCCCATGTTTCCATTTAAAACATGAGTTAGATAGTGCCTGGTCAGGTTGGATCAATCAATCCCACCCAATTATAATTAAATGGTTAGGTTAGGTTGGGCTTGGGCTTTATGATTTTAAGCAGGACAATTTAGGCACAACCCAGAATTATAGGCCTGTTGGGTAAATGCGTGGGGGACCACAACTCAACCTGGACCTAACCCATAGCCACTGAAGTGGATTGTGATGGTTTGCCACTGACCTTGTTGTGTGTTGACATGGCAAAGATTTGTGAGCCTCACTATATGTTATATCCACATTGCCTGTTCATTTTGCGAGATCATTTTAGGGGCGTGAGCAACGAAAAGTAGTGAGGACAATCATGCCCAACATTGAAACCTTCCTAGAGCCACCGTACGTTATGTTTATTTGCCATCCAACCTGCTCATTAGGTCAAACAAACTTGGATGAAGGAAAAACACAAATATTATCTTGATTTAAAACTTTTGTGGCCCCAGGAAGTTTTCAATAGTAGGAGTTTAGTCTCCGTTGCTTTTTGTGGTGTGGTCCACTTGAGGTTTAGATCTGCCCAATTTTTGAGCTCATCTAAAATTATCTTCCAAAATGGATGGACAGTGTGGATATAACACATATATCATTGCGGTTCATGGAGCTTTGCCACATCACCACACCACCAAGGTAGGTGGTGTGTGGCACACTATGCACGAAGGATTGCATGGTGTGCTGCACACCACACATCCGTGGTGTTTTGACGTCGCTAAAGTTCTGTAGGTCCTACCATGATGTATGTGTTGCATCCAAGTTGTACAACTATTTTGCAAGATCATTTGAGGATGTAAGTTAAAAAATGAGGCAAATCCACATAAAGCAGTGAGAATTGGTAGGCTACCACTGAAAGAAGCTTGGGGCCCACAGAAGTTTTGAGTCAAGCTCATATTTATGTTTTCTCTCATGAGCAGGTTAGATGGAAAACAAACATTAAAGTGGACCCTAGGAAGGTTTCAACGGTGGGCGTCATTGTCCTCACTTATTTCTAAGGTGTGGTTCACTTAAGTTTTGGATCGGCCTCATTTTTTGGGCCCATGCCCTAAATGATCTCCCAAAATGGACGGACCATATGGATATAACACATACATCACGTTGCAGTCCACACAACTGGGTGGCATCAACACACCACCAATGTCAGCACACCACGTAATCGGCTTCCTGCCTCCTGGTGTGTGGGCCGTCGTGGGACCCATTTTATCAACGGTTACATCACAAGGCATTCCATCCGTGCAAAATCTCCGCTGCAGCACACCATAACACCTCAACTAGGAGGCTTCTATGTTTGTTTGCACAGTAAAAAAATATCAGTGACTCATCCTCAGGTGTGGCACTGATGTGCAGCTATTCAAACCATCCAAACTGTGGTTATGTGGATGGAGCATATCTCTAAAGTCACACTGATCAAACAATCTTAACCATTCAATTAATGCCCGTTTGGATTGTAAGTTGCTTAGATAAGCTATTTATGCCTCTTAGTAACTTATTTTGGTTTCTACTTACGAAGGAAATGAGTATGTTTGGTAAACAATATACTTATCATCCCTGTATCATAATTTACCAGTTGTGGATGAGCACCTCTCTTCTCTGCATTTCTTCGAACAAGCATTGTGCATCATATATTTTGATACTGTGGACCATTCAGATCTTGGAAGGCCTTTTGCTCCCACCACATCCTGTCCACATGTCGTGCATACTTTTGTGGATTGAGAGGCATCACAGCCGTCCACATGGCAAAAAAAACTCCATGGTGGACCCTAGGAAGTTTTCAATGGTGGGAATGCAATCTCCACCGTTGGTTGTGATGCAGCCTATTTGTGATTTGAATTTGCTTCATTGTTGGTCTGACAAGATGGATAGACAGTGTGGATTTTTCTAACATACACCATGGTGGGACCCATACCAAATGCCAACACATTAGGTCCCACCAACTAGATGGGCCACGTGAAAACCAAACACATGCGTCCAGCGGGCCCCACTCAGTGGACGGACATCAAGGTTTTAAAGTTTTAATTAGAGGGGTTTTGGGAGAGAGAGATAAATGATTTCAATCGGCCCTCAGCTAGTGAGAAAAAAAAAACTGAAATAATTATCTTGTTTTCAACAATAAGTAATTATTAAGTTGATGTTAACCAAACTAACTTATACAAAATAAGTAGCTAAATGGTTGGTATCAATAAAAATAAAAAAATAAAAAAAATAAAAAAAAATACTTATTTCCCTGCATCCAAAGGGGCCTTAATATCCATCGAATGGATGTTTAAGAATGAAGCGGTGAGTGGTCCAAACTCAAAAGGGATAGGCAGATAATTAATATTATCTTCTCGGTGTAATTTTAATTATGGGCCATCCTTAGTTAAGTTAGTGATTTGGACAATCTAAATAATCATGCCACTCGAATCTATATCTTCCATCATTTGTAAGTTATGCAAAACTAACATCGAGTCTAGATATTTAATTTACATTCCCAAACTTTTCAAAAAGGTTTTGTATAAGTACCTCATTAATCTAAGTAATTAGAGTGCCGTCCTTAGATTTATTAATGGCAGGCTAGGCCTATACAAGCATGTGAGTAGAAGCTCGGGTGGGCCCCACCACAATGTTTATGTCCACCCCAACCGAAGGTGAGTAACCCCATGTCTAACACTCCAGTGCAGCCTGGCTATGGTCTGAGCGTGGGTTGTCATCCGGGTTCTTAATGTGGGATCGGTCGAGCTTCGAAAATAGCGCTCCAGTTGGTAGGGCCTGGGTAAGGTTAGTCCCACGTACGGATGGATAAGCGCCTAGAGTCCTGGCTATAAGTGTGGCTCTTCCTTAGCCAACAAGAGGCCTTTCAGGAGAAATCATGAGACCAAAGCCGTGAGCCCTCGGGCAAAGTGGACAATATCTTGCTGGTTAAGGCGGGCTGTTACACCATGTTAGGGCCTAAGGACCAAAACTCAACCCCACTCATGATTCAAGTGGACCACACGATTGTAAACAGTGTTCAAGGCAATGCTCACCCTTCAAACTGTTTCCTTTTATATGGCTCAGCTAAATCATGGATGGCTTGATTTTTTTACCCACAAGCCTAGATTCTGGTGTGACATATCTAATGATTTAAGTGTTTTCATGTAATCATCACAGTGGGCTTTGTAAAAATCAAAGGTGGACATCTCCCCCATTAGGTCTAAGGACAAAAAATCAAGTTATCCTGTGATTCAAGTGGACCCCGCCAAAGGAAATATATAAGTTGGGAGAGAAGTCTATAACATTAATTTTTACGGGTCTCATTGTGATAATTATATGGAATCCACTTCAACCATTAGATGCCACACAAAAATATAGATTTAGGGCCCAAAAATCATTCCCATTCATGATTCATGATTCATGTGAGCCACATTAAGAGAACCAGTTCAGTGGATAAGCATTGCCATGAACAGTGTTTCCGATCATGCGATCCACTTGAATCAAGGATGCAGCTGAATTTTTGGGCTGTATGACTATTAGGGGTTGTCACACCTAGTGGTTGGGGTGGATTTCACGTAAACATTAGGGTGGGGCTCACCTAAGAGATGGAGAGTTGCTCTAAGATATCTAACTGAAGGTATTATAACAATAATTAACTAATTAATGACTTAGCTTATTAAATTAAGGAAATTTTACAAATTACTATCTCATTAGTATGGTATTTACATACTAGATCTTTTTCCAAAAAGGTTTCAATAAACTACCCCATTAATTTAAATAATTATCATGGAGTACCTTCTGTTAGACTTCTTAATGAAAGTTGAGTTCACATTGATCTAACCCACCGTAATGATTATATGAAATCTACTCCAACCACCACAAGTGTCACCTCATGTTAGTCCTAGGTCCCAAAAATCAGCTCCATCCATGATTTAGATAAACTATACAATTGAAAATATTATACAAGGCAATGCTCACTTTGCATGTTTCCCTTGGTGTAGCCCACCTAAATCATGGATAGATATGATTTTTTTTGCTCTAGGCTTAAGTTTTGGTTCGGAATCTAATGGTTGGAGTGGATTTCATATAATCATCACAGTGGGACTCTCTCCAACTGTTTCATTTGGAGTGGCCTACTTATATCACATGTCACCCCTTTTTTTCTCTGTTTTTTTTTTTTTTTTTTTTTCCTGTACCCTGGGACTAACATGGGATTACTCATCTAATTATCAGAGTGGATCTCACATGCACATTCAAGTGGGCTCCATAAAAAACTAAGGGTGGGAATCCTGTAAAGTGACCTTCTCTTTTTAATTTATAATGTGTCAAGTCTGACTGGTTGGACCAAGAGTGATGGTCTACCCAATGGATAACTTTGAACTTATTAATTCAATGCAACATCCCACCCTTCTATTAGATTGGCCCCACATTAAGGATCAATTATTGAAAATTCAGCCCCATCTAATTATACAGTAGGTCAGACCATAGAAAACAATTTTTACCATTGGTAAATAGCAAAATAAAAGCAAAATATTCCAATATATGAGTAGATGTGATTGATTTTTACATGAGGAAATTATCATGGTGATTCCAACCCATTGAACGGGTTAGATGTTACATGCATTTGAAGGTTGGAAGGTATCTTTTAGATGGACCGTAATTCGTGGTCTAGCTGATTAGACATGAGACCTCTTTTTTTTAAATATGTGAGAGAAAATTTAGTAGCCCACCATTTTTTAAGGGTCCACCACTTCCACAATTGGATGTGTAATCCCACATTAGGCCCAATATAAAAGGAAAAAATTTGGGCTGACATGTGATTTTAGGTGGGCCACCCGAGCAGCCGATCACTACTTTTGTTAAGAAATCTAACAGAAGGCAAGCAAATAATAATCACTTAAATTAATTGGGGAGCTTATTGAAGATGTTTTTGGAGAAGGCACCGGGATGTAAATATTAATTTAATGAGGTGGTAATTTTTAAACTTTCCTTAAATTAAAAAGCTTTTGGAAAGGTACGGAAATGCAAGTTTTATATGGTGATGACTCATCCCTCGGGAGGTGAGACACTCGGTGTGTTTCGGACTAGATTCCAGACCACGCATGTTGTGTGGCACATTCTCAATGGTGTATGTCTATCCAAATCACACTGATGAAGCAATCATAATCCAATCACACTGATGAAGCAATCATAATCCAAAATCTATCAAATGGATTGTTTAAAATAAAATCTGAGTGCTCCAAATTCCAAGGGCAATATCAGACGGTTATGATCATATTATCATTGAACCCTTCTGGGTATGCTCCATCCGCAAGTAGGTCGGCAATTCGAACAGTGTATTTCTATGCAACTATGGCATGTGGACTTTTCTTGCCTGCTAGCACAGCTGGAAGACGCCTGGACGTTTCAACAGTAGGTCTCAGGTCGAATGCTGAGGAGACACACTAAGTCCATTGGTAGGTGCGTTGCAAATTGTGCTTTCTATTTTACGACCCTGATGAGCCAGGGTGTTTTGCAACCTAGTAGGTGATTCCATTTTAACACATGGTACAAAAATAGAAGTTGATCCAAATCTCATGTGGACCACACCATCAGAAGCAGAACAACCACCACTAAAAAACAGTGAAGGGAAAACATATGGCCCTTAGTAGACTGAGGGATTAGGGCTTGTGCAGGTCCTTATGAGAATACCAATCAACTAGCATTTGGATGCTCCATCGATTTAAACCTAACTGCAATAATCAAAATTCAACACAAGTGCAGATGGCCGAAGTGACACTAGTCACACCCTTCATAATGGTGGACTTGCCTGTATGTTGAAACTGCAATCATTTCCCAACTCAAAATTCAAAGGACGCGGAGCGAAAGAGATCGTGTGGATTGAGTGGACGTCACCAACCTCTCTAGTGGCTTGATGTGATGGGATTTGATTGAGCCTCACAACAGAGGTCGGTCACGCAATCTGCATCCAACAAGATGACGGTTTTCTGATAAATCCAAAATTTTGGCTTCTTATTCAAATAGCACCCAGCAGAACTCATAGAATACGATGCTAGAAACGGTAGTCCTTCCTTATATATATATATATATATATATATATATATATATATATATATAGAGAGAGAGAGAGAGAGAGAGAGAGAGAGAGAGATATGCTCTCAGCACTGGTTTGAGGACCCATCACACGCGATATGAGCCCAAAATCTGAGCCATCCACATAATGCAGCTCCTCAAATAATCCCTAAGTCTCAGCTTTCAACTTGATTCAAAACTTTGGTAGGCCATGGATAAAGTAAACAGTTTCCTCCCTTGATTTGCCTCTCTTTCTCTGCTACGGCCCACCAAAGTTTTGAATCAGGTTGAAAGCTAGGCCCTGGGAGTCTTTTGAGGTACTACAACATATGGACGGCTCAGATTTTGAGCTCACATCACGTCTGATGAGTCCTCAAAAAGGTGCTCACGAGTTCCCCGATGCGAGCGCATGACTCTCTCTCTCTATATATAGGGAAATGGTACTATGAGGTCGACCTGTGTGGGCCCCCTGTGATGTGTGTCAAACATCTGCCCCATCAGTCAGATGCATCATTCCATGGTGGGCCACGTCTTAAAAATCAGGGTCAATCCATAACTTAGGCGGGTCACACCACATACAACAATTGAGAGGGGCTACCCACCCATTAAAACCTTCATAATCGTTTATTGGGGCCACTGAGATGTGGTTCACAAATCCAGCCCATCCATTGTATGTGTCCCACTTGGATGAGGGGTTAGAAAAAGTTTCAGCTGCATCCAAAACTCAAGTGGGCCCCACCAAGTGCTTTTAGAAGTTTTAGGCATGTCTTCACATGGTTTTGGATGGTATGGCCCACCTTAGCTCTGTATACGGATAATTTTTGGAATATCCCCAAACCTAAAGGGGACCCATCAAATACACGGTTTTGATGTTCCACACACATCACAGTGGGGCCCACACTGCTCGACCTCATGGGAAGTTCCCATGAGGTCGACCGCATAGTACCATTTCCCACATATATATATATATATATATATATATATATATATATATATATATATATATATATATAGAGAGAGAAGAGAGAGAGAGAGAGAGAGAGGAATGCTCACCTGTGCACTTTTCTCACAAGAACTTGTGAGCACTTTTTCGTGGCTCATCCCATGTGTCGTGAGCCCAAAATCTGAGCCCTCCACGTGATGCAGTACCTTAAAAAAACCCCAGGGCCCATCTTTCAACTTGTTATAGAACTTTGGTGGGCCATGAAAGAAGGAAACAATTTCCTCCCTTGATTTGCCTCTTGCTTTCTGCTGCGATCCACCAGAGTTTTGGATCAGGTTGAAAAATGGGCCTTAGGGGTTTTTTGGGGTGCTGCATCATATGGACGGCTCAGATTTTAGGCTCACTTCATATGGGATGAGCCATGAAAAAGTGCTCACCAAAGAGGAGTGCGCAGGTGAGCATTCTCACCTCACCTGCGCACTCCTCTCACGAGAACTCGTGAGTACTTTTTCATGGCTCATCACACATGATGTGGGTCAAAAATCTGAGTCGTCCATGTGATGCAGCACCCAAAAAATCCCTAGGGCTCATCTTTCAATTTGATCCAGAACTCTAGTGGGACGTAGCAGAAAGCAAGAGGCAAATTAAGGGAGGAAACTGTTTTCTTTTTTCATGGCCCACCAAAGTTTTGGAACAAGTTGAAAGATGGGCCCTAGGGATTTTTGGGGTTGCTGCATCACGTGGATGGCTCAAATTTGGGGCTCATGACGTCATGTGTGATGAGCCATGAAAAAGTGCTTACGAGTTCTTGTGAGAAAAGTGCGCAGGTGATTCCTCTCTCTCTCTCTCTCTCTCTCTCTCTCTCTCTCTCTCTCTCTATATATATATATATATATATATATATATATATATATATATATATATATATATATATATATATATATATATAGATGCTCACACTCAACTAGTTGTACGTCCAACTAGTTGGCATGTGGGGGCCACCATAGTGTTTGCATGACATCTTGCTCATCTAGCAAGGTTGTCCCACTATAAAAATTGGATGCTCTTAAAATCAGGGATATCCAACCATGAAAATGGGAAGCTCCATGTGAATGTATAGTTTTTAAGGATTGTTTTATGGTTTTCTATGGTGTACCTTATCTAGTAGTTGGATCAACCTGGTTTTTAGGGCATCTAGTTTTCTTGATGGGACAATCTTAATGGACGGGCAAGATGTCGTGCAAATACCATGGTGAGCCCCACACACTAACTAGTTGGATGTACAACTAGTCGCATGTGAGCATTACTTATATATAGGGAAATGGTACTATGAGGTCGACCTCATGGGAACTTCACGCTATATGGGCCCCACAGTGATGTGTGTCAGACATCAACACCGTGCATTTAATGGGTCCCCTTTAGGTTATGGGATACCCCAAAAATCAGTCATATAGGGAACTCAGGTGGGCCATACCATCTAAAACCATGTGAAGACATGCCTAAAATATCTAAAATCACTTGGTGGGGCCCACTTGAGTTTTAGATGTGCCTGAAACCTGGTCTGACCCCTCATACAAATGGAACACACATGATGGATGGGCTGGATTTGTGAACCACATCTCAGTGGGCCCATTTAACGATCATTGTGTCATGTGGTGTGTCCACATCTCAGTGGGCCCATTTAACGATCATTTGTGAACCACATCTAAGAATTGGTAGGGCCAAATGTTTTAATGGGTGGATAACCCCTCCCAACTGTTGTCTGTGGTGTGTCCCACGTAAGTTTTGGATTGACCCAATGTTTTAGCCCGTGGCCCACCATTGAATGGTGCATCTAACTGATGGAGTAGATGTTTGCGGTCGGGCCCACATAGCTTGACCTATATATATATATATATATATATATATATATATATATATATATATATATATATATATATATATATATATATCCACAACATGGATTTGGCTTTTCCTCACACAGTATAGTCTTGTTTGGGTGACATCCAAAATCAAATTTTCATTGTTTTTAACCCTATAGGCACTAAGCTAGCTTGTGGAGAAACTCGATAGTATGGTTTGGATTTCTTCATTTACTATGGCTTATAGAAAAAGAACAGATAGATATGATTTCAAAAATGTAAGAGTTTTTACAGCACAACATATATGATGGATGATTTGGACCTTGTGCAGAAAAGCGTGCAAGGACCATCCAAATACATTCACGTATGCGAAGACATGTACTCCATTCTCTCTCTCCTCTTGTTATCCAACATGTGAAGCTTAGTTTAGATAGGCTTTAAGCAGCTGTTCTCACTTAGAATATATAGAATATACAGATTATAAAAAGAACATAGGTAAAGAGAGTGATCTTACCCGTAATTCGTTAGTGAGAGATTGTAATAGTAGAAGAGTAGAAGAGAGATAAGCCTCATATTCTCTAATTTTTCTTGTTTTTAATGATGAAAAAAGTTCTATGTTATTGCCTTGTAGATATAGGGATATTGTCAAACCACATAAATTTCTATATCTCCCGCCTCTTTCCCATTAAGTTACTTTCTTTTGTGATTTTACCTTGCTTGTAGCAATTGTGTGCTAGCGTTTTTCTGCAATATTACCAAAGAACTCACTCTTTATAGAGAGTTCTTCTAAGCAAAATCACAGTCAAATAGTACTATTTCATTTTGAGTGATAAAGGGCACTCCCTTATGTTCATTTCTCATACATTGAATTTACTCCAATTCAGTTCAATACACCAAGCAAGTTCACGAGAGCATCACCATTACCACAAACATCAAATGCACAAACACAAGTAAAAGATATCACAACAGACCTAAAGAGAGACAAAAAATAATAATTAAAAAGAAAAAAGAAAAGAAAAGAAAACATATCTCTCAACTAATAAAACTTACCTACATTATACCTAATTTGTGAAACTACAAGATTTACTGATAATGATGGCACTAGTGACGTGCCACACTCGTAGTGACCACATGAATTACGTGTCACGAGTCAGGCGACACTAAAAAATCGCCACAGTATTGTATTCTTTCGAAGAAGGAGAGTGCGACACGACATTCACATCCTCGCCATCCATGTGTTAACTTCTTATTATACCATCCAATATATATTTTTGGATACTTAATGTAAATCCGCTTAAACCCTATTCCACTCACTCATAATCGTTGTCAAAGGAGCCAATGCTAAAAGATCACCAAAACCCAATTCTCCAATCTATAGCTTGGATCAAACCTTTTAATTACTCTTTAAAAAATAGTCTCATTTTTTTAATACCATACCGTAGAAGCAATAACAATATGGCCCTTTCTTTAATATAAGCAAGCTAGGAGTCCTCATTGGGAAAGTGGATCAAGAAATTCTAAACAAGGAAAGTGCGTTTAGTGACTTAATTCATTTAATGGCCACATGGGCCCCGCCACGTGTTGGGCTTTGAAAGGTTGATTATGAGGACGGCCATGAGTGATCGGACGGCCGATGATGACTGACAGCACAAGGAGCCTTGTGCACCCTCCCTTTTCAGATTTTCCAATGGTGCCAAGGGATTTTTCAACTTTGTTAAATGGTAAATGGTGGACAGCCATAATTTTTGGTAATGTGTCCGTACCATGGAGAAACTTGTATAAATGGGCACTTGAATCTTCATGTTTCTTACTACATTAGTAGAGATATCTCCTTCTAATTACTAAGAAAATGGTGAGGGCTGGTCATGGTGTGGATTGCAATGCTCATGCTGCTAACGTGCGCATGTGGAAATGCGCCCTGCCCAAAATGTGGTGACAAGGGGGTCCCATTTCCTCTTAGCACCCAAGATGGTTGTGGTGACTCTAGGTATAGAGTCTACTGCAACGATAATGTTTTGGAGTTTATGTCACTTGAAGGGTCTTACTACAAGATCCTTAGCATCAACACAATGCATCGTAAGATTGTAATTGCCACGCCTGAGATCGGAAAGGACGTGTGTTACTCGTCCGATCTCATGGACGGTGGATTTAAGATTGATGAGACCTCTCCGTTCAACATATCGAAACGTAACACGGTCATGTTATTTAATTGTTCTGATAGCATCCTTTTGTCGCCGTTGAATTGCTCGTCGAACAGCTTGTGTAGGAAGTATGAGGAGGAGGTCGAGGAAGGGATTGCATGCAAGAGTACACTTTGCTGCACATACTTGAAGGATGCATCGATAACGTCGCACAGGATCAGGCTCAGGGTCGGCGGGTGCACTGCATACACTTGTATAGTGAACTTGCAGCCGGAGAGCCCTCCGTCGTCATGGAACTATGGCATTGAACTGCAATGGATGCCTGCTCGTTAAGATGCATGGAACCTTGTTTGCTTTGCCGTATTAAGTTGCTCTTTCTAATGCTTTGAGTTTGTGTGGCTCTCTCTCTCTCTCTCTCTCTCTCTCTCTCTCTCTCTCTTGCTTGCTTTGCCGTTATAAGTTGCTCTTTCTAATGTTTTGAGGTTGTTTGGCTTTTCATGCCTTCTTTTCTAGAGTGGCTAAGTAACTGTCTTGGTTTTCCTCAAGAGTGGTTAACTGTCTTGGTTTTCCTCAAGACTCTCTCTCTCTCTCTCTCTCTCTCTCTCTCTACACACACACACACACACACACACACACACACCAACTTTCTGCTCATGTGGCCCACTTGAGGCATAGGCAAACAAGGGATGGCGTAAGATGGCCAGAGAGTCTGCTCATGTGGCCAACCTGAATCATGTACTGGCCTGATTTTTGGGCCATGGCCAAACGAGGATGGCAGAGTATGGCACCAACATATTATAGTGGCCCTACAGCAACCGTTTGCATAGTAATATAGTGTGAAGATTTGCACTATAGGGTTTTGCTAACGTCCCCACCTTCATAGATGCTAGCAACTCCCCAAGGCTTTGAAATGATACATATCCTATCATCAATTGGAACCGTTCATTCGTTTCATCCAACCAGAAGCAATTCATGGTACAAAAATTATCGTATGATATTCCTGAACATCTGATTAATAGCATGGAATATGGACAGTCCATATTGAGAGGAGAAACGAATGTGTCTAATCATTATCTAGAAACATCTATTCAATAGCCCATTCTTTATTGCTCATGATTCCAAAGTAGCACTTGGATTTGATGATTCTAACCATGTGATCTATGGCTCATTGGCATCATTCCAATGCTTAGGATCATTTGATCGATGTGATTTTATTTTTTTTAATCTTTTTATAAGATCATGAGCATTACTACTTTCAAAAGAGTCAATGCCAAAAGAACAAGGCAAGCAAAGCTCTAATTAATTAATTAAAAAACACAAGATTAGCATACTATGAATATGGACGTGATTCTTACACCATGTCTTGCTACCAATGGTATGACTTGGCATCCCACTGGTCATTCCAAAGGTTTGGGGACATTGCTAAGGTAGGTGCCAACTTAGCAAAACCCATATAAAGGAAAAGGCCCCTATCCAACAGATTGGATGATAAGTTACCCTCATATAAGTTCCAAACCTTTCATGGATATGTGAAATCCAACCCAATAGGTTGGCCCCACCATGATCCTCTGACACAGAAATCAACTCATTCCACTTATCGATGGACCACGTCATAGAATATAATCACTACAAGAAATTGATCTTTTACCGAGGAAATAATTCGTTGGTATTTGATAATATTTTGTAAATATGTCGCCGCTAATATCGTCGCAAAAAGAGCGTGGCTAAAAGCTTTTCCCAATGAAAGTTCATTCTGTCGGCAATAATAAAACAAATACTGACGATTACAATCGTCGGCAAAACATTTTACTTTTGGTAGGAAAAAACATATGTTTCGTTGGTAAACACAGATTTTACCGACGAACTCTTTTGTCGGTATAAGTTTTAGCAATGAAATATTTCGTCGGTAAAATCTACTACCTACGAAATATTCCTTCAGAAAAACTTTTTGCTCTTCTATTACTAACGAAATATTTCATCGGTAATAGTCTTTTTCTACAAAATATTCCGTCGGTAAAACTTTTTGCTCTTCTATTACCTACTAAATATTTCGTCAGTATAAGATTTAATCCTCCTATTACTAACGAAATATTTCGTCGGTAATAGTCTTTTCCTTCCCGATTCCATTTGTTTTCAAAATTCAGAAAAAAAAAAAATCTGATATACACCTGTAAATACACCTGTTACAATACATTTTCATCATATTCACATCCACATACATTCAAACAAACACAAACCACATCCATCCATACACAAATAATCCTATCCACATCCACATACAACCCATATTCATCCACGTACAAATACATATAAGTTTAACATTCGTACATAAAATAAAAATAAAAAATCACGAAGATGAATGTGAAGGTGGCGGGGCATCAGTGTCAAAGCGTGCAGCAAGAGCCTGAAACATCTCCTGCATCCGTCGCTCATGCTCCACCCGTAACTCCTCGATCCTCCTCTCATGCTTCTCCCGTCGCCTCTCCTCCTCCTTCTTCCTACGCCTCTGCTCATCCTCCCTCTACCTCTCCAACTGCTATTTGATCTCATCGACGACGACCCGTAACTGCTGAACCTTTCTCTCTGCGATATCAGCTCGGCATAGGGCGCTCTCACCAGCGACGGAACGGCTGGAGCCAGCTCTAGCGGGTGCCATGAGCTTGGCACCATGGTCAAGCCCACGCACATATCCAGAACGGGTGTCAAGCACCTCGCTCAGGATTTCTGGCTCACTCCACTAACTACCATCGGGAGTGGGCTGACTGCGTATGGTGTCCATCACCGCCTGTAATGAAAACATATGAACTTTCATAACGAATGACATGAATGACATTATTATAAATGAATGTAATCAAATTTTACAATGTAAGGATTTTTACCCAATGCTCACTGGCTCTAGGATGAACCCAAGATCCCGTCGCCTGCTGACAGTGAGTCCCTTTGTAGAGGTCTACTGGTCCAGGCTCTTGGTCGGTGACGGAATCTCGCTACGCAATCGAAAGAAAGTAGACTTATTATAAATGCATGGAAATCATATATCAACTTAATAATCATCAGTAATTTCTTATCATGTCGTAACGATGTCGAACAAATGACTTTGAACCAGCTACATGGTTCACTTGTAACTTTTTCCTATTCACAGAATTTATTCTATTCCTCTTCTGAACACATTATTCATAATACATTGTTATTAATTGTGAATTTAATTGTTACATTAAGATACGTAAATATGTAAATATTACCTGAAAAGCCTCAGACGAAAATCTCTCGCAGAGTATCCGTCAGTCGTCTATAGTCACGTGCGGCGGTGCGGACAGTATAGCCTCATGTGCATCCTGCACCACTTGTGCCGCTGGTGTAACTCTCCGTAGTACTCCTTAAACCGCTCCCTGACCATATCGTCGATGGCATGGAAAATGTAAGGAACACTCAAATCTAAGACAAATTTATCCTGCAGCTTCATAAATAATAGATTAAGGCAATAAACTTATTAAGAAAATCACTTAACCATAATTGAACTTTCACAAAAGAAAATTTTAATTTACTAAAATTTGCCTGAAGGCGCTGACGGATGAGCTGTCGTACATCATCTGTCACGTCTGTCCAACAGACGGTGGTGGCGGGGATCAGAGATCGGCATAGGACACCAACCTCAGACGTAAATAACCTAGCATTGTCCCCAATAGGTCTAAGGCAGTCCTGTGGGAACTCTACCGCCACCCTACCTTCACGCGTAAATCGCTCTAAAACTAACCCACGCGTGGGTCCACGTCCTCGTTGGCTGGTTGAAGATGCTGTCGCAAAAGAAATATGTAATTAACAATATAAACAGAAGTCACTAAATAAATATATGTCTAGACTTACATGCAATGCCCGATGTATGCTCAACCGAAGGATCAGACGCATGTGATGCACCATGCGACGTCGATGCTGTCTACGTCGCATCACGGGTGGAAGGGGTAGATCTAGTGCGCGAACGACCTGATCTCCCACCTAGTGCCATAACTAAATATGTCTGAAATACAAACTTATAAATTTAAACAATGTCAATACAACTTTATGAACATCAATATAATAAACACATTAAACTTTATAGTCCAAGTGGAATATACTAAAACATTATACAAGTAGTATTCATGTAGAATGAATTTGTGCTTATACTTAGAGAGATGATTAAAATATGATTAGACCATTGCACTATAATACAAGCAGAATATAATAAAACCGTAAACATTCTAGTAAAAGTTGAAAATTCCATTACACATTGTCATTCTATATTAAATACATGTATTTCATTGTAATACGAAACAACTTCGGATCAACTATCCAAAGTACTCCATGCGTAAGTTATCGTACGCTGTAGCAGTATATGTCAAGCTGTATAAAGTACTCGACATTGTTATAGCCAACATGCTAGTCACAATAGGAGAAATCTGATCTCTCGGAACTTCATTTAGATATGCAAGTGACAATGTCGCATCTTCCAAATGAAGTTTCCCGCGGTTATATTCCTCCATCAGGTCCGAAATTTCTTTGAGATTGTATAATCTTTCATCTGAGTCATTGTCGAAATATTCCTCTCTACATTTATCGATCAAACGGGGTATCTCTTTCGCCCTACCAGAAGAAGATAGGGCCGAAAATTTCATCTGCAACAGCTGATGAAGTATGCTACATGCTTCCGCTACGCTCCGGTTTGAGGAGGACATGATCAGAAAGTGACTCAATTGCAAATGTGCATTATAAACAAGTCAATTCAAGGAATAAATCATAACTTATAAAACAATATACATGTAATAATCAAATTATTTGAATTGAAAAATGACATATAAATCCTGTGTACATTTAATCGTCGTCTGTATCATTATCGCTTAGGACTCTTTCTTCTTCATCATCACTATCGCTGATCAGTATTTCCTCTTCATCGTCTGCAACGCCGTTATCAATGAAAGCGTTATCATCTCTAACAATATCATGTATGATTAAGGCATCAACATGATCAAGTAGTACATCATCTCTATTCAATTGCACCACACCAATATCAAATTTTGGATCATTCCCTCTATCCCAAGATGACATGTCTTCTTGATATGCTTGTTCAACCCTAGACGTTCCATTTCTTCGGTCCTCGCTATCTTCAACATCTAGTTCGGAAACATCAAATATGTTTCTAAGCTTTATTTTCTGCACCATGTGCCAAGAGCCACCTAACTTGGTATCAGCGAGGTAGAATACTTGTTCGACTTGGCTGGCTGTGACAAATGGGTTTTCCTTAAACCCCTTCCGAGATAAATTTACGCTCGTAAAATAGTCGTCAGTCTGTATTCCCAACTTCTTATTTCCAATGTCCCACCAATCGCATTTAAATAAGTAAACCCGCTTTCTCATACAATAACTCAGCTCAATAATATCTGTCAAAACGCCATAAAAGTCAATTTCTACCTCCTCATGCATTCCCTTCACAACCACCCCACTATTTTATGTGGTCATATACTTCTCACGTTCTTCAGTGTGGAACCGAATCTCGCTTACAATACAACTTGTGTATCTAGATACACGTCTATCAGGGCCACACGCCAGTGAGTAGAGTGCATCAGACGCATCCACAGAGTTGCTAGCGTGCAACGTATTCATCTATTATCACGTACAGAATATAATTGTTTATGGATTTGAGATTAGGTTTAAATATTGTGCAATACAACAAAATTGTAGATGTGGTGAGATACAAGGTGAATTAATCTTACACGTTTTGCGAACCATTCTGGAAACTAATCCTGATGCACTCGTTCATAATTTGTAGGGTATTGGGACTTCATCTCCTCGATGTGTTCGATACACATAATTGGCACATCATCAGCAAGAAATATTAAGATCATCGTATGCAGATATACAATTATCGAGTGAAGACCTACTCTAAGTACGACTCTATTTCTTCACAATTATGCAACGTATACCACCGCGCCTTTACTTGATCTCTAAGGTCCATATCCTAAAACGTCGGCGATCCTAAAGAACGGACGTTATATGCGAATACAGATATGAGTCCTTGTTCAAGCTCCTGCCCTTTATCGGCATTCTGATCTTCTCGGTTATGTTATGAAGATACATGGAGTAAAATGTCAGGCACTCATTATCAATGTACGCCTCAGCAATGGATCCCTCTGAACATACCTTATTCCTCCCATATCATTTTAGTATGTGAAGGTACTGTACACAAAACCACTATGTTATACGTATGAAAACATGGATATATGTAGTTTATGGAATGAATAAAAATTTTAATAGGTTCTGTCACCTTTCGATCGGATACATCCAACGATATTGAACTGGGCCTGCAAGCCTCACTTCGTACGATAAGTGAATCGCTAGGTGTACCATGACATCGAAAAATATAGGTAAAAATATTCTTTCAAGTTTGCAAAGGATTACAACAATGTCCCTCTCCAGTCATTTAATAACATCTATATTCAATGATTTCGAACACAAATTCTTAAAGAATATCCCCAACTCAATCAGCGTAGCACTGATATCCTTGCTCAGGAATCCACTGAATCGTAACCAACTAGTAGACGTTACAGAAGGACGTGATAGTCATGACTTTTCATTCATGTTACCTTACAGTCCGTAATGTTTATGCGCCGAGAAATATTCGACGCATACCCATTGGGAAACTTCACCGATCTCAACCATTCACATAAACGCTTTTTCTCTAGTTTTGTCAATGGGTAGCAGGACTGCTGGTATAGTATATGAATTTTCATGTGGTTGCAAGTGCAACTCTTTCCTTAAACCTATTGCTTGTTGATGGGGATCATGCGTATGTCACCATGCATCAGGTGCATGTGGCTTGGTGTGGGCGCATGTGCCCTTGGTATGGGCGCATGTGGCCTCTGTGTTGGCCGCATGTGGCCCCACTTAGAATATTTTCATGATTTTTTATATTTTTATTTTATTTAAAATATTGAAAAGGGAGAGAGAGAGCTCTCATGCGCATGTGGTGAGAGGGCAAATGCATGTCTCCTCATGACATCCGCATGTGGAGAGAGAGTGAACGAATGTATGCTCCATCCCTTAGAATATTTCAGGTTTTGGGCTCCGACCTTCAAAGGGGGGCTACCTTTTCAGAGACCGAAGTCACTGACGCCAAGCCGCTTTTAGGCCATAATCGACCTCCTGAATGAACGGGGTGGGGTACTGATGGTCATCTGCTGTGAATTTTGGTAGTTCCTTACCAATTTGGACCCTCCCGATCGGCTCTTTGTACAAGAATATTATTCCGAGAAGTGCGCACGTAGAAATATACATCGCAAGGACTTCAAACTTGCTACTTAAGATTTTTTTCAGGCATTTTGGATCATTTGGCGGCCATCCGCATGTCTGATTCCACTCCGAAATGGTACCTGTAGGCTTTCGGGCCCTTTGGGTTAGCTCCGGACAGTGGTAGAACGTGTTTCGGTGCCCGTAGGTAAAAGTGTACATCGTATGACATTCAAATTTAAAACTTAAGGGTTCTGAACATTTTAGATCATTTGGCGGCCATCCACATGTCCAATTCCCTTCAGAAATAGCATTTATAGGCTTCCGAGCCCCTATAGTCGGATACGATCAGGGCAAAACGCATTTGGGAGCGCGCGGGTAAAGATATGCATCGCGCAACTTCGAAACTTACAGGTTAAGGGTTTTAGAGTATTGCAGATCATTTGGCGGTAATCTGCATGTCTGATTTCACCCTGAAATAGCATTTATAGGTTTCGATCACGATCGCGCATGTTTGGGTTGCACTGGCGTTTTCTGAGTATTTCGGGTCTCGAAATCGGTCCAAATCATCGTAGATGGATCGTTGAATACTGTTTTACAATGGGTGCGAATTTGAGCCCCAACACTTGTAGATCCAATCGAGCGTTAAAACTATCTTTTGTTTTCTTCTCTATGTTCATCAATGTTCCGAAGACATTGTCACATATATTCTTCTCAATATACATGACATCCAAGTTGTGTCACAATTTTATATCACTCCAATAAGGTAACTCAAAAAAAATGCTCTTCTTCCTCTAGTTATACTCCAATACTGTATATTTTCTCTTCTTCAAGTGCAGTGCCTTACCAAATCTAACTTTTCTAATGTTACTCAGTTATTATATCACATCTTCTCCAGATAGTTCTTTCGGTGGTGGCCTATGATCTTGTTTGTCATCAAAGATCATCGTCTTCCTACGCCAACTATGATCCCTCAGAAGGAAGCGACGATGGCCCATATAACACGTTTTTTTACCATGCTTCAATGACAATGAACAAGTCTCAATACTACATGTAGGACAAGCCAACTTTCCCTTCATGCTCCACCCAGAAAAATTCTCATACGCAGGAAAGTCATTTAGGATTAGGTATAGGTTTAGGTTAGGTAAATTGACTTGAAGTTTAAGTTATAGGTTTAGGTCTAGGTTTTGGGTTCGGGATCGGGTTTAGGTTTAAGATTTCAAGTTTAGGTTTAGGTTTAGGTTGGGGTTTTAGGTTTAGGATTAGGTGTATGTTTAGGTTAGGTGAATTGAGTTTAGGTTTAGGTTTCAGGTTCAGGATTGGGTTTAGGTTTAAGATTTCAAGTTTAGGTTTAGGTTTAGGTTAGGGTTGTAGGTTTAGGATTACGTGTAGGTTTAGGTTAGGTGAATTGACTTTAAGTTTAGGTTATAGGTTTAGGTTTATGTTTCGGATTCGGGATCATGTTTAGGTTTAAGATTTCGAATTTAGGTTTAGGTTAGAGTTGTAGGTTTAGGATTAGGTGTAGGTTTAGGTTAGGTGAATTGAGTTTAAGTTTAGGTTTAGGAAATCAGGTTCAGGTTTAGGTTCAAGATCAGGTTTAGGTTTAGGATTTTGAGTTTAGGTTTAGGTTTAGGTTAGGGTTATAGGTTTAGGATTAGGTGTATGTTTAGGTTAGGTGAATTGAGTTTAGGTTTAGGTTTAGAAAATCGGGTTCGGGTTTGGGTTTGGGTTCATGATCGGTTTATGGGTTTAGGATTTCGAATTTAGGTTTAGGTTTAGATTAGGGTTGTAGGTTTAGGATTAGGTGTAGGTTTAGGTTAGGTGAATTAACTTTAATTTTAGGTTATAGGTTTAAGTTTAGGATTCGAGTTCGGGATTGGGTTTGGGTTTAAGATTTCAAGTTTAGATTTAGGTTTATGTTAGGGTTGTAGGTTTAGGATTAAGTGTAGGTTGAAGTCAGGTGAATTGACTTTAAGTTTAGGTTATAGATTTAGGTTTAGGTTTCGGGTTCGGGATCGGGTTTAGGTTTAGGATTTCAAGTTTAGGTTTAGGTTTAGGTTAGGGTTGTAGGTTTAGGTTAGGTGAATTGAGTTTAGGTTTAGGTTTAGGAAATCGGGTTCGGGTTTGAGTTCAGGATCGGGTTCTGGTTCGGGATTAGGTTTAGGTTTAGGTTTAGGTTTTTGAGTTTAGGTTTAGGTTTAGGTTAGGGTTATAGGTTTAGGATTCGGTTAAGTGAATTGAGTATAGGTTTAGGTTTAGGTTTAGGATATCGGTTTCAGGTTCGAGTTCGGGATCAGGTTTAGGTTTAGGTTTTCGAGTTTAGGTTTAAGTTTAGGTTAGGGTTATAGGTTTAGGGTTTATGGTTTAGGATTAAGTTTAGGGTTTAAGGTTTAGGTCTTGGAGACTCAACCAACTCACGAATAGCTCTGACGCACATCCGGGTCTACTCCACACAAACATGGGCCTGTCCAAATGGTCAGGTCACCCATATTGTTGTCCATAGGAAATGGACAGCTTCATCATGGTCATAACAGCGGTTCCCACCTTCCAGGGACCCCCGCTCAACATCCGAATAGCTCCGACGCACATCCGGGTCTGCTCCATCAATTCCTATCTACCACACAAACACGGGCCTGTCCAAATGGTCAGGCCACCCATATGGCTGTCCATAGGAAATGGACAGCTTCATCATGGTTATAACAGCGGTTCCCACCTTCTAGGGGCCCCGCTTAACATCCGGATAGCTCCAACGCACATCCGAGTCTGCTCCATCAATTTCGAGCTAATACATAAACACGAGCCTGTCCAAATGGCCAAGCCACACATATTGTTATCCATAAGAAATGAACAGCTTCATCATGGTCATAATAGCGATTCCCACCTTCCAGGGAGCCCCGCTCAACATCCGGATAGCTCCGACGCATATCTGAGTCTGCTCCATCAATTCTAAGCTAATACATAAACACGAGCCTGTCCAAATGATCAAGTCACCCATATCATTGTCCATAGGAAATGGACAACTTCATCATGGTCATAACAGCGGTTCCCACCTTTCAAGGACCCCCGCTCAACATCCGGTTGGATCAATCACTCTTAATCACAAGTATCATGTTGATCATCTAATTTGACACTAAATGATAATATAATACAATCAGTCGCCCATCTAAGGATGAATAGATTGAAATGCTTTCATTATTTTCATTTAAATGCCCAAGCCTAAATTTTGGCAACATCTCCCCCTATCTCTCCAAATATATTTATCTTACATTTAATTTTCACCTCAAGTATCCACACATTGTGTGGATTATTGAAAATAGAAATAAACATAAGAAACATATCCAGAGAGAATAAGGGAGATAGCGCATGAAACTAATAGCAGAGCATGTAAATGAAAAATAACGAAAACATTCTAATCTATCCAACCTTGGACTGTCCAACAGGACAATTTGGCAAATTTCTATACCTCCAAAACACACTATATCTATACTCAACAATATAGAAACTCCAAATGGGCTAACTAATTGTATTATACTACCATTCGTGGACAAAATGAGTATTAATAATAAGCCACATACATCCACACATAAAGGAGAGTGACCTTATTTGACGTGGATTATTCATTATGTTGGCCACAATACATTTGGATCAAATGGATATTTATATTTTACCTTCATCAAGACCTTATTGACATTATAAATAGCTTGGATTTCAAATAAACACTATCAAAACCTTATGATGGGCCCTTTGGAAATTTAATGGTGGGGCACTCAATCACACTGTTTCTAGTAGTGTGGTCCACTTCAGATTTGGATATCCATAATTTTTGGATTTTCTTTTGGAATTGAAAATCCCAAATTAGGTCTTTTAATTAAGAAATCTCTAATTAGGGATTTCTAAAATAAAACCCTAATTAGTGATTTACTAAAACAGTGGGCCCCATAAAACACTATTGTACATCGATGGTGGGCCCCACAAAACAGTGGAATCAACAGGACGGTGGGACCCACAAGCAGTGGACTGCCGACGGTGGGCCCCACAAACAATTGACAGCAACAGTGGGCCCCATAAATAGTGGAGGGGGACAGAGTGAACGAGAGAGATAGAGAGAGAGAGAGAGAGAGAGAGAGAGAGAGAGAGGGTTACCGGAGAGAAGGCTGTGTGGCTTGCGGCGGTGACGGCGGAGTGCGGCGGTGACGTCTGGTGAGAGAGAGAGAGAGAGAGAGAGAGAGAGATGACTGAGAGAGTGAGAGAGATGGGGGCTTGCTAAGGTCGATTCGAAGTTAAAATATATGATTATTACCGATTTTCGTCGGTAAAACCCTTCTTAAAATTGAAGTGTGCCCTCCCGTGCTCAATCATTGTTACCGACGACGTATCAATTTCGTCGGTATAAAATATCTTTACTGAAGAAAATATTCATCAGTAAAACCCTTCTTAAAATTCAAGTGGGCTACACCCGTGCTCTATCATTGTTACCGACGACGTATCAATTTCGTCGGTATAAAATGTCTTTACCAATGAAAATATTCGTTGGTAAAAGATTTTTTACCGACGATATGTTAATTTCGTCGATATAAGTGTAATTTCGTCGTTATAAATAGTGCCGGGAGCATTTTTGTAGGGGTGCAAAAGAAGAATGGTTTTTACCGACCAAATGATTTCGTCAGTAAAAATGATTTTTACCAACGAAAAAAATCTCATCACCAATAATTTCGTCCATAAATAACTAATTTGTTGTAGTGAATAAATCGCAGTTGATATAATAGAAAGTATAGATTTGGCCCACCTAACAGGTGAATTAGGCTAATTTTTGCATAAGGTGATCCATGTGGTGGGGCCAACCTTTTAGATAGGTTGGACATCACACAAGCATGATAGGATAAAAAAATGAAAAAAATAAAAAGATCCATCGTTAAATTAGCAGTTCAACCGGCAGATGAGCGTCTCTGTATTTTAAGTAAACATATACATTCTTTAATGTGTTCAATAGGAGGAAATGTTGCAATGGGGACAAAAATCAGCCCAGTCCACTACTCAGGTGGGCCACACCACAGGCGTGGCCCATCATTGTGTGTACATTACGTCAGACCCGTTCCAAGATTAACACAAACTCTAAAAAATAACCCCAATCCAAAATCAAGCGAGCCACACCGCATGAACTAAGGAGTTTTGAGCCTAACTTCGCATTGTTCCCTGTGATGTGCCCCACCCGAGTTTTGGGTCAAGCTTGTGTTTAGGATTTACAGTGAATATTAGAAGGCCCACCTAATTGGTGGAGTAAATTTCACAAGAACAACATGGTGGGCCCCACAGGGCTTGCTTATTTTACCCGAACGGTAGGTGCTGTGGATGGGGCCTATTGGGCTGGGTTCAAAAGCCCAAACCGAGAAGCCCAGTCTTTGGCTAAGCCTGCTGCTACACTGAGGTGAATTAACGGGCCCTTGAATTAGGCCTGATTTGTGACCCAACTAGATTATATTCCTTGATAGTAAAACGCTCACGCTAGACATAGACCCAAGATGATTAGATTTTTAGGCCTGTGGAGGTAGATACACTTACCATTTTTAGTTATCTCAAATCACTTTGATAATTTTATTCTAATTACTATAACTATTTAATATACTTATAAAATATCGTCGTAGTCATTGTTGTTGTAATCATCGTCACATTGTCACAGCTATTTGAGGTTGTTTCTGGGAGCCTCAAGTTTTGGAGAGTACTTGGGCTGCATTTGGATGTTGATCAATTGAACTGAATTTCAATTTCATGAGAAATAATCTGTTGGACTAAGTGTACAGAAACCTTTCCATGCACCTTGTTGCATTTGGACTCATTGGCATCCAAAACTGGATTATCATGGCAAGGAAATGTCAAGAAGAAGAAGAAGGAGAAGAAAGAAAGAAAACAAACTCCGACTGGATGATCAAAACTTTCGAGTTAATGGCATGCAAAAATCAACACTCATTAATGTTTTTCTTTTTAGTTTTATTTTTTAACGCATATGTCAAAACCCACAAACCTCAATATTGAAACGCAGCCTAGCCTCCCGCGAAATCATTTCTCTCAGTCCATGGTAAGGAAATGTCCAAATTGTATGTAGTTGTTGTGCATCTCACTGGTCATGCACGCACATAGAGTAAAGAGAATCACCTTGATTTTTACCCTAATTCTCTCTTCATGTCGTTCCCCAAGTTTAGGAAGTTTGAAATTTGAATAAAAGGATCAACTTTAACTCGTTTAAGTTGTTATGTTTAAATTTAAATGTTTGTTTTAAAAATCAGTTGCGACAAGATGGAGTAGTTAAAGGTGGAGAATAAAAAGTGGTATATTTCTGAAAAAGCCGTGGTTCATGTCATGTGCTGCTCTCTCATGCGGTCCATATCAAAGGAGGCCCCCACATGGACTATCCCATCAAAGGTGGGGCTCATACTGTAGATGGTCCACATCAAAGATGGCCCCACATGATGGATGACCCCATATCCACATCAAAGCTCGGCCAATAATGATAAATAGTCCACATCCAAAGAATGTTGGCATGATGGATGACCCAACAGTCCACATCAAAGGTAGGTTGCACGTGATAGTTAGTGGATATTGGAGCTGGACCCCACATGATGATGGCCCATCTCAAGGTGGACCCACATGATGGATGATCCACATCAAAGGTCGCCCCCTAATGATGGGCAACCCACATTAAAGGTGGGGCCCACATGATGGACAATCCACATCAAAGGTGGACTCCACATGATGGGCAATTAATAATGGTGGGCTCCACATGATGGATGATCCACATCAAGGTAGGCCTCACATGGACGGTCCACATCAAATGTCAACCTAATGAGAGTGGCCCATTTCCAAGGCAAGCCCCACATGATGGACAGTCCACATCAAAGGTGGGTACCACATGATGGGCGGTGGATATTGAAGATGGGCCACACATGATGGACAATAACAATGATGGCGGGGCCCACATAATGGATGACCAACATCAAAGGTGGGCCCTACCTAATGAATGGTGCACATTAGAGGTCAAACCCTAATGCTAAATGGCTCACATCCAAGGTGGGCCCCACATGATGGACGACCCACATTAGTGGGGCCATACGATGAACGATCCACATCAAAGGTTCGCCCCACATAATGGACAATGGATGTGAGGGGGACCAAATAGAGGGATCGTTACTTAAGATATTGGAAACCAAACATGCTTTTCTACTTTTTAGATGATAAGTATTTTGTTTACCAAACATACTTATCTGTTGATTAAGTAAAAACCAAGATTAAGTTATACTTATTTTTAAGTAGTTTATCTTAAGTAACTTACAATCAAAAGGCCCCTAAATATTAGAATATGCAGGCATTGAATTGAATGGGAGGAGCTGTTTGGCTGCATGGATTTGGATTCCCTGTTAGAATCCTAATGCCGGATTTTCCGTTCTTTCAATTTTGTCCGAGCTTGTGTTATCACTTTGTCACCAACTCTTCTTGGGATGCCCAAACACAAGGGAGATCCAAAGCTTAAGTGAGCCACAACATAAGAAACAGTGGGATTGAACAGTCACCCTTGAAATTTTTCTTGGAAGCCCAAAAGTGTTGGATCAAGCTGATATGAAGGAAATCACAGTATGATCAGGTTGGATAGCGTATAAACATCACAATGGGACTCAGGATGGTTTCAGCGGTGGGCATTTCCATCCGCAGTGTTTCCTGTAGTGTGACCCACTTGAGGTATGAATCTCGTTCATGTTTGGGATCATGTCCTAAAATAAGCCAGAGAAACAAGTGGATGGAGTAGATATAACATAAACATCACAATGGGCCCACCCGACCCAACGAGCTCAACCTAGGTTTATGGCAATCTTGGACCTACTAGTCGGCCCATGGGCTGGGCTCAGTCTGCGTGTGCATACATGTCTTACATATGCATGTCTTATATTCTACTTATTATGCCATTCCAATCCAGGAATAGGCAACCCATACATCTTGGACATAGACAGTTTTATTCCTCTAAAACGTCTATTTCTCTGTGCATGCATGGCCCACTTAATCAACAGATAGATTAGGAACATTCAAGTGAGTGGGAAGTAGCAATTCTATCAATTTTCGAGCCAAGCAAAGCTAGAGCCCAACCAATTTTTGAGCTCAGCCCTAGGCCTGCTGTGCTAGGCCTATCAGGCTCGAGCCTTGTTCGTTAGTGCAGGCCAGGCCTGTGCCTACCCTGCGTCAACCCAAACCCAGACCATTGCCACCCCTGGATGTAGATGTTGTGGCCATGCACTTTACAGAACGACAAAAGCAAGCAGCTTGGTGCAGTGATTGATGGACCACACAAGGCAAGAAGGCAGCATGAGCATGAAGATTTCCTGTGGGCAAGAAGAAATAATACTTCCGCCCCCACGAGGAATACTACTCTTTCATTGCTGGTCCATAAGGGCCATACATTAAGTAGTTAAGTTACTTTTCTCACTTAAGGTAGTTTGGTAATCATAGTGATAGTGGTAAAAGTAATTTATATGCCAAAAGCTACTTATTTTAATAAGCAATTTTTTTTAGCTTTTTAACTCATGACTTTTCCACTTCTCTCCCACAGCCCATGTCAAAGGAGGCTCTGTCTCACTGTCCATGTCAAAGGAGGCCCCATGTGAACTATACACATTGAAAGTAGAGCTCACACGGTGGACGGTCCACATAAAATGTGGGCCCCACATGATGTATGACCACATCTTAATGTGGGTCCACATGAAAGGTAGGCACACAATGATAAAAAGCCCATGTCCAAAGCAGGCTGGTATGATGGGCGACCCACTTCAAAGGTGGGGCCTACATGATAGACCGTCAACATCAAAGTTGGGCTCCACTCATGATGGACAGTGGACATTGAAGTTGGGCTCCACATGATTGATAGTCCACATCAAAGGTTGACCCCTAATGATCAATGATCCACATGCATGATGGGCAACCCACATTGAAGGTGGGACCCACATAATGGACAGTCCACATCAAAAGTGAGCTCCACAATATGGGCAATTAATAATGGTGGGTGGCACATGATGGACGATCCACATCAAGGTAGGCCCCACATGTTGACAGTCCACATCAAAGGTCAACCCTAATGAGGAGTGATCCATATCCAAGGTGGCCCCTGCATGGTGGACGGCTCACATCAAAGGTGGGTACCCACATGATGGACGGTCCACATCAAAGGTGGGCTCCACATGATGGGTGGTGGATATTGAAGGGGAATGGACAACAACATTGATAGCGGGCCCCACTTGATGGATGACCAACATCGGGCCATACATGACGAATGGTGGACATTAAAGGTCAGGACATAATAATGAATAGCCCACATCAAAGGTAGGCTCCATATGATGGACTGCCCGCATCAAAGGTGGGTCCCACACAATGAATGGTCCGCATCAAAGGTTGGCCCATATGATAGATGGCAGATATGAGAGGGACCAAACAAACTTGATGAATAATTACTTATGATGTTGGAAATCAAACATACCTTCTTCTTTTTTAACTTTTTAGTTGATAACTATGTTTGTTGCCGGGCAAACTTGTTGGTTGAATAAGTAGAAACCAAGATAAGCCCGCTAGCCCAGCTGGTAGATGCCTAGGCATTTCAACTGCTGGTGGGTGGGAGCATAGTTGAATGTCTTGTGATTTAGTTAGGAGTTGGTTGTAACTAGTGCTAATGGAATTCTAAGTTGAGTTGGGGATGACTTGAGGGTGTGGCTCTCTTCTTCCATCATTTTGGTTGGGCTCTTTGTGTGGAAATTTCCTAAATTAGCTTTATCTTACCTTAATTTTTCATGCCAAAATATCTGATATTTCCCTTGCAACTTGGACCATTCACCATCCATTTGATAGCCATAAATTGGATGGTTAGTATTGCTTGATCAGTGTGATTTTTGAGAAATGCTCCAAAATACGCATACTGTTTTCTGATATTTCCCTTGCAATTTGGACCACTCACCGTCCATTTGATAGCCATAGATCGGATGGTTAGTATTGCTTGATCAGTGTGATTTTTGAGAAATGCTCCATTCACAATCTGAATGGTCACCCTTTCCAAAATGGTCCAGAACCATCATGGTGTATCAAACGACTAGTCTTGCTGTTCCCTTTTTGTGTGGTACGGCCCACATTGAGGACCTTACTGTGGGGCCCACCTTGATCTGTGTATTTTATATCCACACCGTCCATCCATTTTTCCAGCTCATTTTTGGCCGTGATCCCAAAAATGAAACAGACCCAAATCTTAAGTGTGCCATATCACAGGAAACAATGGTGATGAACCATTAAAAACTTCTTGTGGGCCACAAAAGTTTTGGATCAAGCTGATATTTGCAGGTCTGTGTGTCCTTACCAACAGTTTGGAATGCAAATAAACATGACGGTGGGCACTAGAAGCTTTTTAATGGTGGGCCTTCAATCACCACTATTTTCTATGATGTGGTCCACCTGACATTTGGATCTGCTTAATTTTTGGGCTCATGCCCTAAGATGAGCTGACTTACGTCAAGGTGGGCCCCATGGACCGGGCAGCACCGAATCGGCTCCCATCTGGGGCCCACTAATTGAACGGTCCCTGTCAGAGAATATATGGTTCGTACAGGTCGAAACCGTAGGGACACGTAAAGTTAGTATCATAGAAACAGTTGGCTTCATACATCAACTTGCTTGTGGGGCCCATCCCATTCAAGATCTTTCCTTTCTTTTTCTGGATAAAACAGATCCATGGGCTACAATATGTTTGGCGTGTCCCTTTCAATATTAGCAACTTGCATGAGAAGGGAAACAGCCTCACATTTTCTAGATATACAAATAGGGGAACTATCACGTGATTGTCACATGGGTATCGTACCTATCAGGCAAAGGCTAGACTCAACACCATTTTGAAAATGGTGATGGCCCATCCCCCTAACATATGCCGCTCGTGTACGGTTGTCAAGATCATCCAAATTGCGGCAGGGATCTCGTAAATGGACCATATCTCTAAAATCACAGTGATCAAAAAAATCCTAACCATACAATTGGTGGCTATCACTTGGGTGGTTAGAAACACAATAGTGAGTGCTCCAAATCCTATGTTGCTACGGTTCTTCTTCTTCTTCTTCTTCTTCTTCTTGTTATGACACAATCCACTACTTGGTCAATTACTTGGACAGTCTTAGATTACTTTATGAATGTGCCATGTATACGGTTGAAGAGCCAGCATTTATAAAATGGTGATAAACGCAAACAAAATTTACAAAACCAACTGGCTCCTTTTTTTCCCATGTCTTTAATTAAGCGGAAAGAAAGGACCCATCTGTTTGTTCCCACTTGCCAACAAGCAACTGTTTGTGCTGAATCTTCACATGTGGGGGGGCTTCTTTAGTTAATCCAAGCCATTGATTTGATGGTCCCCATCATGGATGAACTTTGTCCAAAAAATCTCTTTTATTCGTCAAGTCTAACATTTCCATTCTTGTCAAGAAGAAATTTACAAACAATCCACATTCAATGATAAAGATGGAAGGATTTTTTTTTTTTTTTTTTTTTTTTTTTTTTTTTTTTTTTTTTTTTGTGGCGGGGGGGGGGGGGACCATCTATGATGTGCTCATTAATGGCTTGGATAAACCCGCCATGGCTCCTGCGTCTACAAACTTGTTGAGCAACAGGAAAGCCGGCTTTGGAAAATTAAAAATAAAGAGGGGCCCTATTTGCAGCCGAGATTCTAAAAAAAATGACGCCATAACAAATTGCCGCTAGTGTTTGTCACATTTACACAAAAGTACCAACCTGGACCATCATGGATGGACACCACTCGACTTGGTCGGTTCGGTCCGAGAAACAACTCTGACAACCACACCTCTCTAGCTGTGGAGAATACATTGCCAATCACAGTCCCCCATGAGACTTGCAACTTCACACTGTGTGGAACTATGTCACAGGTCGTTCAAATAGGCCCCACCCAGTGGGAGATAAAGAGATTTGTTGGGACGGTTAAAGGGTAATTGACTATCAATCACTTTGGCAATTTTCAAACTTCACGAGCAATTTCTAATGTGGTTTGGCTGCATTTCTATAAAATGCATATCAATTCCTAAAATGCAAAGAAATCAACTATGAAGAAGAAGTCAGGTTCCATCACTACTACATAATTTACTGTGTGAATCTTGCTTGAAAAAAAGTATTCCTATGAACCTCTTCTTATCCCAATGAAAGCGGTGTAATCCTTTTCTGATAATGTGAGATGCATCAAGAAAGAACTAACATCCGAAACTCCATTTTTCGATGTCGTTAGATATAAAGAGCCTCCATTTTTTATCTAAAGAAATTGCCTCCTTCCATGTAGACGATTTCTAACAATAAGCAACTTTAGCAAATGTTATAGGGTAAATTCAGGCTGAGCTCAAAACATGGAAAGCTTCCCACTAGAGTTCATCTTCTACACCAAGTATGGTCCTGAACCGAGTATTTAGGAGAGGAAGCTAAGTCAGCCTTGGGCACTTGCCACTCGGCCCACTCGGGCTCGACATGCGGCCCACTCGGGCTCAGCATTCGGCCCTTTCAGTCTCAACCCACTCGGGCTGAGCATTCGGCCCTCTCAGCCTCGGCCACTCGGGCTCAGCATTCGACCATCTCGGCCTCGGCCACTCGGGCTCAGCATTCGGCCCTCTCAGCCTTGGCCCACTCGAGCTCAACATTTAGCGCTTGGCAAGAGTCCTAACCTCATCCGCCTTGGTTTATCCCTCTTGATAAGATAATGATAAGGATAAGGCTTATCTCACTGATCCAGATAAGATAAGGATAAGGATAATCCTTATCCCACTAATCTAGATAAGATAAGGACTATCCAACAAATTTGGAATCCACCTAAATCTCTCCAATAATTATCTATAAAGAAGCCCTCCGCACTCTGTCGAGGTATGCGATCCACCACCATTAAAACTCCAATAACCTTTCCTTTCAGTATCCGTACTGATTTTACCATCAGAGGGTTGTAAGTCGGGCCAACCGGCTGCAGTCCTAACCTTTCACGGTGGTTGCAGGTCCCTCAATCTACACCATTCATCTCTGAGTGGAGATCAGACGACGAAGAATCAAAGTTGGTCCATGACCAACATCTGTTAGCCAATTTTTGGCGTTAACAGATTGGCACTATCTGTGAGAAACGACTAAACCGTTCTCATCTACCTCTCTCTTCGTCGTTCAGTCATCTATTCCATTCCACCTCAATTGAATATCGGACTTGATCTTTTTCTTCGTCATTCAATCGTTCTTTACGTCATCAATGGCCCACATCATGTGCAGACATTCCAACCGTCCAAGGAACATTGTCCGAGGAACACCACCTTCAACCAACATCCAAGCTTACAATCTCAATCGTCCCTTAGCTCCCACACGTACAGACAACCAACAAGAGTTCTCCTCCATTCATACACACAACAAGCTGATGAAGTGCTTTCCGCTACACACGTGTGTAACTAGAAAAACCAAAAGGCGTATAATCTTCTCATGACCAACAATCAGCTGGAATCTTCCATCCAACCCACACGTGCGAACATGAAGGACGTCTCCATCCATCATTACACGTGTATCTAGCATTCCTCCCATCGTTACGACCAGCTGTTGGACGACCATTTCATTATCCATCAAGCACCAACAAATGAGGGACCACATATCAGCATCTAGATCAATGATCGTCCGTCAAATATCCAGCCATTCAAGTTGTAAGGCTCTCCAACAGTGAGCACGTGTAAAGCTCCTACAATTTCCACCATCCAGCACGAGTTTAACTCCAGCGATAGACGGTCTCCTCCCCCATCTCCATCACCGTCCAATCAACCTTTCCAACGTGTTGATCTAGGAAGGCTCTGGCCATCTCCATCCCTTCTCACGTGTGCAACTAGCAAAAATGGAGACATGATGTACCCCATCATATCAATGTCCAAGGCGGCAACTTTAATCTCCATTATGCATCACACATCAACCAACAAAGGGAGATCATCCTAACTAACCATCCATCCATTAGCTAAATGATCCAACCTCTTCACACGTGCTGCCTTCCATCACATGCAAACCATTCAACAGTTTAGATGGTGTACACTCATCACACGTGCCAGGCCGTGAAGGCAGCTCCAACGTCCTAAATACCCAGAGAAATACGACTTCTTCCGCTCACTATCCACATGAAGGCCACATTTTCCTCAACCGTTGCAAGTTCCGCGCAAAGCAGAAATCTTTCCACACTTGGAAACTCCACCTATTGGTAATCCGCGTGAGATACGATCCCAACCTTCCTAAAATTCCTTCATTCAATGGCTCGTTCTTTTCCAGCACTTTCGTCGCCGAGAGACCGATCAGGAAGTTCCATCTTCATCTCAACCACTCCATCCACTGTAAGCATTGGCTCCATCCAGCATCACCACCAATCTAATGTCCGGATATGGTGGACCCATCTTTAATCAACAAGCCAGATCAACAAGGTCCAGATCAGTGGTTATTCATCCATTGTGGGCCCCATTGACATCATCACCGTCCAACTAGTGGACAGCCCACCTTCTCGAAGTTCTGCGCTAATTACTGGACTGCAAATCTCAATTGTCCCTTGCTCCATTCACACGTGTTACAAGGTGGACCAACCCCATCATATCAACATCCATCACAACTGGAGAACAAGAAAACATTGGCAAGCCCTTGGAATCTCTCAAATCTCTCATCATCGGTACAGCTCACCTCCCTTCCGCCACTGCAAAACCAACGGCCATGATGCCTTTCTTTCTCTAATGGTTCATTTATAATCTACCGATCTATCCTTGATATGGAGTTCAAGCCATTGGCGAGCGAGCCCGCGTCCTCACACGGGATTTGACTCCCTTCAAAACCAATGGTGGATTGCTAGAGATAATCAGGGGACGATTCATATTTAATGTTCATTACTACCGAGAAAGTTACACTATATCTGTCTCAATTGTGCTCGAAAGCAACTATGGTTGGGCGAACGGTAATTTCTAGAAGTGGCGAAGCCACAGGAGTCCAGAAAAATAGAAACAGGGAGACAGTATCATCTTGCATAGAATCCAAAAAAAATAGAAACGGGGAGACAGTATCATCTTGCGTATTTTGGGCCAATTCATGGGGCCCATCTTGGAGCCATTCAATCCAACTTTGGCCCATCTCAAGTACAACTCAAAACCTTAATCATCTCATTGTCCACCACCATATGTGAGCCAGACTCTTTCAATTGTCGAGCAAGTGGACTCCATCATCTACAATAGATTTCTTCATCAACATCCAGGCTCTATGACATAAGGTGAATCTTACATTCACGAGTGCAAACAGCTATAATGGTAGACGTCATCACAATACTTGAACATCTACACATGTCATTTGTGTGTAGTAAGACATCTACATGTGGGCCCAGCCACACGTGAAGCAAAGTTCAGCACTTACGTCAAACTATAGCGTGGAAATCACCTGCAGCTACTCTCCATCTCCAACACATGTTCCAGTGGATTCCAACCATAGAAGACCTTCATTCATCTCAACCATTGGCCTCATCCAGGAGGATTCATCCTGAAGGCAAGTACGATTGTGGATTGAGCATCTGGTATAAGCAAAGTACAGGCCTTGGCGCTCAGACGCCTCGGCTCGGCAATAGGCCTCGGCCTTGTCGGCCTTATCACTCGGCTCATCAACAGTCATCTACTGAGACCACATCCATTGGCTTGGGCCTTATCTATGGGTGCTCATCCCGAGTGCTCATCACTCATCCATCTGAAGGAAGCCTCACCCTTAAATAAAAAGGTGAAATCAAGACACTCGCCCATAAGGGGCCATCCCTGTAACTATATAGCGCGGCGAAATCTCTCATTCAAGAGACATGACAAATCTCCAGTCAGCGAAATTGACCACGACAGGATCCATTGCTTTGACGGCCAGGCCAGCAGGCACCCAAAGAAGATGCCAAACAGCAAAAGACTTCATCAAGCATGCGTAAGGATTCAATACTCGATCGGCCCTTATTCTTTATGAATACGAGGCTCAAAGAAGTGCCCGACACTTCCCCTGACAAATTTTGTCCCTGTGACAAAGGATTTAATCTAGATCTGATAACTCATTCGGCAACGCCAGTTGCCCCACATCACCTCCGGGCACCATAGACTCCAGGCCACAAAGCCTCTAGGCACCATAGCCTCCGGGCCACATAGCCTCCGGGCACCATCGCCAACGGACATCACCTCCTGGGCACCATCGCCTCCGAGCCATGCTAATTAAGCTCAGCCTACTCAGACGCTTCGGTAGTAACCTCTTCAAAGTTTCGTGCTCAGACTTTCTAACCACGAAACTTAGGAGGCTTCTGTTATAGGTAAATTCGGACTGAGCTCAAAACATGGAAAGCTTTCCACTAGGGTTCATCTTCTACACCAAGTATGGTCCTGGACCAAGTATTTAGGAGAGAAAGCTAAGTCTGCCTTGGGCACTTGCGACTCGGCCCACTCGGGCTCGGCATTCGACCCTCTCGGGCTCGGCCCACTCGGGCTCAACATTCAGCCCTCTCAGCCTCGACCTACTCGGGCTCAACATTCGGCCTTCTCGGGCTCAACATTCAGCCCTCAGCATTCGGCCCTCTCAGCCTCGGCCCACTCGAGCTCAACATTTGGCGATTGGCAAGAGTCCTGGCCTCATCCACCTTGGTTTATCCCTCTTG
Organism: Liriodendron chinense; assembly: GCA_003013855.2. Taxonomy (NCBI): domain Eukaryota; kingdom Viridiplantae; phylum Streptophyta; class Magnoliopsida; order Magnoliales; family Magnoliaceae; genus Liriodendron; species Liriodendron chinense. Next base: position 427,894 of record PVNU02003730.1, on the reverse strand, counting down.
ATAAGATAAGGATAAGGCCTTATCCCACTAATCCAGATAAGATAAGGATAGGGATAATCCTTATCCCACTGATCCAGATAAGATAAGGATTATCCAACAAATTTAGGATCCACCTAAATCTCTCTAATAATTATCTATAAAGAAGCCTTACGCACTCTCTCAAAGTATGCGATCCACTGCCATTAAAACTCCAATAACATTTTCTTTTTGCGATCCTAACCTTTCTCGGTGGTTGCAGGTCCCTCAATCTACACCATTCATCTCTGAGTGGAGATCAGACGACAAAAAATCAAAGTTGGTCCCTGACCAACATCTGTTAGCCAATTTTTGACGTTAACAGCAAACATAGTAAATTTTTTTTACTTACCATGTTAATTTATATTATTGTTCAAGTTCTCGTGAATTGTAATCTCCAATTTTATTTATGAATACAGTGGCTTTTATTTTGAACTGAATTTTTCATGACACTGAGTAGAGACCATAATTTACAAGCAATGAGCGGCGCCTAACAATCTCTCCTCACCACCTAAGTTCTATACCTAGATCTCTAGCTTGAAAGCCAAGTAAATTGCAACCAAGTGCTAATTTGAGGCTGCAGTGTCTAAACCCTGCTTTGTTGTAGACTCAAATCGGATTTGATCAAGCTACCACTTTGTGTGGGCCTGGATTGAATTTGATTAAAATTAATGGTCTTTATTTGACCTTGGAATCATGAGTACTGAAATACTGATATGATCTTGGAGTTGATTTTGGAGTATTTTGAAAGAAGAAGAAAAAAAAAAATCAATGTACCAAAAATCATGATATTTTGAGTTGTGTAAAAAGTTTGTGAACCCCATGAGAATCTAATTTTAAAGAAAAAGAATTCATGAGATTTCCAACTATACCAAGATTATTTCAAAATGCCCTTTGAAACTTCTTCAAAATTTGAATGTCACCAGGGACCATAAACTCATCCAGACCGTAAAAGGGAGATAAACATGAGATTTAACAGATCCTCCAAGTGGGCCACGCACATACAGCCCAGCCCAGTAGAATACAGAAAGAAATCAACAACCCTACGCACCAAAAAAAAATTAAAATTAAAAAGAAATGTAACAAATTTCTAGTGAAAATTAGACCGTCCATACCCATACAAAATGCACCAGAAGCCTTTCAAAAGAAAAGCAAAAAAAAAAAAACCAATTTGCATTCCCTCGGCACTTAATTGAAATATTTATCTTAATTTTTTTTTTTTTTTCATTCAAATGAGGAACGAAACAATGCGTGAGAGAACAACTTCCAAGTTATAGATCAAACGTCCTGAAACTTCCCAAACCGCTACCGAAACTAGAGATGTTGACCCGGGACGTGCCGCGTTTCGGGGCGCTCCCTCCTGCCCTTCTCGACGAGTCGGACGCCACTCGACGCTTCTCCCCGGCAAACGCGTCACCGAATCTGACGCCTTCGTCTCCACCCACCATCTCCACAAACATCTTTTGAAGGTCCTCGAAGCTGTCGTTCTATTAAAAACGCCCAAATGTCAGTGAAGTCAGCGTTTCCCTAAATTGAGACTGCACGAGATCGCGTAAATTGGGCGAATCACGGTGTAACCATTGAATGGGCTAGGCCCACATGAAAAGGAGAGGGTCCCACCAAACGAATCAAAAGGACAGCCAGAACGTTCGGTGGTCCATCATTTTGTGGTACTGCACCATCCTTTCCGCCAACATGCTACTTGTGTTAGGACCAACCGTAAAGATTACCTGGTAAAGCAATCAGGTCCTTTTGCTTATCAGGTGGGCCACACCGTTATAGAATCAATGCACAAACGATGGTGGGCCACCTAGTAAACATATTAGCCTTATTTTTTAGGAAGCCATCTTCATCGTAAGGCCCACGGTTTTCACGGTGCCGATAGAATATTGGCGAGAACGATACCATGGTACCACAAGTTGTGGTAATCCTCCCTCCATCTGATCAGCTCTCCTTAAAAGTCTGTGGACCCACCGAGACCTACGGTCCACATCCACTCCGCGGTTGAGGTGCGACCCTTCACGTACACCTCGTGTCTACAAAACACGAAATTGGAATGTATGTGGTTTATCCACGCCATCCGTCCATATTTTTTCCAGCTCATTTTAAGGGTTGAGCTCAAAATTTAAGCATAGACAAAGCTCAAGTGGACCACACCATAGGAAACAGTGTGTGAATAATTATTTCTCGTCAAAAGGCCAAAAAAGATGAGCCGTAAGAGAAATTGGACTTTTAGTAAAAATAGCCACACTGCAGGGCTATCGCAGTAAAGATCCCTTTCTGGGAGCGGATTAGCTGTTACCGAGTAACACCTTAGTGGGGGTTACCCTAACCGTGTGGGGCCCAAAAATGTAATTTTTTGTATATCTAGGCCGTCCAACTGTTTTTCCATCTCATTTTAGGACGCAGTCCCAAATCTTGAAAAGATCCAAATCTCAGGTGGACCATGCCACTAGAAACAGTGATGAACGACCATTAAAAGCTTTTTGCGGGCTGCAAAAGTTTTGGATAAGCTGATTGTATTTTCCCTTCATCCGGTTGTTCTTGACATTATCAAGAGGTTGGATGGAAAATAAAAGTTACGAAAACCTTACCATTGGCGCTTTGGAATTTTTAACGGTGAGGAACTCAATCACCACGGTTTACTACACATGAGATTTGGATCTGTTTAATTTTTGGGATCCCGTCCTAAATTAGACTGCAGAAATGGATGGACGGCGTGGCCATGCAACACATCATCAATGTGGGGGACTCCTTGAGGGATAGAATTTCGTGCACATGGCCCCCACACGAGAAACGAAAACAAGCTTTATCCGGGCGCGACTTGGGTGAGACACCGGAACCAGCGATGTGGTGGGACCCTGAACCTAGGGCCTACCTGGATGTAATCCTTGTAGATCATGCCGTTAATCTGCTTTTCCAGATTATTTTGTACTATGTACAAAAAATGAAGAAGATGAAAATTTTGGGTGGACTACAACATAAGAAACACTGGTTGATGACCATTAAAAGTGAGAACTGTTTCTTGGGGTGCGGTCCACCTAAAATTTGCATCTGCTTCATTTTTTGGGACTGCATCCTAAAATAATATAAGAAACAGATGGATGGCATGGATCTAGGAAGAATACATCCAGGTGGGCCCCATCCTACGAGCAAGTGGACCGCACCAAACAGTGAGCAGCACCTGGTGACATCATCATTACTGTAGCGATGACGTCGTCAGCTTCGGTTCACTGTTTGGTGTGGCCCACTTGACCGTTTGATCTATACATGATATGCGCAGAAATCGAAAACACGGGTGTAAATACATGTGAAGAAAGTTGGTGGCCCGCGGGACCATGAATCCCGTCAGCCCTCCACCGTTTGGGCTCGCAGCATGATCGGAGCCGCCCATCCTCTAGACCACCGCGTATGGCGGGAAGCGGATTGCCTGCAACCTCGGAAGCTAGGTGAGGCCCACCGCATGTTCGTCAGCTGTCCATCCATTTAGCCAGAGTCGCAATCCTCCGTTACCGAGATGGTACTGGTCAGTGATGCAGGTCCCACCATGATGTATTGATTTATCCATGCCATCCATCCATTTTTCTACTTCATTTTAGGGCATTAGTTCAGAAATGAGGTGGATTCAAATCGCACGTGAACCACACGACAGGAAACAATGGTGATTGGATGCTCACCATTAAAAACTACCTAAGGGTACACTAATGTTTATTTGTCATCCAACCTTGATGAAGTGTTGATGAAGTGTGTGTGTTTGTTCGATCCAAAACTTCCCCCAATAAGTTCTTAATTATGGCCATTCGATCACCACGGTCTCATGTGGTGTGGTCCACCTGAGACCTTAGATCTGCCTCATTGTTTTGAGTCATGCCCCGGGGGTCACTGCCGGATCAGAGTTCAGCCCAAAAATGTCGCAGTTCCAAAACTCAGGTGGGCCACCTGCATTTTGGGGCATTGTCCTAACATAAGCCGGCAAATCGTATGGACTGGGTGGATTTCTCACAGTGATCAGGGAATCCGCGCCCGGAATGGACCTTCATGGTAAGAAAATTGCACGGGTTAGATCTTGAGGGTCCCACCGCGGCTGCCAAAAGAACGAAATCGGATTGTGGACCTCTTATCGTACTGAGTAAACTCAGTTGGGCCCACTGTAAATGTATGTAGTTTATCTACACGGTCCATCCGAGTTTTCAGATCATTCAAGGGGTTGAAACCAAAATCTAAGCATATCCAGAACACAGGTGGACCATACCACAAGAAACAGTTGGTATAATGATTTCCACCGTTGAAACCTTTCTAGGGCCAGTGATGTTTATTTGTCATCCAACCCGTTCACAAGATCACACAGATATTGATGAAGGGAAAAAAACAAATATCGGCTTGATCCAAAACTTCCGCAGCCCTCAAGAATTTTTCAACGGTACAGGATCAATACATATTGTTTCCTGTGGTTTAGTCCGCTTAAGCTTTTTTTTATATGTTTCATTTTTTGTCTCAAGCTATAAAATTATCTATAAAAATGGATTAACGGAGTGGATGAAATACATAAATCGGTGGACCCCTCAGGGTTTACACAGTACTGAGGGGAGCGAATTAGATGTTACCCTGGTAACACCTTAGTGGTTGTTACCCCTACCGTTTGGGGCCCATCGTGATACATTTTTTATATATCTATGCCGTATATCTGTTTTCTCGTATCATTTTAGGATATGATCCAAAACTTTAAGAAGATCCAAATCTTAGGTGGAATTAATAACCATTAAAAACGTTTTGTGGGCCATAAAAGTTTTGGATAAATCTCATATTTATATTTTCCCTTCATCAAGACCTTATTGACATTACCAAAACCTTACCGTGGGCTCTTTGGAATTTTTAATAGTGGGGCACTCAGTCACACTGTTTCCAGTGGTATGGTCCACTTGAGATTTGGATCTGCATAATTTTTGGAACCTTAGCCTAAAATGGGCTGAATAAACGGATGGACGGAGTGGATATACAAAATATCATCCATGTGGGACATACGGTACGGGTAACACCACCTAATTTGCGCCAAGTACTGAGTTACTCGGTACGCAATGCGTTAAATCCACACTGTCCAACCATTTGGACAGCTCATTTGAAGGCGTGAATCAAAAATGAAGTTTACTCAAATCTTAGGTGAACCACACAGCAGGAAACAGTCGTGTTGAATCCCCACAACTTCATAGATTCCACCAGAATGTTTATTTGCCATCCAACCTGTTGATAAGGTCACAAAAACATACAGATGAAGAGCCCACACAAATATCATCTTGATCCAAAGCTTTTATTGCCCCAAGAAGTTTTTAACAGTCAATCACCACTGTTTCCTGTACTATGGTCCATCTCGGATTTGGATCTGCTTCATTTTTTGGATCATGCCCTATAATGAGGTTTCAATATGGATGGACGGCGTGGATGTAGTCACATACATCACAGTGGGCCCACATTCAGGGGTCCCACCCTCGGATCCACCGAATCCGTGTCCATAGAAAATGTCCTCTATTACTCATAGAATCTCTTCTACTGGACCATGTATGATGGGACTAGCCCATGAATGGTTCGGATCACGAGATCCTCGCGCAAGGCTATACCACCGAGTGGTAACGCGGACTACCTGTACTCTAATTATAGTAATTCATCGAAAGAATCCATGATTACCTCGCCCCGCACATTGTCCATCATCGAGAGCATTTCTTGCATAAAATCAGAAAATCCCTGTTTCAAAATCAAAAATGGGACTTTTAACAACAAAACTCTGCACTAATTTGGATTTTTACCAAATAATGAATCAAAAAATGAAAATTCCGAGAAGGTGCTTTTAAAAGAGAAATTACCCAAAATATCCTCGCTTATTTTCTCTTTTGGGTGTGTGAAGCCAAGAATGTCTGGGGTCCACCTGATATGTGTATAACATCCAACCCGTCCAACAAATGCACCCCACCATGACGATCGGACGGCTAAAAAACTGGCACATCCAATCGTAAGGTGTGACACACCATTAAAAAACATTGTGCACCGCCCAAAAGCATCCAAAATCTCCTGTAGCCTAGTGGATGATTTGATCGGCCAGATTTTGGCTGTCATGTGTGGGGCCCACAAAAAATAGACGAGGGCATTTTCGAAATTGCACCCCTCAAAAAATAGACGAGGGCATTTTCCGCCAGTTCATGCAGTTTTTTTGTTTAAAATCTTCATTCCAGAGGAATTTTGCGGTAAAAATCCCTTCAAAATTTCTCGAATTTTCAGCCAAAAAGGCAAAAAAAAATCATTATACCGAAAAAGGACAAGAACAAAAACAAAAATACCCACCTCGTCCTCTTCTTCAAATGGATCGTACAACCCAGCGTCGTACATTGCTCGCTTCCCCTCGTCTGACAGAACTGCAAAACCGCCAATAATTGGCCGTCAAGACGCCGTCAATCAACCACTAACAAGAAACGAATCTCCGTTTCTTACCAGAATAAGCTTCTTGAATTTGCTGGAATCGCCGCTTCGCTTCTCCCGCCACCGTCGGATCTCTTGTCCATCTATCCGGATGCCATTTCTTCAAACCACCAAAAAAAAATTTTAATTAATTAATTAAAATAAAATAGAAAACGAAGAAAAATATATAAATCCATTAATTTGAAGAAAAAAGACAAAAAAGGACCTCACCATCGCGAGCTTCCGAAAAGCGCCGCGGATTTCAGCAACGGACGCGTTTTTGCGGATCCCGAGGACGGAGTAGTAACAGTTCCCGTCGGATCCTGCACGATCCATTCTCCGACGATGGGTAAAACCGGGAGAAATTCTATATCATTGAAAGAAAGGAAGGGTAAGATCGGGATTTTGGTTTTTCTTCTTTGTTTTTTGCGTTTTTCGTTCTTGAAAGCAGGAAGAAGAACGAAGGGGGTGCTATGGTAGAATGGCGGTTTTATATTAAGAGCAGATTTTTTGGGAAACGTCTTTTGCCTGTTTTCCTAAGTCATCAAAGAGAAAGTTTGATACTCTGGCGGAGTCTGGCAGATGATACGCAGGCAATTAGTACTTGCATAATTGGTGCATATGGGTAAATTCAAATTCAAGCGTCCAAATTATGGGCCCCATCTTATATGTATCATGTATCAAAACTAAGAATATTCGGTTGCCTGACTATTTAAGTGGTGGACATTTATTGGAAGGTTAAAAAGAATTATCCAACGGTCAAGATTCAACAAACTAGTGTCCATAAATCAGAGGTTAGGATTGCCTAAACAATATATTTTTAAGGTGTTGAGTTATAAAGATTGGAATCCACAATTTATTCGGTTTTATTCAATTAATTGTGTGCCATGTGTACGAAATCTGAGTGTCTGTGTATCAGGTGCCATACGCTGTGAGAGTATTGAATAAGTCTCCGGTTGCTAAAATATCTAGAGTACTAGGACCGTGGGAAGCTTCGAGAGGTTTTGGTTGTGGTAGATATTTTTTGAGGCGGAATTAAGATGCCACTGATTCGAATCAGAAATTACATGAATACCACGTGCTTCTAGATGGGCCCCCGGTATGGTTGATGATTTGGTTTTTTGTTTCTTTACCTGGCCATGTTGAGCCTACTTGGGCTTACATGGCCTGTTGGAGAGCCTTCAAACTGTGCAAGGCTTGGGTGCTCAGATCGGTCGGGTGATCGGTCTACCCTTTGGCCCGATGCACAGCAAAGGCTGTTGGATTGTTTTCTCTCACCTTAGATCTGTCGGGCAACAGGTCTGCAGGAGGCTTAGATCGGTCTACAGGAGGCTTAGATCGGTCGAGCAACAGGTCTGCAAGGGGCTTAGACCTGTCGCGCGGTCAAGCAACAGGTCTGTAAGGGGCTTAGACCGGTCGGGCGACAGGTCTAAGGTGAGGCAGATGTGTGATTTCTGTGTGATTTTCCTCTGGACTGTTTTGCATCATATGCGTGAGCAATGGCGATGTTGTGCATGGTTACATAGTTTTGCATAACATGTTTCTAATTCCGGGTTGCCTGCTATATATGACATAAATCCGAAATTATGATAAATCCTAAGGTGTCCAAGGTTTCCTAAGTGTGTTAGAAAGAAGAGAGAGTGTTTTGAGAGAGAGAGAGAGAGAGAGAGAGAGAGCAAACTTGGGTTTTCTCTGTTTTTCCTTGCTTGTGGGCTATTAATATCTATAATCTTCTGTTATCGCTTTATGCCGTGGTTTTTTACCTATTGAGGGTTTTTTCCACGTAAAATGGGATCTTCTCTTGTGGTTGAATGCTTGTGTGGTGTGATTGCATTGTGTTTCTTGTTTAATTGTTTATTCTGCTGTGATGTTGTTCGGCTTCCGCTTCTGCTACCAGCATCTCTATTCCCAACAAGTGATATCAGAGTTAAAGTTGGGGTAAAGTAGAATTCAGATCTGAGACGAGAAGATGGGATCAAGCACAAGGTTCGATGTAGAGAAGTTCTCCAGAAAAAATAACTTCAAAATAGGGAAGGTGAAGGTTGAATCCGTCCTAGTTCAGCAAGGGCTTGATGAAACTCTTGAAAAGCGACTTGAAGCTATGAAAGAGGATGAGTGGACGAAGCTCGACAATAAAGCTAGAACCTCAATCCTATTCAGCCTTACGGATGATGTCCTCTATCACATCATGAATGAGAAGACAACTGCTGATACAATGGCGAAGTTAGAGAAGGTCTATGCCAAGAAATCTGTAGAAAATCGCATGTATCTGTTGATGCAATTGTTCACCTTAAGGATGGCTAAGGGGATGGATGTGGAGGACCACTTAAGCAAGTTCAATCGGCTAGTTTGCAAGTTGGTGGAGATAGATGAGTCGATGAAGGATGAATATCAAGTATGCATCCTATTAAATTCTCTTCCAGATTCATATGAGTAATTCAGAGACTATGTGTGCGCAGGGAGGGAGACCATCAACGTCGAAAACATGATCTCAGCCCTCCAGTCGAAGGCAATGAGAAAGAGAAGCGATGATATAGATTTTCGTTCTTCCTCAAAGGCACTAATTATAAGGGAAAAAAATTATAAGTATGGTGGAGGATATTCGAAATCGGTATCTAAGGCTAAGGGCAAAGGGAAAGTTAAGGTGAAGTGTTGGAGTTGTGGTCAGGAAGGCCACAGGAGAGGAGATTGTTAGAATCCCAAGTTGAAGCAAAAAAGGTATGAAAATTCTTCTGAAAAGGGATCCAATACCGTAGAGGACGGTAGTGATCTTTGTAAAGTTCTAACTGTATCCAGCAAGGGATCTCACGGTAGAGAGTGGATCCTGGATTCAGGAGCTTCATGTCACGTTTATCCTGATCGGAGTTTATTCACTACATACAAGGAGTATGGTGGTGAATCGGTGTTTGTGGGCGATGGCTACGCACATAAGGTGGTGGGTATTAGTACGGTGCGCATCAGAATGTTCGATAGGATCAAACGAGTCCTGAAAGATGTGAAGCATGTTCCCAAGATGAAGATGAATGTGATTTCTCTTGGTGCACTCGAAGAGAAAGGGTGCATGTTCATCGACCGCGATCGTTGTTGTAAAGTGATGAAGGGGGCACTCGTGTGTATGAAGGCATGGAGGTGTAGCCATCTTTACAAGTTGATCAGAAGCACAATTCACGGTAGAGCCACGGGAACGAGAACGAGATTCACGGTTGCTCGTATGTCGCAAGTGCCTAAGGGCCACATGAGAAGAGCGGAAAATGGCGTAAAAGTGCAAGGTTAGGGTTGATGGAGGCACGAGAAGCGGTGGAGCTATGATGAAGATGAGATGACGAAGCGAGGATGATTTGATTCGACATTTGAAGCCTCGGTGGAGATTGTTGGAAAGCCTTCAAACTGTGCAAGGCTTGGGTGCTCAAACCGGTCGGGCAATCGGTCTGCCCTTTGGCTCGATGCACAAAAAAGGTTGTTGGACTGTTTTCTCTCACCCTAGACCTGTTGAGCAACAGGTCTACAGAAGGCTTAGACCGGTCGGGCAACAGGTCTAAGGTGAGGCAAATGTGCGATTTCTGGGTGATTTTCCTCTGGACTGTTTTGCGTAATGTGCGACCAGTCTGCCGACCGGCCAGCGCAATGGCGGTGTTGTGTATGGTTACATAATTTTTCGTAACATGTTTCTAATTCCGGGTTGCTTGCTATATATATGGCATGAATCCGGGATTAGGAGAAATCCTAAGGTGTCCAAGGTTTCCTGAGTGTGTTAGGAAGAGGAGAGAGTGTTTTGAGAGAGAGAGAGAGAGAGAGAGAGAGAGAGAGAGCTTGTGTTTTCTCTATTTTTCCTTGCTTGTGGGCTATCAATCTTTATAATCTTCTGTTAATCATAGTGGATCGCTTTGTGCTGCAGTTTTTTACCCATCGAATTGTCTCTTGTGGTTGAATGCTTGTGTGGTGTGATTGCATTATGTTTCTCGTTTGATCGCATATTCTGCTGTGGTGTTGTTCAGCATCCATTGCCGCTGTCGGCGTCTCTATTCCTAACATGGCTCACCCGAGCTAATCTAGCCATCAACCCTTCCCTCCTTCTCTTTGTGCGAAATAGCCCATGAAAAGTGTCTTAGACTTAATGGACAGCTCAAATTAATTAGACTGTTAAATGATTTAACTAAGAGCACTATAACTTATAGTGCTTTAAGAGGGCTATCAATGGGCTAGGCCGAGGCTGACAAAATCAAAATTTTGAATAAGCCCAGCCTGGAACCATTCATTTTCTAAAATAATTTAGAGGGTTAGGATTGCCTGATGATACTTGATTTGCAAGCACTTGGAAATTGTAAATGTTGGGTAAATTAACTCAAATTAAAAGGACTAAATTGCAAAACCTCAAAGGGGGGAGCGGATTAGGTGAGACCCCGAATCCACAGCGGTAGGTGAGACTAGGGGTGGTTAATGAGTCAAACTATTCGTGAACGGTTTAAGTTCGGCTCAATTAAAGTCCGTTTAAGTTTATTTGATTAGTAAACAAACTAAACTCAAACCTTGTTTCTAGGTTCGATTAGTAATCAAACCAAACTCAAACATGCATGAGTTCGATTCGATTAGGCTCGATAGGGTTCATTTATAGCTAAAAAAACATTATTTCCTATTATATGCTCCACCTGAGATTTGGATCTACTTCACTTTTTAGCTCCTGCCATGAAATGATTTGATGAAATGTACGAGCGGAGTGAATATGGAATGTATGCATTAAGGTGGGCCTCACAATAAGATCATCACCATCTTAACTTTTTTGGATATGAAAATATGTTGCAAGGTGGGCCCCACAATAAGCCTATCCAAAGATCAAGTGGACCATACCACGCAATCCAACCTACAATGAATTCTAAAGGTGCAACATCTCATTTACACATGCATTTAAAATGTTGCATATATGGGTGGTTAATGAACCAAACTATTCATGAACTGTTTGAGATCGGTTCGATTAAAGCTCGTTTGAGTTCGTTTAATTAGTAAATAATTCAAACCCAAACTTAAACTTGAGTTTTGGTTATCAAACTCAAACCAAACACGGTGGTATTCAGTTCGGTTCGGTTCATTTACACCCCTAGGTGGGACCCCTGACTGTGGGGCTCACAGTGGTGTATTAAATCCACACATTCCAACCATTTTGAAAGATCATTTTAGGGCATGATCTAAAAAATGAAGTTGACTCAAATTTTAAGTGGACCATACAACAAGAAACAGTCGTGATTAAATATCCAACATTAAATCCACAGGAATGTTTATTTTCCATCCAACCTGATGATAAGGTCACAAACACCTAGATGAAGAGACCACACAAACATCATCTTTATCCAAAACTTTTGTGGCCCACAAAATTTTTTAATGGTCAGTTACTATTGTTTCTTGTAGTATGGCTTAGGATTTAAAAGTGCTTATTTTTTTGGATCATGCCCTAAAATGAGCTTTCAATACATATTGATGGCGTGTATGTAGTCACAAACATCAAAGTGGACCCCAACAATACAAATCCCTGATTCGTGGATACTTGTTTGTTGAAATAGTTGGACCCCAACAATACAAATCCCTGATTCGTGGATACTTGTTTGTTGAAATAGGATCGATGGATATTTTTCATTTTATCTGTCCAATCAATGTGCACCAATTCAATGGTAAGATAATCAAACAATCTTAACGTACGTTTGGTTGAATTGGTTGATGATAGATCTGAAATAAGACCATAATTCGGACAATCTAACTTGGGTTATTTTTAAGTAATTTCTGGGTACTTATGAATCATCCATCACACTTTGCAACGGTTCCTGGCGTAAGCAGTTCTTCAAGTGTGTGATGGAGATTGACGGGCCAAACAAGCCAATAAATCTATAAAAATGGCAGTATCTTTCTACCGAAAGGTTCAGTGTTTTGAAATCCTTGGTGCACATTTTAAGGCCCTAGATTATATCTCGCGAATAAAATAATCCGAATGTTGAGTTTGCGCCGTACGTAATCACGTGCATGGTGGGGCCCACCAGATGAAAGGTCCGCATCACCACACATATGCCACATGTGCTGAGATAGAGTACTTGACTATCACTTGATAATTTGTCAGAGCAACAATAGCAATGGGCACATGGATTTTAGACTCGAGACTCAGGACCTATTCGTTCGGTCTCGAGACCTGAGTAAGCCCAACTCGCTCTAGTCAGGATTGAATCGTGGTCTCGAATAGTAACAGGTTAGTACCAAATCCGAGTCAACTCGTCGAGTCACACCCGACTCAGTAGATAACTCACGAACCTTTCTTGTGTTTATCACATCCAAATCGCTCAATAGTTGTCCGCATAATAAGGATCACCTTTTTGCAGAAAAAAAAAATAAATAAAAAAAAAAAAAATTGCTCCACTCATCTAGTGGACCCCACTTGATAGTGTGGCCCATCAGATGAGTGGATGTAGCCAGATCATCCCAATGATGGGACCAACCTATTGAAACGGTTGGACGTCGAACACACATGATGGATTGTTAGTCATCCGATTGGTGGACCATAAATTACGGTCCCATTGCTTGGACTCGAGACCTGTTAAATTTCCAACAGATAGTATGACCAGATGCCCCTTCCGCTACACGCAACGCCGCTGGAAGCGGACTACGTCTAGGCCCAGCCGGACCGTACGGAATCCGTCCAGGCAGGGGTTCCGTGGGGGCCACAGTGATGAGTGAATTTTATCCACACCGTTCATTTATTTTTTCAGATAATTTTATAGTATGAGCCAAAAAATGAAGTACATAAAGACATCAAGTGGACCACATAGTGGGGATTGGACGTTCACCATTAAAAACTTCTTGGGGACCAAAGAAGTTTTGAATAAAGATGAAATTTCCATATCCCTTTATCCAGGTTTTTGAGAGCTTATGAACAGGTTGGATGGAAAATAAACATCACGGTGGGCCCTAGGAAGGTTTCAATGATAGGTGTCATCATCACCGCTGCTTTCTGTGGTGTGATCCACTTGTTAATTTTTAGGTTCATATCTTAAAATAATCTAGAAAAATGGATGAATTGTGTGGATAAAGACCAAACGTCATGGTGGCCCCACAGAACCCCTGCCGGACCAATTTCCTTCGAGGCAGGGGCAGGACGCAATCCGCTTTCAACCTCGTTTAACCCCGCATGATTAATAAAGGAAACACAGCTTGACAACGTGAATGCCAATGTGCATTTAATAACACGAATCTCCCAATCGGACGCGGATTAGCTACTGACAGGTTGTGTAGCAATCTCGCTACTGAAGTGACGTCACCAACTTCTGTGGGCCCCACCGTGATGTGTGTGTTGTATCACACTGCCCATACATTTGGAGAGATCATTTTATGACATGATCTAAAGAATGAGGCAGATCCAAAGGTCAAGTGGACCTCACCAAAGAAAACAGTGGGGATTGATCACCTATCATTAAAAACTTCTTAGGGCCACGAAAGCTTTCGATCAAGCAGATATTTATGTCTTCCCTTCTTTCATGTCTATGTGCACTTATGAAAAGTTGGATCTCAAAATAAACATCATGGTGGCCCTTAGGAAGGTTTCAACGGTCACATCACTATCCCCACTGTTTTCTTTGGTGGGGTCCACTTGAGCTTTGGATCTATCTCATTCTTTAGATCACGCTCTAAAATGATCTCTCCCAATGGATAGACGATGGGGATACAAAACACACATCAAGGTGGGCCCACAGAAGTTGGTGACGTCACTTCAATAGCAAGATAGCTACTCAACCTGTCGGTAGCTAATCCGCGTCCCTCGCAATCGGTGGAGAATCCTATTCCAACCTCCTTTTCAAAGGACATACCCGGCAACCGCGGATATCAGTGAGGCCACCATGATGTATGTGTTTTATCCTGCCGTCCAACGCTTTTTCAGATCATCATTTTACGGCATTATTCCCAAAATAAAGCAGATCCCAAGCTTAAGTAAACCACACGATATGAAACGGTAGAAATAATGAAACCCATGGTTGAAACATTACAAAACCCACATGATATTTATTTACCATCCAACGTGTTCATTAGGTCATAAAGACGGCGATTAAGAGAGAACACAAATGTCAGTCATAGGTGTGATACAGTTGAGCTTTGTATCTGCCTTATTTTTCGGCTCATAATCTAAAATGATCTGAAAAACGGATGAATGCAGTGGATAAAATATATACATAATGGTGGGCCCCACAGAGTCTGGCATCCTGGCAATCCGCGTCCCTGATCTCCTCGTGGGAAAAGGCAATGTTACGTTTCGTCTGCATATCCGGGTGGGTCCACCATGGTGTTGTTGGGTGGCATCCACTCGGTCCATCATATGAGAAAAATCATGTTAAGACATGAGCCAAAAATCCAGGCTGATTCAAGACTCAAGTGGATCACACCACAAAGAACGGTGGGGATCGATATGCACACCATTGAAAACTTCTTAGGTCCCACCTAAGCTTGGATCGTTCTGATAATTTGGCTTTACTTTCATCTTGTTGGTAGTCACTTTATGAACGGGTTTGATGGGAGATGGACATCACGGTGGACCTTAGAAAGCTTAATAGTGGGCATTCTCATTCCATTGTTCCCCGGCAGTATGGCCCACTTGATTCATGCATTGACCTTAGTTCCAAGATCAAGTACTAAAATGCGCTGGGACAACTGATGAACGAAGTGGGTATGATATCACACACATCAGAGTAGTGCCACTGAGCCTTTTGCCTGCTATGGTGAATTGCTGGCGAATCAGAGAGGTACAGTTTTTATTTTTTTTCTTTCCAAAATAATGATTTTTTGTTTTTCTACATGATGAGAAGTTTGTAAATGTGGTTAGGGTTTTGTTTTCTTTAGAAATGTTGTTTGGGAATGTTTTTTTTTTTTTTTTTTTTGCATGATGAGTGTGTTAGTGAATCCTAAAATGTTTGGAAATTTTATGTTCGGGAATATAAATTGGATTAAGGTTTGAATTTGAATGCAAGCTGTTTGTTGAAATGTCAATGTTGCAATATCACTGTTGGAAATGTTTAAATGTTAAAATCTCAACTATGCTTGTCCAATATAATGATAATTCAACAAGCATAGTGTCTTTGTTAGGACATTCGAAGATTGGAAGTGTAAATGTTGAAATGTGAATTCATATTGAATATTCAACGAGCATAATAACAATTGAACGAGATCTCGTTAATTTTCAACAAAAACAATGTAAAATTCAATGAGCACGACGATGATTCAACGAGCACGGTGAAATTTCAATGAGATCTCGTTGATTGTCAACAAGCACAATGATAATTCAACGAGATCTCGTTGATATTTCAACGAGCACAGTGACAATTTAACAAGAGTTCATCGATTTTCAACGAGCACAGTGTAAAATTCAATGAGCCTAGTGGTAATTTAATAAGATCTCATTAATATTCAATGAGTACAGTGAGAATTCAACGAAATCTTGTTGATATTTCAACGAGCACAGTGATAGTTTAACGAAATCTCGTTGAATTTTTTTGTATTTGTTGAATTTTAACTAAAAGCTACGGATTTTAACCGTAGCCATGGTAATGAAATTTGTACATTCAAATTCAACAAGTACTCTATGGCTACAGTTATAATTCGTAGCCTTTTTGTAGTCGTCGAATATTTTACAAATATAGAACATTCAACGATGAAAAAGATGAATTTTTTCAAACATATAGAGAAGATTCAACGAAGAAGAAGAATGATTTTTTCGAGAAGAAAAATGAAGATGAAGATGGATTCTTTCAGCAAGAAAAATCAAGAAGAAAATGGGATTTGGAGGGCATTTTTGTGGGTTTTGGAGAACATTTCGTCCGAAAAAAGCCCGTAAGTTAAAAAATGGGAACTAAACTTTTAGAAGTTTGCTTACGAATTTCGGACAAAAGTGAGGTTTACAGATCGAAATTTCTCCACTTCAATGTTAGCCACCCCACATTGAGAATCAATACCAGGACTTCAGTGTTGAAATGAGGTTATCTTCACTCAGTTTACCACTATCCCAAAGGTGTGGGTGTGTGCCCACTTGAGTGTTGAATCAGCCTGATTTTTTGAATCAAGGCAAAGCATGAATTTAGATGCTTTAGGTAACATTTGTGGGGTGGCCTCCTTAGCATTGAATCAGCCTGATTTTTTGGATCAAGGCAAAGCAAGGGTGGTGCACCCGATGAACATGGCTGATTTCATGGCCCAGAGAAAGTGACCCAAGTAGATATCCGAGCGAGATAGGCAAGTCGTTCACAAAGGTAGTTACTTGATTTTCCTGCCTAAGGATCAGGGGTGGATGCATATCAGAAGGTGTTGGCCACACCACCCCTAACTGTGATGTGGTGATGTGTTGGGTGTTGCGAGGCCTACTGTGATGTATGTGTTTTATATTCACAGTGTTCATTCATTTTGACAACTCATTTTAGGGTGGGAACCCAAAAGTGAAGCAGATCTGAAGCACAAGTGAACCACACTACAGAAAACCAATAATAATTGAAGGCAGACCATCGAAAACTTCTTGGAGGCCTCAAAGTTTTGGATGGCAGATAAACATTAGGTGGGCCCTAGGAAGGTTTCAACAACGAGTGTCATTATCCCGACTACTTCTCATGGTGTGGTCCACTTTGAACTTTGGATTTGCTTCATGTTTATATTCATGCTCTAAATGAGCTGGCAAAATGAATGGACGACATGGATATAAAATATATACATCAGGTGGGCCCTACAACACCCAACACATCACCACACCTAATCAGCGTCCACCGGGACAATTACTTTCACAGACATGGCCGGAGCCACTTCATTTGGATGAGATCCACCCTTCCCATCAGGTAAGCCACCCTATGTTTGGAATGGGCCCAAAAACCAGGTTGATTGAACACTCAAGTGTGCTACTCCATGGGAAACAATTGAGATAGAAGTTCCACCATCAATATCATTCTAATTACGCTTGAGGTCCCGTTGTTGTGTGTTTAGGCCATCTAATCTAATTATCTGACTCACCACAGTAGAATAAATGGATTTTGATGCAAGACAAGAACCCCCTGATGAAGGGCGTGGATCAAGCACATTCCTATCGCACATAGATCAGATCAAGATTGAGGAAAAGTCGATAAAATCGGCAATTTTCACATGCATAAACCAAAAGAAGGCGGATTGTAAATCAGCCATAACTTTTGATCTGAGAGGAGTTACGAGATGTACAACATATGAATTCTAATCGAAATTTTATTTTGGGGTGAATTATGTTTGTCCATTTCGCCAGAAAACACGCAGCAGAAAAATGAAATTATAGGAAAAACTTACTATTTTTAGTAATTTTAAATTTTAGCTTGTTTAGTTTTT
Source organism: Liriodendron chinense (assembly GCA_003013855.2). NCBI lineage: Eukaryota > Viridiplantae > Streptophyta > Magnoliopsida > Magnoliales > Magnoliaceae > Liriodendron > Liriodendron chinense. The sequence continues at coordinate 410,083 of PVNU02003730.1, read as the reverse complement.
ATTTATCGAAAATCTCATTTTTCTGTTGTAACTGCATGTTTTCTGGACCCACTTTAGTGGGTCGGTTCACCCTAAAATGAAATTTTAGTTGGAATCCATTTGATGTGCGTCCCGTAACTCCTCCCAGATCGAAAGTTATGACCGATTTATGGACTGCCTTCTTTTGGTCCATGCATGTGAAAATTGTATATTTTTTTATTGATTTTTCCTTTATCTTTGTCCGGTTCATGTGTGATAGGAATGTATTTGATCCACGCCCTTCATTATGGGGTTCTTGTCCTATATCATTCTCCCCCACTTGAAAAAAACTCATTCTCGAGTTTCGCTTCAACTTAAAGCCACGATTAGCATTCAACTTCTTCGACGACCTTAGCTTGTGATTTGTGCTTAGATTCTACAACAGGATTAGTTCAAAATACATATCATTGGCATCTTCCTAGTACACGACAATAGAATCTTCTGATTCCTCTTCAATTTGGGATTGGTCGATAAATAAATTCTTCGTGTTGTTGAAAATATGCTCAATCTGGGAAAGAACAATATCATGCACAATGAACAAATCATTAGAAAGTTCGGCGATCACAATCACCTCAAGTTCCTGCATTGTTGGTGTGACACTTTCTAGGATGATCATGGATTCCATCAAAACTTACTCCATAACGTCTGAGATAATTTTACTCTTCTTCGCTCTCCTCTATGACTAAGGTATTGATCTCCTCCACCTCCTCAGAATTATGAACAACCCTGAGATGGCGATGGACTGTATTTCACATTCTGTTTGGTCCACACGATCATCTCCTTGCACAAACCATAATACAATAATGTCTTCGACCTCCTCATCGCTGGGATCTAAATCGTCTGGTGTAGCCCTGCGGTTATCCACTTGAGGTGCTCTATGGAATAGAGGGTTGTTCTGTACAGCAATCATAAGTGGTTGATAGTTGCCTTGGGCTCAAGGCAAATTTAACGCTACTGTGATGCTGTTGAGTGTTGTCTGTATACCTTGCAGAATCAACCGACTCTCCCGTTGCACTACATCAAAAGCTGTCGCCGTGATATAATCCCTTTGAGTACAATTCTTAGGATGAAGATCAAACCCTTCATTAAAGGTCATCGTCCTGAGGAAGAAACATCGCTTTGATACCACTGACGCAGGGAGGACATGGTAGGTTGATCACCGTCTCCCCACTTGATAGATACCTTGAATGCACGAGGTGTTCTCGAGTCCACAAGAGTATAAAAATGAAATAATTCCTAAAAAAAATTGTAATAATTGATTGAATAATTATAAAATCATCCCTACAATGCTTTAAATAATAAAGTAAACCTTAGGAATGAGTATTAGACTCTAACTATAACTAAAACTCTTAGATAAAGAAAAATTAAACAAACTAAAATTTGGAATTACTAAAAATAACAGGTTTTTCCTAAAATCTCATTTTTCTATTGTAACGGAGCGTTTTCTGACAAAACAGACGGACACAGTGGGTCGATTCACCCCAAAACAAAATTTCAGTTGGAATTCATATATTGTGCATCTCATAACTCCTTCCAAATCAAAAGTTATGGCTGATTTATGGCCCACCTTCTTTTGTTCCATGCGTGCAAAAATTGCCGATTTTTATCGACTTTTCTTTGATCTTTATCGGGTCCATGTGTGATAGGAATGTGCTTGATCTACGCCCTTTATCAGGGGGGTTCTTGTCCTATAACAATTTCTCAAAAATCAGTACATTACAAGAATGGTGTGGGCCGGAGCACATGAGTTTAAAGGTTTAGGCATGATTTTACACCATTACCTATTCTGTGGCCCATCTATGTCTTGGATTTGGCTGAATTTTATGATCCATGGTGGAAATGTGACAGCACAACTGATGGACGGGTAGATCTGAAGCATGTGAATTTATCCCATTTCCAACAATCCTAGCATATGAAGTTCGCGAGCCTGAATGGGGTATGCCAGAAACAAGCCCCACTATAAAAGATCCCGGCCATTCAATCTTTCGGTTTTTATTTCCGATGGTTGTTATATCCTTTTTCTTGACCACATAAATCAAGAGGTCCGGTGCATGACAACGGTGCTGCCACTAATTATGGTGGTTCAGTCTATTGCAGGGCCTACATGACGTGTGAATCATATCCACCCCGTCCATTGGGGACACCTTTCGATGTTAGACCACGGAAGTGAAAATCAACCCCATCGGAAACTTAGATGGTCCACAACATAGTGAACAGTTGGGACAGGATGCTGAACCAATAAAACCTTCCTGTAGGGCCCACCATGTTGTGTATATGTCATCCAAGCCTTTCATCAGATGCGCCTCACCAGGATGAAGGTAAACATCAAAACTCATGTGGAGCACACCTAAGCATTGGATCAGCCTGATTTTTGGGTTTTTACAGTTAACACGAGGGGGCTAGCACTGTGGATGGAGTCACCCCCAACAAAAGACTGGATAAGCCAGACACAGTCACTGAGTCTTAAATACATGATAGGATAATGTATTTCAGCTCTCCCTACCCATATGGCCATGGGCTCATGTAGCAAGGCTTTCCGAGCTTGGCCCACTTACAAATGAATTTGGGCTGAACCTAGAAGCATGTGATCTAGGTCAGGGATTTAGTTTCATTTCCAACCACCAATTTAGTTGGACTTGGACTTGAGCCTGCCTACATGCCCAATTGAAAACCTGGCCCACTCAACTCCATAACATTATCAGGGCCAGTGACTTGTAACTGGGCTAGTTACACCCTTGTAAACCCACTTACAACAAATGGCCCAGCTGCCTCTCTGTTGACAAGTTAGAATGGGATTCATGAAAGTTTACAGTACTCTCTCTCTCTCTCTCTCTCTCTCTCTCTCTCGGGGTGCATTTTGTTGCGCCAAATATCATGATATTTCATGATAAATCAGTCTAATCTGGTGCAACAATTCATGATACTTCATGGAATTTTGGTGCAACCAAACACACCCTTAATTTTTAGATTTGATGCAATTTCTGGTTTTGCTTTTAGAAACTTTCTACATTGCATTTGGGCCTATCCTACATTTCGGGCCCAGTTGATAAACGGACTACATGGGTGCCATGGGATTACATGATCCCCTATCTACGTATACTTAGATCATCCGTCCGTTCGGCTGCACCGTCGATGGACTGTGACCCAAAAATCTCATTCAGAACAGTCCTAATAGTTTGTGGCCTGAGAATACACCGAGGAAAGAGAAATATGGCGACGGTGCCGCAGCTGGAAAAGTCTTAAGATTGGTCACTGTGATGTGATTTTGGGGGCATGATTCAATGGTGGGGTCCAATAAACGAACGTTCCATATGGTTGAGCCTGTGTTTCTTACACCAACCCATGTACAGGACTCCTAAGACCAGAGTCCGGGCCTGTTTAGGAGTGTTCCAGACCAGACTGAATTTCAGGCCATGGGCTGGGTCTGGTCTACGTGAAAGCTCGCTATAAAAAAAAAGGGCTGGACTCAGGCCCATCCATCCCATGGTAAAAAGATTTGGGGGACTCGAGGTGGCTCTTTCAGGCCTGAGTCAAGTCCGGACTGACCCAAGGCAGAGCTGAATCAGCCCAACTCGCCCGTATCAGGTGTGGTTCATGATGCCAAACCGTCCAAATTGTGGGCCTCTCAGCAGGAGAGTAGATCATGTTGTCAACAAAAAGGCGCCAACACCGAACATAGCCATGGTACGCATGTGGCTCAGTCCAAACCGTCAATTTGTGGGCCCCACTATAGCAGGACCCTGACTAGGAATCACACTAGACGACAAAGCTTTTGGCTCCTCAGAGAGCCAGCCCTCACCCTAGCTCGAGTCTTGCTACAAAAGTGAGTTGTACATCATCGGCCGAGCATATGCATAGCGTACTCGGTTTTCCACTTTGTAAAAGTGGCCACAATGGATCAGTGATCGCTATCTCCTTTCAGTTTGTGGTCTCTAACTAGACAGTGGCCCACTTTTAACTGCAAGATGGCCCAAGGGTAGATCCTTAAGGGTACTTGAACCTTTGACCTCAGGTTGAAACTCTTGTAAGCCTACCACCGTAGCATAGATACTTAAGAGAGGATATGTGTCTACATCTGCATTTATAGCTGTACATACAACAAATATAAATATTTAGATGGATGCATATATGCCTACAAAGATATTGAATTTACATCTATAAATAAGTATATGGATAAATATGAATGAGTTTAGCAGTCTTTAGCCGATGGTCCTAGGTCTCTCTTTTTTTTTTTTTTTTTTAGGTGCTAACGTTTTTGAAAAGTGGTAACAGAAATAAAACATATATAGAGAAAGAAACTAAGAAGAACAAACAATAAAAAAGAATAAAAAAACAGAAAATCGAACCCTGATCCACTACGGAGCCCAATCTCTTAAGGGTACTAGAACCCTAGAGAAAACTACTGCTTTGGACATCGGAAAGTGCAATTATTGCACTCAGCCCAGATGGCCCACGGCAGTGCTAAACAGATTGCCCTCCATTTCCTACTACCCAAAATCTCCCCAGATTCACCATGCCAACGGCATAGGAACCCAAGTCTTCAACCTATGCTTTTTCAAAGAATCCTGCACTCATGGGCGTTTGGCCTATTAGGCCTTTCCTTTCCGCTGGAACTTCATGGGCTTTGTCCCATTCTTCAGTCAGATGTTTGGATGTGAGATATACTCTTGCAAGCGTACATTTATATACATCCTATGTATATACGTGTTTATAGATATATATACATCCATCCATGTACTTACCTTGAGTATGTAATAATAGCTTCAAATTTGATGATTAAAAAAATAATAATAAATAAAATTTAAATAAAAAAAGTCACATTCCATATACAACTAGGCAACATGTGGTAAGCAAGTTCTAAAACTTTTGTCGATCTCATACACATGCTGCAATAGTCACTCCTAATGGTTTCCATGAAAACTCCAATTGAATTCCCACGAAGTGTATGTTAAATAACGAGGGGAATGTGCATAAACATTAAAACAGCACATGATGCGAGGATCTTACAAAGTATGGTAATTAGAAAGGCAAAGGAGAGAGTGAAAAAGGAATAAATTCTTTTACCAAAAGAGCTCTTTATCTTATTCAATAGAAATTGGTCCAAGTCCGCTCAGACCATCCGTAAGGGTCCACCCAACAAAAGCTTCCAACCTTTCAGATGCCTACAATATCCAATGGCCCGCATAATGAAGACCACCTTGGGCAAAAACCAGCCACATTCGCACTTGCATTTTTGTTATTTATAAATGGCTAGAAATTGTTTTATTTAGTGTGGCCCACCTGAATAGATTGGGCTTGTTTTTGCATAAATTGATCCTCATAGTGGAGCCAACCTATTAAAAGGGTTGGATGTCACACACGTTATAGATTGGGAGTTACTTGTTTGGTGGACTGTAAATTATTGATCTTCTCCAGGAAAAATGCACCATTTACAATGGCTTAGGACCCTTCATGTAAGACCTTACAAATCACTTTCTAACAAGAACAATCTCCGATGTGGGCTTAAAAAACAAAACAAATGGCAAATCAGCTGAACCGAGTCAGGCCGGGAATGCATTTGAATCCAAATCATAATTACATTGAAATCAAGATGATTCCAATCTTCAATTGTGTTTGGTTGAAATGCACCAAGAGCCAAATCTTCCATTTGGGAGCTTGTATTGTGTCCACAAGCAGCAGAGACTGGCTAAGCTGAATCATCTGAATCAGATTCGTCCGAAGTCAGGTCAAGTAGCCTAAGTCAACTCCATGATATAGGACTCATGGTGTCAAACTAGACCAGCCTCAATCAAGTCCAGGTTAGTGGTCAACCCATCCTCCTCCACAGCAGAGGGACCCACTAGATCAACACGGACGTCCGTCTACAGTGGGCAGCATCTTACTAATAATTTCGTTACTCCAGCCATGTACCATATGTTTAGGTGTCCAATTCGTACCCTCAGATAAAGGATCACATTATTCCATTTTTTATGAACCATAAGGTCATGGAAGAAGATGCACATAAGCTTTAGTTGTGAGTTTGTACGACTGGCACTCATGACTCGTTGATTTGGACCGTTGATATGGTGGGCTTCAACATGGATGGAGATAACCCAAGATTTCCCAGGATTGCCGGATGATTAACATTCCATCTCCAGCCGTTCTCGATTGAAAATGGATTGTTTTTGTATTTTTATCCTAATTATTTATTTGAAAGACACCGGTAGAAGTGTAGAGCCCATGTCCATAATTCGGCCCATTGAACCAATGGTGTCAATAACTCATTATTGGGATCTATTTGTACAAAGTCAGGGTGGGGATCGTATATATTTCATCAGCTAGAGGTCATATTTACTCGGTAGATGGGTAAGTTGTTGGGATTAAATTCGGATGTGCAGCCACACATGTGATAAATTGCCTGATTTTAATTGTGCAGGTGCAAGTATGTGTTGGGTATGCAAAATCGCATTCAACTCAAATTCAACCAAATGCCTTATGATCCCAGGCGCCAAAATAGCCGAATTAAGACTAGATTTGTGAAATCGACCTGACTACTCAATAGGGCTGAAAATCGGGTGGGTTGGGTTGGGTTGGGTTGGGTTGGGTGGTCGGGTCGGGTTGGTGCTCAACCCTAACCCAACCCAAGGTTCCTATACCTCAACCCAACCCAACCCAACCCAACCCTAGGTTGGAAATTCTCAACCTAAGCGGGCTCATTCGGGTTGATACATGTTAATATTTTCATTATTACATTAGTCTATTAAATTTCAATACACTTCTTTTCTTTTTTGTACCTATGGCTTTATTAATTATATATGTAGTTATTTATTGTAAAAAAAACTTCACTTTTTCTAAACAAATAAGCTAAAATATAGGATAACTACTCATTTACCATTCAAGCATTTCAAATTTCAAACATTATAAGTTTACTTACTAAAGTAATATAAACTAATAAGTTAACTAAAATATAATAAAATTATAAGCAACTTGTATATAAATCGGGTTCGGGTTCGGTCAGGTAACTCGAGACCTCAACCCAAGCCCGATCCAAACTTCATCGAGCTTGGGTTGAGGTATAGGAACCTTGGGTTGGAAATTCTCAACCCACGCTCAATCCAAGCGGCCTCGGTCGGGTTGATACATGTTAATATTTTCGTTGTTACATTAGTCTATTAAATTTCAATACACTTCTTCTTTTTTTGTACCTATGGCTTTATTAATTATATATGTAGTTATTTATTGTAAAAAAAACTTCACTTTTTCTAAACAAATAAGCTAAAATATAGGATAACTACTCATTTACCATTCAAGCATTTCAAATTCCAAACATTATAAGTTTACTTACTAAAGTAATATAAACTAATAAGTTAACTAAAGTATAATAAAATTATAAGCAACTTGTATATAAATTGGTTTCGGGTTGGGTCGGGTAACTCGAGACCTCAACCCAAGCCCGATCCAAACTTCATCGAGTTGGTGTTTTCATATCCCAAGCTCAAGATCGGGTTCGATATTTCCTGTCCAAACCCAACCGAATATCGAGTCGGTCACGGGTTGGTCGGGTTGAACTCGCCTGACTTTCAGCCCTACTACTCAGCCATCGATGACAAAAAAATCGAGTAATTTATGAAGAGGAATGTTAGTCTTTCAGATGGATTATTTTTACCCTAAAGACAAATGACTTTTATCACAACGATGATAGCTTAGTCACATCCGTTAATAAAACAAACATTTAGAAAGAAAATAGAAATAAAAAGTTAAGCATTAATTTTATTAATATAAATATAGATACAGTACAATCGACAGATAAATAAATAAAGCATAAAATTATCGATGGTGATTTGTGCGAGCAAGATAGCCATGGACAATTAACAGCCTTCTAGACCTAAACAGTCACAAGACAGTCATCAAAACCTGGACACTCATGAGACAGTCATGGTTTGGCCAACAGGTTATGGCCGAAAGAACCACAGAGGACTTAGGGATTTGAGGGTTCTAACAATGGGGTTGTGGATGATAAACTAAACTAAATCCAATTTGTTGCAGTGACATGCTAGGCAAAACCAAAGAAACTAAATAAACTAAAGCTGCGCTAATTGATCCAGACGTGCTATAGCATGACACTGGATAAAAGTGGAGAAGCTAAACTAGGCTATGCTAAAATAAGAGAAACTTCCATATGAGACGAAAGATTTAATAGGCATCATTGAGCTGAAAAGAGATTTGTTGTGTTTGAATTAGCGAGGGCTCTGAGCTTTTTATTCTCCATTGCTTTTATAGACCTGGGTTAAGCAACGGCCTTACGTATGGGGGTTAAAGATCTGATCAGTTAGTGGACTTAACTTGATGCGCTTTTGTTTTGAGAAGGGGTCAAGCCAACTATTACGTTGTCATATGTGGCCGTGTTTTCATTTGCAAATGACTTTATCTCTTTGGTGCACTGCTTAGAGGTCTACAGCTGCATATGGCAATTAAATCCAACTATGTGTCACTAGGATGTCACCCCTTAATGTTACATTGAGTCATGTATGCTCTCTAGGCGCTTTGCATATGTGCAACTTGTGTATTCCTGCTACATGTCACCAAGAGGATGATCGCCTTTAAGGTTTCGGTCATCTGCACGCCTCTAGATGTTATGACATTCTTGGTGTGACACACGTATGTGGAAAATGTGTATTTCAAATTCTCATTATCTCTCTTTTGTGCTCCGTGGATACCTTTTCTAGCTTCCATTAAGTGTACTGATACATGGCAGGCATCATATTTGCTAGATTTGGTCGTGACAGGTCATGTGTAAACATAAATATCGACCGTCATAAGCAAGGTGTGTCTTCATTATCATGTAAAAGTTCATATCTATTAAATCAACAGTCGGAATTGGAAGTTAGTGCAAATTACATATAACCTCATGTGACCGTTGCCTGTGTGATGCCCCCAACCCTTCTGTCTTGCCCTCGAGGATAGGGTGGTTGAGAGGTTAGTGCGCTCGCTACTGTTTAAGGTGTGGATCCAATGTGTATATGATTTGTTTAACTCGGTTTGGTTTCCTTGGTTCTGCAATACCTTTCCAATATGGTCGGAATGGTGCGATTGAATATTTGAAGTCGTCACTAGCCAATTAGGCTTAATGTGAATCCACGATCGGCTAAGGTCTATGAATTTCCCTTGAGGTCAGAGAATGATGAACTTCTCTAACCTAAATGACTCATGTGGTTGGCCTACAAACGTGGATATCTAGGTAAGGGCCTCAGTTACAAGAGAGGAAGAGGTTAGGCACCCTCTTTTGCCTGCGCCACATGCGATCTCTACTTTAAGAGATGTGTAACTATTGACAGAATATGATATCTGCAAATGCACTAGTCATCTAGTCATGCTTCACATAACCCCATGAGAGGGCCAGGAAACTAAAAAATGAAATAAAATGGCTTTTAGCCTTACTTCGTAGAGTCGAAAGACATTGGGCAGGCAAACAAAATAAAAATAAAGACAATAAATATTAAATGCAGTAAAAAAAAATAGTGCTAGCTACAATGGGATGTGCAGAATGGACCGCATCCTCAACTTGACTAAGATGTGAGAAAGAAAAAGGAATGTCATACACCCTTTTGAGTTAAAAGGGATAATCAGATGTCCCTAATCCTAACCCTACTTTTGAATTGACTGGTGTTGGGCCCACAAATGTTCACAAAATGGAAAACACACAAGATAAACCAAAAAGACATAGAAGGGGTGGATCAAATCAGGAAAAATAAGCCACAAAACAAAGAAAATTTGTATTTTAGGATGCTTGCACATACCTACGTGGCATGTGCAAGGATCCCAGGCATGCACATGCACCTCCGAGGCATGTGTACACGTCCTTGAGGGACGAACAAGATGAACAATCACTCACCAGTTCACCTTTCTATGAAAAGAATTCCTTGTGCATACCCAAAACTGCTTGCGCATACCCCGGATGCATGCACATGCTACATTTTAACATGCGCATGTAACCCAAGGCATGCGCATGACAGTTGGTTGAATAATTCCGCCTATAAATACCCCGGTGCGTCTTTATGATGAGAGAGACGATTCTGACTCGAACTACGTGTCATAATATCCTAAGCATTCTCAAGTTCCCACCAAACCCCTTGCCGAAAACCTCGTTGGAACCCAAAACCCATCGCCGGATTCCTTACCAGAGCTACATCATTCCGAAGTACTAGGTGGAGACCCCTGCGCATGTCGATTGGGCTGATTTCATCATATAAGTCCAAAAAAGTTCCCTGCGCATACCTCGGATGGCCCTGCTCATACCTCGGATGGCCCTGCGCATGCCTCGGATGCCTTCGTGCATATCTCGGAACTCTCAAGAAAGATGTTTTCTCAAAGGAGATTCCTTGTGCATGCCTCGGTTGCCTTCGTGCATATGTGGGAACTCTCAAGAAAGATGTTTTCTCAAAGGAAGTTCCTTGTGCATGCCTCAGATGGCCTTGCGCATGCCTCAGATGGTCTTGCGCATGCCTCGGATGCCCCCGCGCATACCTCGAAATCCTCAAGATAGACATTTTCTTTTTCAGAAAAGGACCCCCACACATGCTCGAGATGCTTGTGCATACCTCCAGGACATGCGGAATAGAAATTTTAGCCTTCAAATCATGTTATCTTGACTATTTTATGATTAATAGGCATACTCCCTGACATTCGGACGTACACACACTCGCATGAGCAATGTTAGGTATTAGATTTCATCATCGGACATGTAACAAAGTATGAAATGTCCCCGAACAAGGGTCGCCAACACCCAGAATCATGACAATTATTTCATGTACTATCATAATATGACCTAATTAAGGTTGAAAATTAAACAAACGAGACTATTGTTACTATAGTAAATCCGTATCGAAGAGTTCTAATTCTTTACAAAATAATTGTTTTGAACTGCCTATGACGCAACAGTCGATGCCCTACCCATCCAAACGGCATCCGTCGGTTGGGCTGCTCAAGTACATACAACTGTAGACCGATCTTCCTAAGGTCGCCTGTCTAAACATGATAGGTGTGAGCCTAGAGTCGCACCCTCTCAATTAAAAACCCTGACAATCTCGACTCGGATTTCAGTCAAAACATGGGACATAGACATCTGACTCTTACAAAGATGACCCAGTCCATAACAAAACATACAGGTCTCTACGACCACAAACTCGAAGACCATAGTCCCTACTAACTTAGTCTTTTGCCTTCTAATCAAGGGTCATCGATCATTCGATGTAATTAAGGGCTTATGTCAGATCACTGGCCTGGAATGTACAAGATCTCAGAATCTCTGAAATAAAATTCACCTTGCGATATCTCTTCTTGTGTGTACTTTTGTGAATGCTTTGTGGATTTTCAAGGGTTCCTTCAATTGGTAGGTGCAATTATATCAGAATGTGTCCAGTTGGTGACCTCTGGGAATGGTCACCCAAGTGCCCTTGCTAAGGACCGGAGAGTCGGTAATCACTAGATCGGATCCGGTGATATTGCTAAGGACGAGCTAAGGGTTTTGCATCCAAATTGGCTCGATTGTCTAATGGTAATCAAGGAGGCGAGGTATGGTTTCATTGAAAGCTTTGCTAGTTAGTTCAAGAAGAGTGTCTTTAATTTTAAGTGGGGTGTCTACAGAAGCCCCTCTTTGGTAGAGATTGTTAGCAATCGAATGTCAAAGCAAGTGGACACCACACCCTTTGGATAGTACGATTGTAACTTAGGTTGTCTTGGTACTTTAATTGAAATTCTCATTTGGTCAAGGATTAACTCAAATGTCTCCTAAGGGTTGGGGGAGACATTGCGATTTGACCCTGCACTTTCCGCGGCTTTACGGGCCGTCAAACCGCAACCCCTTTACATTGTGACTGATACGAATGCATCAAAAGTGCTGGAAGGTTGGAATTTGAAATAGTTAGAGCCTATGCGCTTTTCGTGGCCTTTTTTAAGGGTAACTGTTTGGATTGAAGTAGATGTTAAAGATCACTTAGAGGCAGGCATGGGTACCGGGCAGTTGCCTGCGTGTTTTGCAGCTTTACAGATCTCTCGCGTTACCACATTCCAGTCATGGAGAGTGTCCCTAACGAAAGTCTTTCTGAATTATTCTTCTACCATACGGGGCTTTGAGCTTAGTATTTTGCTGAGTTAAGGCATTTTCGCTATTAAAGTGGGGTTGTGACATCTCAATCATACTCTATACGTAGTCTAGGACATCCGGGTTGGCATTGGAAGTCCATGTCAGTTGTCCCGTCTTCCACATATGATTTTGAGGAAATTAAAAAATTAAAAATCCTCCAAATTAATTATTGCTTGTGCATTGGTACTTGATGGAGAGTATGAGGAATTGTCCCATGTGTTAGACATTGTACATGTTTTTTGTGTTTTATTTTTTATTTTTTAATTTTTCTAAAAAATTCTCGCCTGTAAGACATTGTCCCATGGGGTTTTTATTGCAAAATATTTTGAAAGACTTTTTTCTTGCCATTTAATTTGGAAAGATGAGTGGGCATCATTAGTCGAGTTTTGCCTCTATTTTTTATTTTAAATAAGGGGCATGACTTCACTTGGGGATTGGTGAAGCAGAGTTTCTTTAGGCTAACCTGTTGCAGATCCTGGCCCATCATTTCATGATTGAACGATCACAATCAAGATCGAGTGGCTTAGCTCGAACTTATTACAAGGATTTTGAGAGATCAAATCCATCATCCAACATATGGAAGGCCCTGATCAGGTCGAGACGTTAAGATTGGATTTATTGCAAAGCTTTTGAAAGATCTAATCAGTCACATGACATCTAGACATCCTTGATTGGGTCTAGATGGTCAAGATTGAACTTATTATAAAAATTTTGAAATATTCGATCCATCGTCCGATGTCCAAATGACCCTGATTGGGTCCAGACGGTCAAGATCATACTTATTACAAAGTTTTTAAACTATCTGATCCGTAATCCAACATTTAGATGGCCTTGCTTGGGTACAAATGGTAAAGATCGAACTTATTTTAAAGATTTTGAAAGATCTTATCCATATTCGATGTTTAGATGAGCCTAATTAGGTCCAAAATATCAAACTTATTATAAAGATTTTAAAAGATCTTATCAGTCATCCGACATCCAAATAACTCTAATTGGGTCCAGAGGGTCAAGATCAAACTTATTGTAAAGATTTTAAAAGATCTGATTCATCACTCAAAGTTGAGACAGTCCCGATTAGGTCCAAACGGTCAAGATCGGACTTATTGCAAAGATTTTGAAAGATTTCATCTATCATACAACATCCAAACGACCCTTATTGTGTTCAAGAGGTCAAGATCAAACTTATTACAAGGATTTTGAAAGATCTGATTCGTCATCCGATGTCTAGGCGGCCCCTATTGAGTCTAGATGTTCAAGATCGGACTTATTGCAAAGATTTTGAAAGATCTAATCCGTCATCTGTCATATGAATGACCCTGATTGTAGGCCTAGGCAATGAGTCGTGTTGAATCATGATCGTGTCGTGTCGTGTCGTGTCAAAAATTTGCTCACCCAAACCCTGCTCGTTAACTAACGAGTTGAAATCTAAAAACCCAAACACATTCGTTAATTTAACAGGTTACCCGTAACCCGACCCATTTAACTCGTTAGGTCGGTCTACTCATCAGATGGCCACACCGTTGATAAGGACAACTTACAGTCTGACCCAACATATAGTTGTGGTCCACCTAGTGGGCCCATTCTATCACGGAAACAATGGGATTCACTCGTGAGACAAAGAGGAACACATGTACATTGCAATATTGCATATGATGGAGTGCCAAGGTTCATAGGTGGGCCATGGCTTGGTGAGTTAGACCATTATGTTAACGGGTTAAACGGGTTCGCGGGTGAAACGCTGACCCGACCTGTTATGTTAACGGTTCTTAATGGGTCAACCCGTTAGTGACCCGACACATTAAGGCTAGACCAGAACACTGGTTTTTTCGTGCAGGTTTCGTGCGGATTAACAGGTCATGTGGAATTTTGCCAGGCCTACTCGATTGGGTCCAGACAATCAAGATCGGACTTATTGTAAAGATTTTTAAAAGATCTGATTCGTCATCTGTCATCTAGACGACCCTGATTGGGTCCAGACGGTCAAGATTAGACTTATTAAAGAGGATTTTCTCTTTTTTGTATTTTTGACTGATTTTTTCAGGGACAATGGTTGGATCATACCTGTAGGTGGGCCACTTTCAGTGGTGATGGCGTTGTGGGGCTAAGTATGGGCTTGTGGTGGGTCCCGTGTCAGTTAAAGGTATTCTATACGGCTCATGTGGGGCCCACTTGTGCTGCTTTTTGAAAACTGGGCCCATGCGTTGACTAAGGCATCCATTGAAGGGCCCGAGGCAATCAAGGCATAGTAAAAGGGTGGTTGACAGTGGTTAATGCCGTATTCATGGTGTTTATAAGATTGTCAAGAGCTGACAGTCTAGTTTCATTTATACCACTCGCTCATCTTCTTCTTTAGGGTTGCCGTAAGAATTCCAACGGCCATTGCAACTGGCTTCTAGCTTTCTCTTGTTCGATTTTTCGTTGCTCTGCCTCTATCCTCTTCTTCTTGCATTCTTTCTCCATTGCCTTCCTCTATTCCCTTTTTTTTCTCCTTTATGTTGCATGTCACATTAGGGTCTACAAAAACCCATCCTTGCAATGTGCTTGACGATTGATTTCTTGCTACTTTGGCAATTGAAGTTGGATTTTGTCACTGCTTGTCGAGGTAAATGCAATATTCCATTTTTAAGTTTGTTCAAATTTCTTTTGTCGCTGTGTGTTCATGGCTGCCCATGGTAAAAAAATTTGGGGGGGGGGGGGGGGGGTGCTTCTTTTGGGTTGTTATCGTCGATCTAGGTCATTGAAAAGGCCAAAGACCTTCTTAGGCACCCTGAGGCATTTATTCTTTGTTGATCGGACTATCATGACCTTCAATCGAGGTGGTCTGTAGTATTTCCTTATATTAACCAACAGATGGGACTTGATCACAAGGTCAGGCCATTAGATGATGATTGGACCATTGGGTTGGCCTACTTTGATGTTCCAACCATTAGATGGGCCCTTTTTGGTGATTCGATCGTCGAAAGGATTAGATCGAATGATCAAACCATTGGATGGGCCCGATTAAGAGATATAGCCTTTGGGTCGGCCCATTTTGGTGATCTGATTGTCAGATGGGACGGATAAGATGATTGGACCGTTAGATGGGCTCAATTGAGAGAGTTGCTCATTGGGTCGTCCTAGTTTTGTGATCCGACCATTGGTTGATCAAGTCGTTGGATGGGCCGGATTGAGAGATATGGTCGTTAGATTGACCCAATTTGATGATCCGACGGTTGGATGCGCTCGATTGAGAGATCTTGCCATTGGATTAGCCCAATTCGGTGATCCGAACATTGGATTGACAAAATAAGATGATCAGACCGTTGGACGGTCCTGATTGAGAGATTTGGTTGTTAGATGGGCCCAATTTGATGATTTAACCGTTGGATGGGCTGGATTAGATGATCAGATCGTTGGATTGGTCCACGTTTGACAGTCTCTTTTATCCCTTCCTTTTCTGTGAGTGTTTTTTTTACAATGATGAGTGGCTGTCGTGATCACTGAGGTGAGGCGTCCTCGAGTTACGGCTTATTTCGGTATGGTTTTGGCAGAAGTTATTCACTATTATCCTTTCGCCCTTTCTACCTTGGTTTTAATCATGCAAATGCCTTTCCCTTGTAGGAGGGATGGGCGAGAGCGGTTGTCTTGAGTATTCCCACGGGGCTTCCTCCAACTGGGCCCCTTCTTGGTATGTTTCTAGTTGTTAGTTTCCTTTTCCATCTTACTTTTCATATGGCTCTGATCCTCTTCTTGTTTTTCAGGGTGATAGGTGGTCGCCTCAATCATTCTCATGAGACATCATCTAGCCAAGGGCCTCCACAGAATCTATGTCATGTGTTACGCCCTTGAGCATATTTCTAATGAATTGTCTGTAGACCCCCCCAATAAGCTTATCAAACCCAGTCATCCAGTGAAATTGGCCAAACCAATCAAACCAACCAAAACCCGATCAACTCATCCAGCTGATCAAACCCAGTTAACTCACCGAGTTAGACCAAGTCAACTCACCTAGTAATTCAACTTAGAACCCAAGACCCTCAACCCTTATGGAAACCCGAGCGGACCATGAGTACACACCATTCCAGTGGTCGCCCACCATGTAGTAGGTCCCTACCTTGGTAGGAGAGGGTGCAAAGCATGTGGAATTGCCCCGAATCCAACTACAATCTTATGGAAATGGGAAATGACTTCGTTGTCCTTTCCTTAAGCCAAAATTACAATTTTACCTCTCCATCTAACTATTAAGATCATGCCACATGGCAATCTTAAATCCAAACCATCAAAACCTTTTTACCCTTCGCATTCTCAACAATTACTATAAAATCGAGCAAGGAGGCTATAAATAGCCCCCTCCCCTTTCATTCCAAAGAACTTAGAAATAGAAAATTGCTTAGCTCCTAATCCCCCACCCCCACATATCTTAAGCCCTCAATCGCATCCCTCTTCCAAGGAGAAGAGAGAGTAGAAGGAAAGGAGTCCAGCCTAATCGACCCAATCTATCACACCCTTCAACCACCTGAGCAACCAAAACCTCGATTCGAACCACTCAATCCAACCCTTGCGACAAAACCGTCCATCTTACCACCCAACCTCGATTATCTTCATTCAAACTCGCATTAACATATTACAACATCCATTCCCTTCCCAATTCCCTGCTCATCATATTCATCACCATTACTTGCCATTTCCACCCAGTCGACTTGAGTATATGCTCTATGGCTTGTCGAGTTATCAGATCTGCCTATCAAAAGCTCGGGTTGACCGGTTATTATTCCACTTCGACGAGTGAGTGAGTCAGGGTGGATTTATCTGACACGGGCTACTGCTTGGTGGTGATAGTGCATTAACACAACATTCCACACACCCTTGCATCATTTAGTGTACAAGAACCGTTCCCAACCCTAAAAGATCTTATAACCCTGGGAAGTAAAGACTGCACACCTGTATAGGTAGAGAGGATGACTAACACATTCCCTCTTTGTAACTGTGGTCTCTTATGCCGAGTCTTCGGTTACAGATCAATGAGTCATTTTATGATAGAGAACCTTTGGATTCTCTCTCATAATATTTCTATGAAGTCTAACTGATTGTGAAATTGGAGTAACTGGCTAATGGTAACTCCAATCAAATTGTAACACCCTGGTTTTTCAGTACTCAGGTGTTAGATATACTACGGTTTTATTATAAGAATTTTCAATTTAATGTGCAGTCACACAAGTACACACCTGATTTAAATTTGAGAACTTAGTGGGTATGCTTGGATCTAGACTACTGGGGTTCTAACTCTGACAAGACTTTAAAGGTTTCTCTGATAAATGAATTGGACTATCCATCTTAAATATCAAGACTTAAATCGAAAGATCCATTGTTCAATAGACTTGCAATTAGTAAAGAGGCGATCTGATCCTTAAACTACTATAATTACACCACTAGATCAATTAATAACCGTTGATTTTCACCTAAACTAGCCTATGAGCACCTAAAATCAATAATTAGATCGAAATCCATTGGATCATCCAAATCGATAATTAGATCGAAATCCACTTGATATGGCCCACCTGAGCCTTGGATCTACCCGATCATTGGCATATGGCCCTAAATGAATTGGTGAAACACAATGGACGGTGCAAATTGCACCAATCAGTCTTGTGGGGCCCACATTTGTGGCTTGCGAGTGCATAGCCATCGTGCACCTGCCGCACACTGGACTAGGGAGCGTGGTCAATTGGGTTTGACTCGACGGCCACCCGAAAAAGAAGGCTTCCTTCCTTTCGCGCCAACGACCATTTTAAACGGAATGACGTGTGCCTCTGATCTGTGGCCCACTATTGATGGCCATGGACACAATCTAAACCGTCCATCTTGTAGGTCTTAAAATTCTACCAAATCGTAGCAAGTTTTGCACGATCATGCAACAATGCCTATGCTCATCGTGAGCTCGAATAACACCGATCGCAGCTGTTTTACCTGAAATGAAAACTCATTTTCATGCTTCGTTGGCAATCCGATGCAGCCTGGCTCCTTCAATCTCAACCCTTTCTCTTAGATAGATCCCAGCCCTCCAACTCTTCCTCCTTTTAGGGTTTTCGTACGTAGCTTGGCAAGTGTGGAAAGAATCTTTCCGTTACAGCTACGTGGCGTGATCTCGGACGTTCAAAGGCTTCTAGAAGCTCTCCTAATGCATCTCGGTCGTCAATTCTAGGGTGGTCCAAAACCCTAAAGCATTATATGGGAGGTTCTCGCGAGAACTCGCACTTGGGTACGAGTTATTGCCACGATAAAAAATCTCAGGGCCCATTAAGTTTTGAGATTTATTTGATGGTTTGTGTGCCTCATAGTGATCAATGGACCAATCCAGTCCATCCAGAAACAATGGATCTTATGATGATCCCTTAAATTGAAATTCACCATTACCAGCCATGTCATCTTTTCTGTTTGGCCATTAAACCCATCTTTATGCAGTGGGTCCCACTTCCTGATCTGAGATGATCAATGGGTGTCCCGCAATGTTAGAAAACCATCCACGTCAGTGGATCTCAACCATGTAGTTGGTCGTGCATCGTGAGTGATAAAATTTTCACTGTGGTGCGATCGAGCTTTGCGTTAATCTGATCATTAGCCAAGGCCTTATAACCATATCCAATGGCTATAAATATGCCTTTTTCATTTTTGAAAAGGTAGCCCCCTGCCCGAAACCCTGAGGAGAGAGAGTGAGAATATAAATAGAAGGAAAGGTATTGTGAGGTAAGGAATCTAGCCCTCTTTCTATGTCTGCCCGCTATCTTTGGAGTCCGGCAAGGCTATAGGCAGGCCGGAGCAATCCCCTAATCCTTGGCGCAGTCCAGCTGCTGCCTCTCCTTGAGGTGGGGTGTTTCGACCACTAGTTTCTATGGAACAAACCTCCCCTCCATCAGACCATCCAACTACCTTATTTTCGATAGGTTATGGGTAGCGGCCGAGCCCAAGCTGCTGGTCTAATTCTGACCTAGCCAAGTTCGGGACCTCAAGCAACCCCAGTCGGGTGCATGCGGTGCAGTTTGTCACTGGGTTAGCCATTGGACATTGGGTTGTTTCGGAAGGCGGTCTCAACCATTGGATCCTCCAGGCCGTCCGTGATTGCAGGCCAGTCGGGTATCACTTAGCTCGGTGAGTTTTCCTTAAGTTATTCTCTGATCTACCTTGTTTATAATAGGAGTTATGGGTCACTTTCTAACTTAGTTAAATTTAACCATTTGTATCTAGTGGGGGTCAGTTGTATCCAAGTCCAGCAGTTAGATCAATCTGGTTGATTGAATCCAAATCAGATTCCGGGTTTGTTAGCTAGATTGCTCCATAAGGTAAAATTCATTCCACAACCTGGTTTCAAGTTTCAAGTAACCAAAGTGTATAATGACTTGTTAAGTTAGAATTTCATGGATTAAATTGCTTGACTTACATTCGATCAGGGCGAAAAGGTAAGCTTTAAAGTAATTCATTGAACCATCATCAATTTAAGTTTAATATAGGTTTTTATCACTCTATGGTTAGGGTTTGCTAGTTTAAATGAATTTCAAGTTGATTAATGGGAAGTTGATGCATAGAATCTCTATTTCTTGTATCTAGGTTGAAGTTGATTTACTTCAAGTAGATGTTGTGGGTCTTTGAGTTGAATTGGACCTAATTAAAGTGCAAGACTGAGGGATTTGATCTCCTTTTTGTTGCTCTTAACTTGGTTAGGCTTGGAGCTTGTGGTGAGTCTCCCATCATTGTGTTAATTCTATCCCTCTAATATTAGGATTGGAGTTATGAAATTATTTAAATCGGTAACTGGGATTGAAGTGTCTCTCCTGCCAGCTCAGTTGGAAGACGCCTAGGTGTTTCAACAGCAGGTCTTAGGTTCGAGTGCTAAGGAGACACACTAACCCCACGGGTGGGTGGGTGCATAGTGTGGCTAACCATGTGGGTGCGTTATGTAGCTAACAGGGTGGGTGTGTTGCATGACTAACCAAAAAACTAGCATTGAATGTGATTATAAGACTCTCAATTTAGTTCCTTGCACAAGAAGGGTTTGATCTCTCCTTTTCCACACTTGACTACTTGCAGATCAAGAGATTTCTTTTTTAGAGGTGATGATTCCTCCCATTGGGCTTTCCACCCACTTGTTGTTAATTGATAGTCACCACTTTAATATTAATATCTAGTTGATATATGCTAGATTTATGTTCAAATTAAAGTATGATTGTGGATTACTCAGGTTAAGACATGCCTAGTTGTAACTTGCATAGTGGTTATTCTAGTTAGAACATGTTAAGTTACAACATGCATAATACTACGTAAGCCGGTACATGCTTAGTATTACTTAGGATTATGTATGCTAAGTAGTTGTTGAGTGATATATTTAGGGAGATTAAAAAGGCGTTACAAGTCATCTAATGTGACGCTCAATAACAGAGGACATTAAAAAAAAGAATACATTCCTATAGCATTTGTTGCGAAGTTCCTATTGCTTTTGTCCACAACTGAGCTCAATGCCATGTACCGCTGCGTGAGGTTAGATGGTCGCAACCATCCATCTTGTCAGTCTTATTTGCATTGACTGCAGTCTTATAATCACACTAAATTATGACTTTAGCTATGAATTTATGGAGTTAATCTTTGACGTGTGGCCCGTCAACTATACTTACCAATGAACAAATCATGCTTTAAATATCTTCTCGATTGTGGCATGTCTTACTAACTCCGAAGTCATGGATAGTTCTGATCATCAATCGTTTCTACGTGTGGCCTCAATGGGACTATATGTTCTCGCAGGACCGAGTCATGCAATATGCAACACCAACTCTTCGTTCTCTATGCAAGACCAAACAAGTTTTTTAATATTACCAATGTTAGGGAATAATTATTTATCTTAAAAGTTCACTAACTTCTTTGTTTATGCCAAAAATGCTTGATATTCTATTTCTTTTATCTATGATTCCATCATGTCATTCTTATTATAAGAAATTTTCAATTACATTTTGATGTATTACTCTGCACTTTATGCACTCTTTTAGATTTGGCAAGACCAACAGTTGGAGTATAGCTCATTAAATGTTATTACTTAAGGCCTCCAACTATTTCATTTGTGATGTCGTTGGGTAGATGTGGATGATGTGGTAATGGTTTCATCTTTGATATGCATATTACTTAGTTTATGCCTGCGTGTTCTTTTTTATAATGAAAAAGCTGATGGACTTGATCTCTCTATATTATTAGCCAAGGGTAGAAGTAAAGATTATCTAGGAAGACATACCTCTGAGAACTCCAAGGGATGCATTTGGACAACTGGCTTCAATTAGCAACTTTCAAACTCGAAGGCTTGTAGGTAATGAAACTGCATCTCTTCCTACTTTTGCAAAATATATTATATGTTCAGACACTTGCTGGTTAACGGGGTAC
This sequence comes from Liriodendron chinense, assembly GCA_003013855.2. Classification (NCBI taxonomy): domain Eukaryota; kingdom Viridiplantae; phylum Streptophyta; class Magnoliopsida; order Magnoliales; family Magnoliaceae; genus Liriodendron; species Liriodendron chinense. The sequence goes on along the minus strand of PVNU02003730.1, from coordinate 388,548 downwards.
TTATCTAAGTTGACTTAGTTTATACCAGTGTTTTAAATAGTGAATAGTGTGTTGCTATTTAAATACTGGTTTAGACGGACCCCATATACCTAGTTCATGAAATTGTGGTTTGCACCGTTATTGAGATAAGCTTGAAGGTATGTATGTCCTAGAGGGGGGTGAATAGGACTTTTTACAAATTTCTTGCAAATTAAAAACTCAAGAGCATTCACAAATCAATTTGTCAATTTAATATATGTAAATACAAGTAAATTGATCACATAAGGTCTTTCTAAATGATCAACTATACTAAGTGAAGCATTTGATCAAACAGTTGATATACATGCTTGTACTAATCTTTCAAAGATAGCATATGGCATAATAATAGACAAAATGCATTCACCATAATACACACGATGTATAGTGATTCGACGATGAGTCTACTCCACTCCTGGTTCAAGTACTCAACTCCTTTGAGTACACCGACATTCACTATCGGAGGTTTTAAATAAGGTTCAACTCTCAACTTTTACAACCTACACAAGGTCAATGCCTACACAAGGACTTCCATAAGTCCTACTCAAGGACACCCACGTATTCTCCCGTGTCGGAGGCCTACACAAGGACTTCCACGTCCTACACAAGGACCACCTCGTCCTACACAAGGACAACTCCGAGATTGGGTCACAATCTTTAGACCACAATCTTAACAAGAAGGGGGAATCAAACAATGGACTTTATAAGCTTAAATACTTACAAGAGATGAGCCCCGGTTCAGCGCCGTTGAGTAGCTTCAGCTTCCATGAATGCTTCAGCTCCTCTCCAAGCTTTCACGATCAGCTACCAATGCATATGATGATCCTAAACTAATGCCGAGTAGGTGGGAGGAGGTATTGATGTTCCATTTGCTTATTACAACACAATGGTTAATGAAGGAACTATCAATCGGATCATTTAATGGCTATAAATGACTTCAAGTTGGAGTTTTAATGATAGGGACAACCATGAATGCTATGTTTGAGTTCATTGTTCAAACCGAGCTTTGAATACTCAATGTAGTGCCATTAATGGCTAGGTTTGAAAGATGAACTCAAGACAATGATGAGCAAAAGAGTTAGGTAAAGCTCTTAATTGCCTCTTGTAATGCTCTCAATGGGTATGCAAAGGATACTATTAAATGCTTAAGATATGTCTTTATAGAGCCTCAAAAAGAGCTCCAACGGATATAAAACGGTCATATTCCGACCTACCTGGGACCCCCTTCAGTCGGCCGGATTTGAGTTCCGACCTGTCAGTCGACCAGCCGGCCTATAGTTCAGATTTATCTATGAAAAACTTGCTAGATAAACTTTGTCCATTGCCGATCGGTCGGGCGATCGGTCGGAGGGGTCCATCGGCCAATCATCAGACGGGTCTGAATTTCAGACTTTGAAAACAGTTGCCGCTGGACAGTTTTGTGAACCGGTCCAACCGGTCAGAGGTGGTCATCGACCGGTCAGTAGACCTATCGATAAAAAGCTTTTTTCCTTTAGAAAAGTTGCTGTCCAAATAGGCTCATATGGCCGACCAATCGCCCGACCGGCCGGTAGGCTTGATACTTAGCCTATTTTAGGCTGAATTTCACTATTCTCTTAAGGTACCTAAACAAAGGGATTTTCCTACGATGTTCAACAGTTTAACACCTACACAATGGGGATTTAAGACTGATCATCTTGACCTTAAATTCAAGGATCAAATGGCTAAGATTAGGCATGATTCGAATGCCATTAAATAGGGTGTTTTGTGATCTTATGGGCTGTCTATATGCAACTTACCTGCTGAGCTTGTTTTGGCTTGAACTTGAGTGCGGAAAGCTGCTTCGGACTTCAAGTCTCGAGTCATCATTTTTTGTTGAGGCTCACAAGACTCGACTGTCATAGACAATCATGGAATTGACAATACAATGCATGAATCAGTGCACTAACAGTTCAAACTCTGGTTTTGCTAAAATCCGACTAAGTCAGTTATTGACTCATTTAATTTTGTATAGCTCAACCGAGTAAAAAATGGTGAAACGAAGGACCAAATCCAAGTTGACAATGATTGAGTAAAATAGTATATTATTGAATATTGATGACCTTCACTTCGACCTCTGAACCACTTAATCGAGGAGAATGTATTCCATATTCTCCTGTATTATTGAAAGACGTTTTTTGGTCCTTGCAAACATGACCAATAGGAAGAAATATTTGTTGGCCCTAATAGGAATACTTCTTATCACTCTTAAGCCATTCAGCAACGGTTCCCTCGGTACAAATGGGGCTAGCATATTGTGCATGTGTAACACATTCTGATAAGCTCCCATATGTAGGAAAATCATGAATTCCCTGCATATACCCTTCAAAATAAAAATTATCTTTGAATGAGAATCATACATTGACACTCCATTAAGCCACAAATCCTTCAACTTGTCAATCAACGGTTGTAAGTAGACATCAATGTCCTTACCTGGTCCTTTTGGACCTGATATTAATAATGTCAACATTGAAAATTCTCTTTTTATACACATCAAAGGGAGGAGATTATATGACACTAAAATGACAGGCCAACAACTATAAACGCTGCCGAGATGTCCAAATGGGTTAAATCCATCAATTACAAGCCCTAAATGCACATTACAACATTCATCAGCAAAACTTGGCCACTTGATATTTATTACCATCCAACTTGATGAATTAGATGGATGCCACATAACACCACTATATTCTTTCGATTGATAATGCCAACTCATTTGCTTCGCTATCCATGGCACACTACAAAATAAAGTAAAAAAAATTGATTACTTATTTATTTTTTTAGCGAAATGTATATGGGATAATTTTAAAATTACATTTAACTTTGAATACTAACCTATATAGCCTCTGTAAACTTGGTGTCAGAGGAAAATATCTAACACATTTTTCTTTGCTAAGTAATTTGACTTATATATCAATGTATCACATATTGGACAATTTTGTCTACTTTGTACTCTTTCCAATAAAAAATACAATCATTCTAACATGCATGTATAGTCCTATAAGTCATTCCCAATGAGTTAATCATCTTTTTAGCTTGATATGTGCTCTATGGTAAAGTGTTACCTACTGGTAACAATTTCTTAACCAATTGAAGAAGATCATTAAAGTTGTTATCCGACCAACCATTACGTGCCTTTAAACCACACAACTTAATGGTAATCGATAATTTTATGAGTTCTCCAGGGCAACAAGGGTACAAAGACCATCTTGCATCATAAAATAAATCCTTATATCTTTTTTCATCAAGGTCTTCAAGACAATTTTCATTCATTCTAAGATCATCCATAAGAGTATAAGCATGTTTTCAAATTTTTCTTAATGCATAATTAACAAGTTCCTCCATTTTAGGATATTCATTACTGGATTGATCATCAAATGTCGATGATGATGGTTTCTTGTTACTTTTCACAAGACTTTCTCCGGAAAAAATCCAATGTGTGTATGACTTATCAATACCGTGAATGAGCAAATACGCATGAATCTCCTCAAGAGTGAACATCTCATTCCCATTTCTACAATTCACACATGGGCACAAATAATGATCAAATCCACCGCTGTTGTTCTTTGTAAACTCAATAAAATGCTCAAGTCCATCCAAATATTCTAAACTTAACCTATATTTGTCCATCCATATTTTGTTATTTGACGATGACATTCTGTAGCAAATGAAATAATATAGATGACTATATTATCATAATAGAAAATGGACATTTGACATAAAAGAATCTTATAAACTAATCCTAGAAAATAATGAAACAAGAGATTTGATACCTTCCTCCCAAGATGGAAATGAATCTCAGACCCTCTAGTAACTTCTACAGCAACAACATTAGCCAACTGCAACATAAATGCAAAGCATATCCAGCATCATGCGACAAGGATACTTAAGAATTCAATTGATCATAACTAGCAGATTAAATTCAAATAAAACAAAAAATGTAAAAAGAAAAAAAAGATGGGTTTACTAATTAGGTTAATGTCAACGATGTGTTGGGGCTGGATGTGGAGAAGTTTTGGGGGCTATTTACGGGACAGTTTGGGTGGTCATTGAGTTCAAATTTGGTCTGTAATTGAGACAGATTTGCATGACATTTTTAGGGACTGACTTAAGTCTAACACATCATGCAAATGGGGCTGAATGTATGGAATTGGACAAATAGGCAACTATGAAAATATAAAGCTTTTAGTCTTCTCCAAGTTGCCACAAATGTACATAATTTCAAAGTACATGTATATTATCTACCGTACTTTGCCAAAATATCAAACCTTCAACAACTAAATTAAGGTTGGCTAACTCGAAGGGAGTCATTTGATACTCGACAATGTACGACACTTGAAACTACAAAGGTTAAGGAGTGAAAAGTGACTATGAGAGTTAGAAAATTCAAGTGAAAAATAATTCCAAGGGTCGTGAGGTCATGCCAAGATCCTTATAGTACTAGCCTCTAAACCGATTCAAGAAGCATTCATTATCAAAGTAGTGCAAGATGAGATATTATATATAATCAAGATGAGAATCTACTTGAGTCGGCAACACCCAACCAAAAATAAAGTTTATCAACTCATCGTTACTAGTAATGTAAATTACAACTATTACTCAAGAAAAAATAATCAAATTTCTATCAACCACACTGAGATTCTTTTTATCTTTCTCCGTTGTTGATGGGTTGAAAAACCAATAACCTTGTCTAATTCAGTATATTAACCATGCATCTGTTGCATCAAAATTCAAGGAGGTGGCACATGATATAATCAAATCAATCAGTAAACTATACATATTTAGCATAACCCGATAGCACTTACTTGCGGAGAAGAAGAAATACACCACACAAGATAAATGTGCCCACAACGAGGATCCAACCAATGACCACCAAGCTACAACAAGTAGGAATCACGAATTAGGTCAGATAACTAATGACAACAAAACACAAATGTTATGAAAAAATGTTGCAAGTAAAGATGAAACATGTGGTATTGAGCCTCAACTCACTGAGAGGTGCTACATAATGTCGTAGATTAGCAGATCCTCAAGCCATGCTTTGGTTGATGCCTAAAACTGAGTTATCTCATTTTACTTTACAGTAATTATGCTTAAAAAAAAGTTCTTAGGCTGAAGACACTATAAATCCTGATAAAGAAGAATTTGCAATTGGTTGAAAGTATTATCTTTATTATTATTATTATTATTCTTTTTTTTTTCTTTAAGGATGTTCAAAGTATCATCTTACTCACATGTAGACAATAAATTGGAGACCGAGTACAAAGAACCCTTCAAGAATAACCCCTAATTCAACAAAAACATTATTCAACACAAATACCCTTAATTCACACAAAATAAACCATTTTTATAAGTTTATATATATATATATATATATATATATATATATATATATATATATATATATATATATATATATATATATATATATATATATAACAAGCTAGCTCTTTAACGAAATCTTTATATGCAGACAAAACTCCAAAGAAAAAAAGAAATTGAAAAAAAAATGAAGTAAACAAATAATCAACCATGCCCATGATGATGAGTCATGCTATTATCGTAGTGCAAATTCACCTCTACTTGTGTCCATCACAAAATTATTCCAAGTCACAAAATTTTCAACAAATAATCAACCATGACCATGACAAGGTTTAACAACTTTTTCAATTGAAGCTTGGTCTATGTCTAGATGTCATTGGTGATAAACAACAGGCTTAAACTTGAATTCCAAGTTAGATAAAAGTCTTGCCTGAGCTCAGGCTGAACCACACATTCAATTTCCTTCTTGCTATATCCTAAGTGGCATCACAGATATTCTAAATACACTAGCACCACAAATATAAATCTATTAGACAAACAACATGACATTAGTTTTTTGTTAGGTAAATCAAGACAATTGATAATTGAAAATAATCAGAAAACATTGAGATTTAAAAATTTTAAAAAAGGTTTCACTACTGTCAAACTTCAGTTGGGAAAAAAATAATAGTAAATAATTGAATTGCTGAAATACATGAGTTAGCATGCATGGAATACATGAGCCCAACACTAGATTTTGAGCCTCAGACAAATTTTTTTATGACCTAAGCAGGCAGCTTTAGGACAGAAATTGAAGGCCTGATTACAAAACTAGATGGGCACAGACCCAATTTTTTATTAGGGCATTTGAAGCCAAAACTGAGCAACTGCCAACCTTATATGTGCTTATTACGCATGAGTTCTGATGCATGCATGACGTATCAATGTTGAATGCACTCTAGCGAAAGAGGACTAAGGTTAGAGATGGACTTACCTTCCTCTTCTGGTTCAAGAACACTCCAAATTGAAGTTGTTCATACAGGCGAGAAGGTTCATCTAGTAAAAGTGTGTCAGCCTCGTTGATGACCTTATATAAGAAATACAGAGCTTCCAAATTCCAATCCACATTACAACATAATAAATTTGTTTATAGACATACATCTGGGCATAAATAATTATAATGAACATAACCCAAGATGAAAAGCGATTTCGTTTTGCCTCCGCCACAACTCAATATACCAGCATGGGTCGACTTGTTGGGCCCATACGATGAGATGGTCTGGAAATAGTTGAACCATCCATGTTCTATATTCCATCTTTTACAGGCCATAATAAGAAAGTTGTACTAATCAGATTAATCCGATCATCACTATGTGTAGATGAGCTTAAATATCGAAATGAGTTTTTAATGGGCAACATTCCAAAAATCAAAGGTCAGGATTATCATTTGGGAGAACATGGTTGGATTAGATCATCTGAACGTCTTATCATATGGGCCATTGTAAGGCAACAAAATGTTGGTATCCTGAGTTGGGATAAAAGCTAGAAAAACATACGTGAATGCACAAGCCGCAGCAATCACCTGATCAGGCAATTAAAGCTATCCGAAGGGCATGCATAATGAATGGTGAGACCAGTTCCAAATCTCCTTGCAGAAGGTGGGGCCCATTGTCCATGAAACCCTTCAAACTAGATCATCCACCAATAAGGACCACATACGATCCTCAAAACCATGAATCTAAAAAATTCAAGCTCCAATCTCATTAAATTCAAAATAAAAGTTTCAAATCTATTCATTTCAGCAATCACCATAACCTTAATTGCAAAAAGAGAGAGAGAGAGAGAGAGAGAGAGAGAGAGAGAGAGAGAGAGATGAAACAAAACCTTAAAAAATCAAAGATTGTGGAGCTGAAACTGAGACCAAAGAAACTGCATTGTAAGAAAAAGGAAAACAGAGGAACATACCTTTAAAAGAAGCAATGAGATATCTAAAATCTACATGTATTTCCTTCAAATATCTGCAAATGGATAACGGAACTCTACAGATCGAATTGAAACCTTAGAACCCAATATAGATGAAAGAAAAGCATGAATCAGGGCCGATTCATGGAGAATAATCAAAACCCTAGAACCCATTACACACGAATCTGCCTCTGCCTCTTTTAACGAGAGAGAGAGAGAGAGAGAGAGAGAGAGAGAGAGAGAGAGAGATGGGACCTTGTTGGACGGTCTTCCTCTCTTAATGAAGCTCGTGAATGGCAGCAAAGATGAAAGGAGTGTCAGAGAGTCTACAAAACTATGAATTTTTGTGTCCACTGACCGATTGGCCAGTGGACAGTCTTGCACAGCAAGACTCTATACAAATTTTCGGGGTCGGCCGACCGGTCTGTAGGAGACTCCAACCGGTCGCCCGACCGGTCGAATTATGAGGTAGTAGGACATTTTTTAGCATAAACTCGCTAAACTGTTTTAGTGGGTCGACAATTGGTTGGCCGACCGGTCGATCAACGTGCGGTGCGAGATTTTCTTATGTAGTTTCATTTAGTTTGTTTCTATTTTCAGTCAGAGGTCTATATAAACACCTCCTAACCTGATTCAGAGGTATCCTAATCACATCCAAGGAGTCCAAACACTAGTTTAGGGTTTGGGGGAGTGATTTATAAGGTTTGAGGGAGTTTTGTTCATCTTTGGGATCTACTTGTGGGTAGATTAGCTTTGTAATCATCTGATATTCATAGTGGAGGTGTCGCTTTGTGCCATGATTTTTTCCCGCAAGGGTTTTCCACTTAAAATTCGTTTGTCTTGCATTAATTGCTTGTGTGGATGTGTGGTGATTGTTTGATTCTCTTTGGTGCTTCCACTGACCGAATTTCCAGCAAGTGGTATCAAAACTATCATTGGAAAGTTGAAGAAGAGAATTTTTCTTAGACAATCTCATGACTTCAGGTACGAAATTTGACGTTGAGAAGTTTTCGGGTAAAAACAACTTTGAGTTGTGGAAGGTGAAGATGATGGCCATCCTAACTCAGCAAGGGGTCGTGAACGCCCTTGGAAAGCGATCGAAGGACATGAAAGATGATGAGTGGACCAAGATGGATGAGAAGTCAATGACCTCAATACAATTTTGTCTTGTAGATGACGTCCTCTATAACGTCGTGAAGGAGAAGACCGCTGTAGAGATATGGACCAAGCTAGAGAACGTCTACGCGAAAAAGTCTCTAGAAAATCGCATTATCTAATGATGCAACTCTTCACTTTGAAAATGGCAGAGGGGAGGGATGTAGAAGACCACATTAGCACATTTAACAAGTTGATTTACAAGTTGCTTGATTTTGGTGTACAGATGAAGGACAAAGATCAAGCCTTGATCCTGCTGAACTCGCTTCCTATTCATATGAGTCTCTCAGGGACTCGTTGTGAGCGGGTAAAGACACCATTAGTGTTGAGACCGTAGTCTCAACCCTTCAGTCGAAGGCGATGAGACAGAAGAGCAGTGATGCTAATTCTTCCTCCGATGCATTGATTATGAGAGGAAGGAATTCGGAGCGGGGTGAAGGATCGTCGCATTTTCGATCTAAGTCGAATGGCAAAGGCAAAGCGAAGTTGAAGTGTTGGAGGTGTGGCCAAGTTGGGCACATGAAGGACTGCAAGAGTTATAAGTATAAGAAGGAGAAGTAAAAAAAAAATTCCTCTAAGGAAGCCAATACTGTTGAAGCTGAAGAAGGTGGTAATCATGTATGCGAGGTCTTGACGGCATCCAAGATAGGATCTCTCAGCGATGAGTGGATCATCGACTTCGGGGCTTCGTAACACATGTGCCAGAATATGAGTGTCTTTACTTCCTACAAGGAGTATGTTGGAGGCTCGGTATTTCTAGGCGATGACTATGCCTGCAAGGTTGTGGAAATTGGTATTGTGCGCATCAAGATGTTTGATGGTATTGAAAAGACCTTGACTGAAGTGAGGTACATTCCCAAGTTGAGGAAGAATCTGATTTCCCTTGGTGCACTCGAGGCACTTGGGTGTAAGTTCACAGGCTATGGGTGTTGTTAGTTGATTCATGTCTAACTTGGGCACACAACATTGGGAAGCTGTGAAATGGCTACTTCGATACATTAAGGGTATGCAGGACTATGTTTTGACGTTTGAGAAGTCCAATGACAACTTGGTTGGATACGTCAATTCTGACTACGTGGGTAGTGTGGATTGTTGGAGATCGACTTCGGGGTATTCGTTTGTTTTAGTAGGTAGAGTGATTTGTTAGATGTTGAAGCTTCAGTCTGTGGTGGCTCTTTCCACTACTAAAACTGAGTATATGACGGTGACATAAGCTTTCAAAAAGGTTGTTTGGTTGAAAAGAATGATAAATGAGTCGGGGCTTCAGCATGAAGTCGTGCCGTTAATTGTGACAGCTCTAGTGCTATCAATTTGGCTAAAAAATTTGTTTATCACTCTCGTACTAAACACATTGATGTGCGCCACCATTTATTCGACAGGTGCTTGAGGAAGGAGATGTGACTCTGGACAAGATTCACACTAGCGTGAATCCGACGGATATGCTAACCAAGGTGGTTCCAACAGAGAAGTTCAAATTATATGTAACTTCTTTGGGATTGGCAAAGGCTTAATGAAGACGCAGTGATACATGAGAAGCGACGACGCTATGATTGATGAGGAGCTGATTTATGAAGAGAAGAGAAGATGGTTCAAAGTTTTGAAGCCTTAGTGGATTTTGTTGGAGAGTCTACAAAACTGTGAATTTTTGTGTCCACTGACTAGTCGGCCAGTGGACAGTCCTGCATAGTAAGACTGTATAAATTCTAGGGGTCTAGATCGGTCGGCCGACCAGTCTGTAGGAGACTCCGACCGGTTGAATTATGAGGCAACATGACGTTTTTTGGCATAAACTCGCTGGACTGTTTTATTGGGTCGACGACCGGTCGGTCGACGTGTGGTGCGAGATTTTCTTACGTGGTTTCGCGTAGTTTGTTTCTATTTTTGGTCGGAGGTCTATATAAACACCTCCTAACCCGATTTAGAGGTATTCTAATCACGTTCGAGGAGTCCAAACACTAGTTTAGGGTTTGAGGGAGTGATTTGTGAAGTTTGAGGGAGTTTTATTCATCTTTGGGATCTACTTGTGGGTAAATTAGCTTTGTAATCATCTAATATTCATAGTGGAGGTGTCGCTTTGTGCCATGGTTTTTTCCCGCAAGGGTTTTCCACGTAAAATTCGTTTGTCTTACGTTGATCGCTTGTGTGGCTGTGTGGTGATTGTTTGATTCTCTTCGGTGCTTCCACTGACCGAATTTCCAATAAGGAGTTTTGAAGAGCTGCTGCTATAGGCCCATCTCCATTGGATATATAGTCTCTTACTCTCCATTGGAGAGAGATCTCATCTTTTTGTTCTATTTCAGGAGGAGGAGAATGGCCGAGAGAGAAGGGCCGAGAGAGAGAGAGAGAGAAGGTCGAAGCTTCGATCTCACAGGCACTGCATTTTCTCGGTTGCAGGAGAGAGAGAGAGAGAGAGAGAGAGAGAGAGAGAGAGTAGGGGGCAACTGTTAATGCTTAGTGAAGAAGCCTCTCGAGGTTGATTTAGACTCCACACGTGTGACTTCGTGCCCTTAATTAATGATTTGAAATTGATTAAAACCCTTGACAATTAGGAAGGGTCTAAGTCCATTCCTAAACTAAAGCTTTAATCGTACCAAATTGTTGATTTTGGTGTAGTGCCTCGAATTTAATGTAGTTAAATATCCATGACCCAGACATTGGATCCCTTAAATCCCCAAGCCCTTAACAATTCCTTGGTCACATCTTGCTGACCAAACCACAATCGTCTCATGACTGTTTAGGTTTTAACAATCGTTTCATGACCATCCAGGTTCAAAAAATCGTCCAGTCCATAGTCGTCTTGTTTGCTTAAATCACCGTCATAATTTACATTGCTTAATTTTATTTTTATTTGTCAATTGCACTACATCTACATTCATATTAATAAAATCAACATTTTATCCTTTCTTTCTTGTTTTCCTTCTTTATATTATTTTGTCGACGAATGTGATCAAGTTATCACTATGTGATAAAAGTCTTTGTCTTCAAGGTGAAAAGAATTCATCCGAAGGACCAATCTCCCTTCATAAACTTTAATCTCCTTGCCAATCGATGATTGAATAGTCAGGTCAATATTCATGGATCTTATTCTAATTCGGCTATTTTAATGCTTGGGGTGGTAAGGTATTCAGTTCGATTTGAGTTGAATATGAATTTAGTAGGCGGACACATACATACACATACACAATAAAAATCGGTCAATACAAATCTAGTTAGGTCAATATTCATGGATCTTATTGTAATTCGGCTATTTTGATGCATGAGGTGGTAAGGTATTCAATTTGATTTGAGTCGAATATAAATCTAGCAGGTGGGACACATACATACACATGCATAATTCGGTCAATACAAATCTAGTAAAGTCAATATTCATGGACCTTATTTTAAATCGGCTATTTTTTATGCACGGGGGATAAGGTATTCAGTTTGACTCAAGTCGAATACAAATCTAATAGGCGACACATACATACGCATCCATAATAAAAATCAATCTATAAGTACGTGCTGTCGCATGTCCGAAGAATTGAATACCAGGGAGAGGTCTATTTGAGGCTACTAATCAAATGGACAAAATGGATAAAATCAGGGTTGTCAACAGGTTAGGCTTGAGGTAGGTCTCGGCCCAAATTTTGAATTGTTTCGGGGCGGGCCATTGAGCTCGCCCTATTTAAAATTTTGATTTTTCAAGCTCGAGCCCAGTCCATTAATACCCTTAGGGCTTGTTTGGATTCACTGAAATGGTGGGAAAGGAAATAGTAGGAAAGGACAGGAAATTTAATTTCCCGAGAAACCATCTTTCCACCGTTTGTAAACATCAAAACAGTAGGAAATGATAGGAAATTTAATTTCCCAGCAGTCTATATTTTCCACAAAATTGGCTTTTTATTTTCTCAGCTAGACCCATCGGAAATGAAGTTTCCTTTTTCACGCTTTCTCTTCTGTAGTAACCCTTCAGGCAATAGCGAATTAAGTGCGACCTCACACGTGATGGTGCGGCCCTTACCGTGGGGCTCACCTCGATGTATTTTTCCATATCCACACCGTCCATTTGTTTTGTCAAATTATATTAAGGCAAAAAAGTAAAAATGAAGTAGATCTAATCTCAGGTGGACCACACCATAAAAAATAGTGATGATTGAATGCCCACCATTAAAAACGTTTTGGGGGCCACAAAAGTTTTGGATGAAACTTGTATTTGTTGTTGTTTTTTTTCCCTTCACACAAGTCTGTGTGACCTAATTAACAAGTTTGATGGCAACTAAACATTGCAATGGACTCTAGAAACTTTTTAGTGGTAGGCATTCGAATACCATTATTTCCTGTGATGCGGTCCACAAAAGATTTTGATCTTCCTCATTTTTTGGCTCACACCCTAAAACGAGCTGGCAAAATGGATGGATGGTGTGGATAAAACACATATATCACGGTGGGGTTCACAAATCTTTTACACCACCTACCAATATCTTTTCAATTAGCTACCATATCTCATTGAAATAATTCGTCCAGAAATTTACTAAAATTAAGGGGTTAAATAACTCTTGTTAAATGAGTTTCATGCGGCCCCAACATGCACTCTATGTCCAATCCACTCCATTCAGCATGATCATTCCTTAATGTTATGCACTAGGACAAAAAATCAGTTGGATCCACAATCCTTATAGGCCACACCACAAGAAACTATGTGAGTCACATGGGTGTTAAAGTTGAACCATTGGACACTTTTCCTAACCATCCATCTTTTTCAAATGATGTACTTTTTTTTTTTTTAATCTTGGCCTCCTAATCATACATGTGTTGACAGTCGTTGATCAAGACATTGCCACTCTATAAACTATAAGTATATTTTTTCATAGTTAGGCTTATTTGGCTTATGTGATCATGATCATATGGTGGCCTTCCTGAGTTTGGATCAACTTAATTTTCAATTGTAAAATAGATCGGAATGGTGTACCGATTACAATTGAATGAATTTAAAAAAAATAAAATTGTTTTACCAAACATATGATTTACAAAAGATATCAAGTTTCTTGACAAAATAATATTTCCTTTCCCACACTTAATTAGAAATAAAATTTCTCAATAATACAATTTTCTTTCCCATCTTTTCCACACATCCAAACAGGCCGTTGGATAAAATCATACGAAGGATTTTTATTTTAAATTATTTCGTATATGTATAAGTATGTGGACGGTCTCGATTGATTCATGACCTTCCCATGGTGAGATGAATTCGCTGTATTCCGGCAACGTCCTCCCCAGCTCCTACATCCCCATAGGATAACGCCGTACAGCGAATCTGAAATACCCAGAGGAAAAAAAAAAAAAAAAACGAAAACGTTCCAACAATTTGATGGTTCGAAGGATAAATAGGCTGTCCACCTTCAAAAGAAAAAGGTCGAATAATCGAATAGTTATAATTTTACGGTTAGAGAGAGCTATTATTTTTTCATACCCACTCAAAGTGGGGGCCATCATATAAACGGTTCGGATCATGGAAAGATGACTCCATACGTAAGGACTGAAGGTTACGGCGTACCTTATTGCAGTACGTCGGGATGTATTCTAGCAAGCCTCTTTCTCCAATCCAGTTCCTCCACTTCCGAGGGCTCATTTAATCCAAACCGTCCGTTCAAAATCACACGAACTCACGACGCGTCCAAACTGAAGGCGGTTAGGTTTTCTTCTTTTTCCCTCACCGCCCATTTCAAAACCAGTGGCAGCCTCCGAAATTCTTCCCAAAAGTCGGGCCTTTTCTTGTATCCTTGCCATTTTAAAAGGCTCGAACATCGCCCATTCCAAACCCTCCTTCAAAACACGACTCCTCTTTCTGTCCCCTCTCTCTCTCTCAGTCACTGTCCCGTCACCCCCTTCTCTCTTCTCTCTTTCTGGTTCGTGTTCTCAATTTCTAGGGTTCCAAAATATCTATTTACCCCTTCAATTTTCAAGAAACCCTTCTTCCTTTTCATCTCTTTCACTTTATTTACGATTCTGCCATTTTTAGGGTTACTAGGGTTTGCAGCAGCCATGTCTCTGAGGCCGAGCGCGAGGACGGAGGTCCGTCGCAATCGCTACAAGGTCGCCGTCGATGCCGAAGAAGGCCGGCGGAGGCGAGAAGACAACATGGTCGAGATCCGGAAGAATCGAAGGGAAGAAAGCCTTCAGAAGAAGCGCCGTGAAGGCATGCAGGCCCAGCAATTCCCAGCCTTGATCCACGCATCCGCCGTTGAAAAGAAGGTATGGCATGATCCGATCTGATCCGCCCGTAGATTTCCTGATTTAGGGTCCGATATAGTGCTTCGATCTGTTTGATGATTAGGGTTTCGGTTTCTTTCTTACCTTTCTAATATTAGCATGTAAGGGTTTTGATTTCGGCGATGATATCTACACACCGTATGCTTTTGATTAATATCTACATACTGTATGTTTTTGATCGATACACCCTTATTTGTACTTTCTTGTTTCACAATAGCACCAAAGTCTACTAATCCTATTATGTAATGCCTATGAAAAGGGTGTATGCATCAATTAAAGTGTGGGAAGTATCGATTTTTCCTTTGATTTTCTTTTTCTTGTTTTAAATTGATTTAATTTTTGCAGCTGGAGAGTCTTCCTGCGATGGTGGCAGGTGTATGGTCAGAAGACAGCAACATGCAGCTTGAAGCAACGACTCAGTTCAGGAAACTGCTTTCAATTGGTAGGGATAATGAGTTGGTTCGATCTGATCTTTTCAGGTATTTATTTGTTGCTCTTAGTTTTCTAATTAGTGATGGAAATCTTGTATGCTAGAACGGAGTCCTCCTATTGAAGAAGTTATTGCTTCGGGCGTCGTTCCCCGTTTTGTTGAGTTTCTTGTCAGGGAGGATTTTCCGCAGCTGCAGGTGTGAAGAAAGAAATACTTTTATTTTCTGAATTGTTTTTTTTTTTTTCTTTTTCTTTTTGTACTATGCTTGATTTAGTATAATTTTGGAAATATGGGCAGTTTGAGGCAGCTTGGGCTCTTACGAATATTGCCTCTGGAACCTCTGAGAACACCAAGGTGGTGATTGATCATGGGGCTGTGCCGATCTTTGTGAAGCTTCTAGCTTCTCCGAGTGATGATGTCCGAGAACAGGTATATAGACTGAAATGTATTCTTGCTTGTGGTTTAGTTTGTTGTAATGAATGGTTTAATTGAGTTGCAATTTTAATTCATTGAAGTGGAGAGTGACTTAATTACAATCTGACGCTGATTGCTCAGTGTGAATGCTTAGATACATCATTTCAATCTGTTTGTATCCCCTCTCGATTATCCTTTCCCTCTCTGCATTATCCTCTCTCTCTGCAATTTAGTTCAGTCATACATGTAAATTTAGCATTATTTAATGTGTTTTGTTTGGGATTTTAGTTTTTGAATTGCTCTAGAAAATGACAGATGAAGGGAATTCTCGCTTGACTTGTGTTCTTTTTTTTTATATTATTTTTGGCTGGATTTATTTTAATCTTTTTGTGCTGCACTTGGCACATTTAGTTGCAAAGCTGAATGGAATTGTGAAATTAAGCTTAACGTAGTCGTACAGGGATGATTGAATTGCACAAAACTCCAGATTGCAGTGATGTGATTGCAATTCGTGAGTCAGTCCTTACTACAGATAATTAAGATGATGTATGGAAATGTGCTTTTATGCAGGCACAGATACACACTTATGAGTGTCTCAAACACAATCAGCTGGATGTTAGTGTTATTGCCCACTAGTGCATGATTCCCTACTTGTCATGTGTGCAAAACATCCAACCCATCCAATAGGTTGGCCCCACCATGAAGACCACCTAGCACAAAAATCAAACTGGTGCACTCATCTGGTGTTCCACTCTTGTGCTTCCATTGTGTTATATGGTGCAGCCCACATGAAGAGTGGGCCAGTTGATTTTTTGCAATTGGTTTTCTTCATGGTATGTGTCATGAACATGACATGTTCACATTTATCTGCTAGTTGGATGATAACCATTTTTTAGAATTTCATCTGGTATGACTGAGTTTCGTATAAGTTATAATGGTTTTGGTTTGCAATGAAATGAGTCATAAGTCCACACTGATGTGAGTCTAGGATGAGTTGGAACGAGTTGTACTGGTGCTGGTCCCCATGTTAATTGCACTCTGAAACTGCTATTTAAATCTATGCTGATAAATCTGTTGTCTAACTAGTTTGGTGATAGTTCTCCTCCCTGCATGTCTCTCTATGTGTGTGTATATCCCTTGGAATCAATAGGTCTCCCTTAGATGAGCTGTGGAGACAGTGCAGTGTGTGTGAGTGAGCCAGGGTTAAAACCCTTGTGGTGTGTGTTACCTTTCAAAAAAAAAAAAAAAAAAAAATCTTGGAATCAATAGATCGGACCAATTCTTATATATACCTATGGAATATACATACATATGTGCATGCTTACACACACACACACACAGCTTTTACCTATTGAAGTTTCTGCATTTTGTTAGGCTGCTATTTTTGGATGTGCCCTTTGAATCATAAACAAGATGAATTCTTACTTGACTACTAGTCATGTTGCCTGCTGGGAAGTTTGGGTTTTGATTTGTGCCCTTTTATACTTTTAGGCAGTGTGGGCGCTGGGAAATGTTGCTGGCGATTCTCCTAGATGCCGGGATCTTGTCCTCAGCCATGGGGCCTTGGTTCCGCTGCTGGCGCAGTTGAACGAGCATGCTAAGCTTTCAATGCTTAGAAATGCCACCTGGACTCTGTCAAATTTCTGCAGGGGCAAGCCACAGCCGCCTTTTGAGCAGGTTTGTGTTGTTGGTTTCAGTGTTTTTGTGCCGATTGCTGTGTTAATGTTGTGATGTGTTTTTTATTATTTGGACAGACAAGACCTGCACTTCCAGCACTTGAGCGTCTCATTCATTCAAATGATGAGGAAGTCCTCACGGATGCATGCTGGGCGCTTTCTTATCTTTCTGATGGCACGAACGACAAAATTCAAGCTGTCATAGAAGCAGGTGTCTGTCCTCGGCTTGTGGAATTACTTCTGTGAGTATTGTTTTTCACCTTGGTCTTCTATTATTATTTTTTGGTTTGCAGGATCTACCCTTCTCTCACTCTCTAATACATATACACATTTAGAAACGCACACACAGAAACACACACACATGCAGATCAGATGATCCTCACCCTTCGAATGGGGCCAATTTGTTAAAACCGTCTGTTGTTTACGACCATAAATCACATGGTTAGAATCATCAAATCAAAATTGTGACTTTAGAATCATAAGAAATACAAAGCAGGATCTATCTACTAGATTTAAGATGATGATTGGACCTATTTTGTTTCTCTAGTCAATCTTGATGTTCATTTTTATGCTATTGATTGGAAGATTAGGACTACCTGATTGGTATGATGCTGCATCATGGCTTGTTTGTTGTTGTATGATTGAATGAATGGTTCAGATTGACAATAGGTCACCCTGTGTGCCATTTAAAATGCTTGGGGATGTTGATATATACGACTAGTAATATGAAGATGTTCTGCCCTTGTGCATTGTTTTGCAGTCACCCTTCTCCTTCGGTGCTCATTCCTGCCCTTCGAACAGTTGGAAACATTGTCACTGGCGATGACATGCAAACACAGGTATTGAGCACATGCAGTGGTAACATTCATCATTTCAGCCTTTTGTCACCCCCCCCCCCCCCCCCCTATGAATGTTGAAACAACTAGTCTATTATTTTGACTTGCTGATAGTATTTGTTGTCTGCGTCTTTTTGATGGGAAGGTTTATATGTTACTTTTAGAAGTGTAAAGTATTTCACTCTGGAGCTTAGAAAAAGCATTTCCATGTGAAACATTTTTTTATTGGTGATTTTCTCTATGATTTTGAGCCATCTGCTAATTCTCTCTAAATTGATGTATTACTATGTAACATGGGCAGTGTTGTCTTTTCTCCTTTTGCAAGATTTATTCTTTATGATATGAAGCCATCCGCCAATTCTCTCTAAGTTGATGTATTGCTATGTACCATGGGCGGTGTTGTCTTTTCTCCTGTTTTGAGATTTTGTCAATACTTGTATTTATGGCTTACGTAGGAACCTTTCTTTAGGTTTGGTTATTATATTATTTGTGTTTGGTTATTATCATCTTTAATTTTCAGACATTTGTTTACATGGTAATTATTATTTTTAGGCTAATTGTTGTTTTTATCTATTTGGGAACTTGTAATTGTAATTAATCACAATATACTATTAAAGTTATTATTCTTCTTGTATGGAAGTTGGTGATGGGATTAAAAGCCTCAATATAACCTTTCAGGGAAGCCTTCTAGAACCAAATCTGCTCTTTTGGGATCTGTGAACTCATGGATGAGAATCCCTTGAGAGCTAGTTAGAACAATTTGACAAAGAAGCATCATCTTGAGTCTTTTTTTCCTTTCCACACCTACCCATCTATCTCATTTGGAGATGACATCCATCTCTACAATAAATTTAGGGGTCGTTTGGATAGGATGTAAATCATTTACTAGTAAATGATGGGCATTTTTTGGGTTTGGATGCTCCCATTTGCTAGTAAATCATTTACTAGCAAATCCCCCCTCTCATTTACTAGCAAAAATGTGAGATTTCATTTACTAGTAAATGGGATAGATGGCAACGTATCTATTTTCAAATTTCTGCTATCAAAGCAGATTTGCACCTGCTGTGAAATCACATCCAACGGCTCTCTTCCTCTCCCTCTCCCTCTCTGCAATCTACCTCCCTCTCTGCCTCCCTTTGGTGATCTTCCAAGCTTCAAACACCCTTCAGGCAGCGGCTCTCCACTGGACCGACGATCTCAACCACCAACGGCTCTTCCAAGCTTGAATTCGTGGGCCCACTTGTATGGCTCACATACTACTCGGTGTTTTTTTTTAGGATCAACTCTAAGCTTTAGTGGCATGGGCTTGACCCAATGATCCACTTGAAAGGAAATTCCAACATGTAATTTGAATGTTATTTGCTAAATTGATTTTCAGGTGTGAATATACAATTACAGGATATAACCCATTTACAGGCTATCCAAACACTGTAAATGATTTACTAGTAAATCATTTACAACTTACATCCAAACAGAAGGTAGTAAATCATTTACTAGCACATAAGTCATTTACTAGTAAATGATTTACAAGCATCCAAACGACCCCTTAGCAAAATTGTCATTTCTTCAATATCTCCCTCATTTAAGTTTATATGACAAAGGAGTGCCCACAAGTAAAATCTATACTCCACTTGATGTCCTAAGATGGATGAATAGTGCAATATTGAAAAACAAGGATTTCCCTCCTACAGGCAACTTGCCTAATTTAGAAAGCAATGATAAGCAGGATTGTCATTGCGTCAAAATTCTCCCAAAATGGATTATGGAGTAGTTTCCTACACTGAAGATGATCTCCCTTTTCAAGCGTTCTTTGATATGAAAGCTCAGTTTCCAAGGACCCAAAACTGTATGCTTAGATGAAGCCTTTGTGAGCCAACCTCCTACCCTCACACCATATTTGCTTTAAGTCACCACATTCATAATTTTTAAGTTTGATTACTGCCAGTCTTATGTTTCCACACCTTCTGCCATTTTGACTCATGAAACTTTTGCTTGTCTTGGACTCCTGTCCAAAGTTTTTCTACAGTGCTAATAACACCAGCTGGGCACTGAAATAAGGAAATGTGATACATTGGTTTATTAGTGACATGCCTCCTTACCTTAATCAAAGTGATCCCACCACCAATCAATAGAGATATTTGCTCTTCCAATTTAAAAAGTTTTTCTCTCAATGTCTTTCCACCACCTCTTTCCAAAGATGTTTTGTTGTCTCCAATTGCACAATGGGAGTCCCAAATAAGAGAATGGAAGCATGCTGGCTTGCTTGCAACCAAATGCCCTTACAAGCCAAGAGGCTTCAACTGATTCCATTGACTCTCAAAAGCTCCCTTTTTGTGATGTTAACTTTCTGATTTGAGGCAGCTCTGAAGCAAGCCAAGCGAAGCATCACTCACCTTAAATTGTTGACCTGAGATTCCTCAGCATTGTAAAAAACAAGGTATCAACTGTAAATTTGAGATGGGAGGCCCTGTTATTCTATGTTTTTCACTTTGAAGTCTTGAACCAAAGATTTCCAGTCTTGCCTTGTCCCACATTCTAGTTAGGGTTCAGCCACCATTACAGAGTTAAAAGGGGGAAGTGAGTATCCTTGCCTTAGTCTTTTGGAATTCTTCAGCGAAACCAGGTTAAAAGAGGAAAGTGAGTATCCTTGCCTTAGTCTTTTGGAATTCTTCAGTGAAACCATCGACCAAGATTAACTCATTGTACTTGTGCATTCTTGGATTCACTTCATCCATTTTTCGTTCTTCTTAGCAGGTAGAGTAGAAATTTCTAGTTGACATAATTGTAAGCTTTTTCCATATCAAGCTTGCATGTAACTTTTCTTTTTCTTCCCTATATTTTAAGGCAATGCAAATTCATTTGCAAAGATCATGCCTGGTGGGAATTTGAAATAACATTTCACAAAACTTTGAAGAATCTGATAAGACCTTATCCAAAATCTTGTACTTCTGATTAGGCTTATTGGCCTAAATCCGTCAAGAATTCCAGTAGGAATTAAACCGTGAATCATGTACCGATGGGCCATGTCTTTCGAAAGCTAACCCCTGGTGTTAAATTCTGTAATGAATGCCATCAAATCCCTTTAATCCTGTCTGGAAGACTTGGAAGAAAGTGATGGGGTACCATCTGCACTAAGGAGCCTTTTCTCTGCCTAATGAAGATGTGCTTGCTTGACTGATTCCTTCATAGGCCTTTTCATGCAAACCACTTCCAAAGAAATTCCTTTAAAATTGTGGTTGTGGAGTGTGGGCAGGACCATCTCTCTTCCTGAAGAAGGGAGCCTTTTTTCTGCCTAATGAAGATGTGCTTGCTTGATTAATTCCTTCGTAGGCCTTTTCATGCAAACCACTTCCTAAGAAATTCCTTTAAAATTGTGGTTGTTGAGTGTGGGCAGGACCATCTCTCTTCCTGAAGAAGGTAATGGTAAAACTTTTACTGTGCAACGCAGCTTGCCTTTCTTGTTGATTATTTTTTATTGCATTTCTTGTGTTTGCTAATCCACGAAAAATTGTGTCTGCCATCCCCCAGCACTTTCTTCCTCAAGTAGTGTGTCACAGCTTCCTCTTTTGTGTTGTTTTATATGGCCTATTGAAGCCTGACATAACCTTGTAGCCAGCACTTCTTTGAACCAAATGGGAACACCATTCCTTCAACCTTCTTGCACATGCATTCGTCCTCTGGATACAGGAGTTGGATGTGGAAAAGCACGGACCCCAAGCTTCCTCCATAAACTTGGGAAAAATAGGACAAATGATCCAAGGTTGGCCAGCATAACCTGCAAGCTGATCCAATCTTCCTATTTTGTATATTACTTAATAGCATTTTGAAAATAGACACTTCCCATCTCTTAGATTCAAATTTATTGCTGCTTCGTTGCCTTTATTTATCCGTCCGGCAACTATGTGCTGGATTTAGGCTCTCCATGTGCCAATCTAAGTCTGAATTTCAATAGGGCTTGGCCCAACAAGCCTGGCATCCTACCTGTTCAAAATATGCGCTGAAGCCAAATCTAGTAGTGGCCAGTTGACAGCCCAATGCTGTGTATAGTACAGTTTATTGCTGTTGGTAGCCACTAGATCTGTAGTTTAACTCGCTGTCGATTAGTGTAGAGGTAGGCATATGCTTCATTGAATTTTTGTTCTTTCCAATTGTGAAAGGATTCATGGAGAAAACACACACCCACACACACTCACACGTGTGGATGGTTTTGGACCCTTGAATAAAGTTAGCTTATGGAGAATTTAGGCTTATTGTGGTTCATTTCCTAGTTAATTGATTGACCTTTTAATTGCAAGTTGTATCTGGTTTAATGAAGCATGAAAGAGGGAGGCAGGGAGGAAGGGAGCTTTGTAATCATCTGTGAAATGTCTATTCAAATAAGAAATTGCATTTAATTTTGAGAAAAAAACGAATTTCATTACTTTCTCTACACTTTGGATTTAGTCTGCACCACATTTGTTTTGCTTCTTGTAGTTTTAGCTGCTGCTCTCACATCTCCTTCCAACAAATTCCGATATGCTAACTTGCTGAAAATTCTTTTTAGGTTTTTCGGTTCCTGATCATGTATGGCATATGTGGTTTTCTAGCTTTTCTAATGTGGTGGTAGTTCATTTACTGTCAGTGTGCATGTGTGTGTTTGTGTTTTTAATAACTGAGTAACTTCATTAATAACCGATCTGATCTGTCCATTAGGCACATCATATGTTTCATGGGCTGCCATGTAAAAACACCAATCAAACGATTGCATTTGATTATTGACCTAGAAAATCGACGGTCAAGATCACTTGTAAATTAGTAGGTCCAATTGGTTAAGCATTTGATTTGTACAATCTAATCAATCAATCTGATCTATCCATTAGGCACATCATACGTTTCATAGGCTACCATGTAAGAGCACCAATCAAACAATTTTAAGAATGTGTTAGTGACCTAGAAAATGGATGGTCAAGATCATTCGTAAAATAGTAGGTCCAGTTGGTTGTATGTTCCACCTATTTGTTGCGGCTTACTATGGAGATCTCTTAGTTTTCTTAATTCACTTCTATTAGATGATGTGGTTGATATAACTTTTGCTTGGTAGCCCCTCAAAGCATGCTCCACATAATAGACAGACTAGATTGATTGATTATAATGTCCAATGTTCTGATTCAACTAGGGGCACTACAGCTGACAATGTTCTAAGAGAGCACTGTGTCATTTCTGCCTTGTGTCATCGACGCCAAATGAACAGAAGATAGGTGCAGCTTGTTCTTGGTTCTGTGGCATGTCTCACTTGATGGCATTTGATGATGCTCCTTTGAATAAAGAAAACATTTGATAAAGCTTCATATGCCTGCTAATATTCACCTCAATGAAGAAGAAAGGAAAATAAGAAGATCCTGCCTTAAAACACTTGCTACTGTTTTGAATCCTAGGCACTGTTTGATCTACATATTTTATGATTCCCTTTCCATCTCTAACAACTCCTATACCACCAGCTGGATCCAGGCTGTCTATATGGGGTTTCTATTAGAGTTGTGGTTCTAAATATCTTCCAATACTCTGGTTGGTTCACCCTAGTCCTATCGGTTTTGTAGGGGTGGATGAGTCACGACTCACCAGACCAAAATGGGATGAAACAGGACAAGTCGTACCGGTTTTGTCATCCAGTACCATTTTTAGTTTCCAGATGGGTTGCACTCTTAAAACTGCTATTAAAACTATCATCATTATCTAAAGCCTTATCCCAACTAATTGGGGTTGGGTAGGTGAATCCTTTTCTGCCATTTCGCTCTGTTAAGGGCCATAAGTTAGATCGTAGGTCATCAAGACTTTTTATTTTTTATTTTTTTTAATTTTAATATTTCCACCCACATCCTTTTGGGCTTTCCCCTTTGCCGTTATAGTCTTCAATTTGTACCAGCTCCTTACTGGCCACTTTCCCTTGTCTTATTACCCTAGTGCTGCTACTCCTAAATTCCCTTGAATGCATTCATTTCTAATTCTATTCTTGTCTTGCCACTCATCTGACTTTGTTTTTTGGGACCACTTATCCATCTTGACATCGTCATTTCAGCTGTTCTTATACTATGAATACGTTGTTCCTTAACTGCCCAACATTTAGTCCTATAAAGAATGGCTAGTCTTCTATAGTTGCTATCGTGTAATATTTTCACTTTTAGTTTGATTTTACACGGCGATCACATAAAACCCCAGAGGCACATCTCTGATTCTTCCACTCCACTTGAATTCTATGGGCAACATCCTTCTTAATCTCCCCACTCATCAATTAGAGACCCAAGTTATCAGAAATGGTCATACCGACCTCATATATTAGAAGTGGTCATTTTGGGGATTTCTTGGTCAACAATCTTAACCAATGTTTTAAATATCAACGATATTGGTTGATATATCCCATGATATGTCTTGTATCCCACCTGTGCGATACGAAACGAACATGTACTGCCGATATATCCCACATGTTCAATCCGGTGAGCATTTTTAATTTTCGATCTTTTTTTTTTGTCGAAATTGTTTTAAATCAGTGCCAAATGGTTACAAATCCATTAGTTCATGTTTTGCATGAAAAATCATGGAGTTGGAGCTTTGATTTCGATATCCATTGGTTTTTCATGTCTTCATTTTTTTTTTCTCAAAAATTTCCTTCAAAGAGTTGTCAATTGAGACTAATTTCGAAGTATTTAGGAGTGTTTGATGAAATGATCATTACATACACTCTTATTTCAAAATTTGAGTGTGGGTGGCCTGATTTGGGGGGAAATTGGGGACAATTCGAAATTTCAATTTCTCCCAAATTAATGGCAATGTTTCACTCCAAACATGAAATCAAGCTGATCTTAGGATTTCTCCAATTTCTCCCAAATTTATGAGGGCTGATCTACTGATTTGTCAAGTCCTTGTCAATTTTCAAAAAAATAAAAGTCATTTTAATTAAAAATTAATAAAAAATTATTAAAATATTGATTTTTTTTTAAAATTTCTCGTCAACCAGTTGTCGATTGAGAGTAATATCGAAGTATTTAGGAATGTTTGATCAAATGATCATCACATACACTCTTTCAAGTGTTATGCATTCAATTTGAATATAGTTGCAGTAGTTCAGTCAGACAACGCATAGCTTAGGACCCTATGCAAAAGAAGCCTATCACGTGCACTTTTGGGTTATTATTATTATTATTATTTTTAAAACAATCCCTGAAGTTTCATTGAAAAATTCAACCACTTTCCCAATGTTTCCCATGTTTCCCAAAAAGTCCGATAAATTACCCGATACAAGCGATATATCCTATGTGATAACTGATACATATCTGCATCCAAAGGGTGCAATATGTAAGTCGATGCCGATATTTCGAACGTTGAGCTTAACTATTTCTCATTCCCACTCATTGTTACTAAAATTGTACTCCATATGCTCTGTTTTAGTCCGACTAATTTTAAATCCTTTAGTTTCAAAAGCACCTGTCCATAACTCTAGTTTTGTGTTTATGATCTCCCTTGTCTTGTCTATCAAAACTATGTCATCTGCAAACAACATATACCATGGAATCTCTCCCTGCAAATACCTTGTTAACTCGTACATTAGTCCATGACTAATGCGAAAAATTATAGGCTCAATGTTGAGCTCTGGTGCAAGCTTATAGTGATTGGGAACTCGCTTCTCTCCACTAGTGGTTTTCACATTTGTTGTTGCTCCCTATATTTCAGTGTCAATTGTCTAAGTAGGAAATTGATTTCTATGGTATACCTCCGGTCATGAAACCAAAATTGATTTTTTGATACATCCTCATGCCTGAGTCTTTGCTCATTTTCATGCTCACAAATTTAATCTCATGGTAGTTAGTGCAGCTCTCTCCAAAACCTCTATTGGTGCACCATCTGCTCCAATGGTATTTCTTGTTTTCATCTTTTTCAAAGCTTTCACTTCAGATATTCTAATCCTATAAAAGTATCTATGGATTCTTGACTTCATTTAAATTTATGGTTCCTTCTATTCCTATGCTCTTAAAGAGTTATTGTTATTCATGAAGTTCTGAAAATGGCTTCTCTTCCTTTAACTAATGTTGTTGTCCTTGACTAGTACGCTCTGGTCACCACTTCTAGGTTTTAATGTAGTTAACATGATTTAGGTCCCTACTCTTCATCTCTCATTTTTTCAAGTTTAAAGTCATCTTTCTTGCCTTCTCTTCTCCCCAATGTATTATAAAGATCATCATAAATGTGTTGGGGAGATCTCACCTCTATTTTGCTTCTATAAATTTTTTTTTTTTTGTAATTTCTTGTTTTTTGTCTTTTTATTATAGTGGGATGCTATCATTGTATTTGTTTTTATTGTTTTTGTTTTGTGATTTCATGTGTTTAGTTTAATGTCTTTATTTTGAATCATTTGATAGTCCAATAGTTAATAGATAGTTGTATTAACAATCTCTGCCATATCAATTTATGACAAACAATTTATACCTAAAAGACTCAACATCGCAGCTTACTGCAGGTTTGCTTACAATATGCTTACCGATGAATGGTCTGATACACCATTTAATACATGTTCAAAACACAGACACAAAATATTCTTGGATATTTCATTTTTTAATATTTTTCGCATTTTTTTTGGCTAAAAAAATGCTGTCCAATGGGGGCTTATATGGGGCCTATACTGACATGCGATGCAGTATCGTATCGGTTCTTTGCTGGCCAATACACCTGCTGATACCGATATCCAGAACCATGGTGGGAAGCCCATGCCTACTCACATTGATCAGGCATTGTTGCAGTGTGTTGCTTGTGGGGAACGCCCTAGCTAACCATAGCCAATTTCTCACTGCACCTGGGTTCTGATGCAGCGTGTTACAAAGAATGCTCTAGCATGAGTTTGGAATGTCATATTATTTGGATTCATGTTGGAAGCTGTGGTATTAAGTTTGACACTGGCTGCCAACCTGATGCTACCATCCTTTGGCTGGGCACTGGCAATAAGGGCATAAAGCTCCCACAGGTGCGATCTAATAGACAGCTTGCTCTCAGTCAATTGCTGTCTAATAATCTATTACACAGGTAATCAATGAGTTTGCTATCAAAACCATCAAACTTCAATATACTTGTAAGGGCCGACCTTCTTGGAACCTGTCTCCTACTAGCCACTTCCAAACGCTTACCACGATTGAAATGTGTTGGGGGAGATTGATTCACTAACATTAGATAGATGAATCATCATATATTGGATAAACAATGATCATGAATCTTTATATATTAGATAAACAGTGATCTTATATCTATCCCATTGGTTGTATAAAAGCTGCTTTACATTACAGATTGTTGTATTTCTGCCATGTTATGTGTAAATGCAGTAGTGGGAAATTCAGGATCGTGATTCTGTTTTGTATAGGCGCCAAAAACATGTATTAGATGCTTTTCTTCAACACATCATTCACATTCTGTACCTGTCACATTCTGAAACATCATTAACCACCAAGAATGGATTTGCTTGCTAAGAATTTTGATCCATGATGCACATTATGAAGCAATGCGAGGATATATTTGGTTGTATCTTATAGAAAAGAGTATTAATATTCAGGTAGCTGCCTACGATATATAGTTCGTAGGTATATGCAATGTTATCCAATTGTTAATAGTATCATAAATTGTTTTCTTGTCCGAATCGTATCATATTGTAAATAGTAAAATTTTTTCAGGTTTTCATAAATATATCATAAAAAAATACAAAACAATTATACATAGATGAGAAAAAAATAAAAAAACATATCAATCATCCATTTTCTCATGAATATTGTAAGAATACAATGTAACCATGAGCCCACGACATTAATATAGTGATCAACTGTATGTATAAATTATAATGTATGGTGTATGATGTATCTATGTATGAAACAATGATGTCACGTTAGAAAAAATGACATTCAGACCATTGTGAATAAAAAAATGTCTTGATTTCTTTATTTTGGGATTTTGAATATCAAAATCCCCAAAAGAAAAAAATAGGATATTTTTAATGGGAGAGCCTTTTTAATATTTTATGAGCAAAAGGGTACAAAGAAAAGGAAAAATTGAATAAATAATAATAAAAAATAATTAAATTTTAAGTATTTTTGGATCCATTTACGTTTTCAACAATTATCTTACGATTCGATACGATAATCCTACGATTATTTAGGATTTGTGATTTGGGCCATACGATACGATATGAATTGTAAATCATACGATTTTGATAACATTGGGTATATGTGTGAATTCTCATGCCAGCGATAGTTGGTTCTTTGGTGTGTGTTTAGATTTGAATCTTACTCTGATAGTGTGCCACACCAGGCAACGATTTTACTAAATTTTGTGACAAAAAAATTGGTGATGTGATAATTGATTGTCTCTCTTACATATTGAAGCTAATAGTATAATGGATTTTTAACCAGTCTTAACTATTGGAGTTCTCTATGCTGGATGGCTTATTGTTTTGCTGTTTTACAGTATATCATCAACCATCAAGCTCTTCCCTGCCTCCTGAATCTTTTGACACACAATCACAAGAAAAGCATTAAGAAGGAAGCATGTTGGACCATCTCAAACATCACAGCTGGAAATAAGGATCAGATACAGGTATTGAAGTAGAGATGTTTTAAGGAATCAATGTTCACCTGAGGTCTTAAGTGTTATCTTTCCTTTTTCCTTTTTCTTTTCCCCTGGCCTCTCCCTGCACTTTGGCATGTATCATGTGCTAATATACCTGGTTATTGTTTCCCTGTCATTCAAACTTAAAAAATTGAAGTGTCTACCAGCTCTTACTGTTTATTTTTCTTGAAGCCTTCAAATGCTTTGCTGTTGACAATGGTGTGGGTGTGGCTGTTATGTTTGCTTGTATATGGTCTAATTGCTTGTTTCTAAAAAATTCCAGGCTGTGATTGCTGCTGATATTATTGGTCCTTTAGTCAATTTGCTTCAAACTGCTGAGTTCGATATCAAGAAAGAGGCAGCATGGGCTATCTCAAATGCTACTTCTGGTGGCACCCATGATCAAATAAAGTATGACTCTGCATTTCTCTCTCCTCTGATTGATTGGAGACGGTTAAATCTTCTTCTTCTTCTTCTTCTTCTTTAGTCATTATTTATATGAATGATTTTCATTGTTGGCGACAGGTACCTTGTGAGCCAAGGGTGCATCAAGCCATTGTGCGATCTCCTCATCTGCCCTGATCCGAGGATAGTGACAGTTTGTTTGGAAGGGCTTGAGAACATCTTGAAAGTCGGGGAGGCCGAGAAGAACTTGGGTAATAGTGGAGGTGTGAACCTGTATGCCCAATTGATCGATGAAGCTGAGGGGTTGGAGAAGATTGAAAATCTTCAAAGCCATGACAACACTGAGATCTATGAGAAGGCAGTGAAGATCCTTGAGACCTACTGGCTCGAGGAGGAAGATGAGGCTTTGCCTGCAGAAGATGCTGCTCAACCTGGGTTCCGCTTTGGAGGAAGTGATCCTTCTGTTCCATCCGGTGGATTCAACTTCAGCTAGAGGTACCTGCAGTACTGTTCTTGTGGAGGCATGTTAGTCTCGCATGCTCTTCTTATGTCAGACATCCAAATGGATGCATGGTGCAGGCATGACATCTGGACTTCATCTGCCAGTCTCCACCATGAGTTTGCCGTAGCCCAAGATCATACTGATTATGTGACCGTTCAGTTTTTTATCCAGGAAAAAAGTACTTCCTTAAAAATCCTTTCTGATTGAGAGTGATGTGGTCTTCTGACCAGTATGATTTCTTGAGCTATAATCTCTCCATGATGAGGTCTGCTGGATGAGTGCTCTGGATGCTTTACATGTGGGCTGTCTTATCCATGTCTGCTTTGGGTGGTATTTGGGTGTGATGCAGTCTCCTCTCTAGTCTATTAAAATTTTACTTTTATTGATAAAGCATGACTCAGTTGTTATACAATCTTCTCATGCTTGCAGGAGTTAAGGTCTGAGTTGCAGTTGTATGGCGCCCTGCAGAGGGCACGATGGGCTGTGTCAGTCAGTCTGGGAGTCATGTCGTGTTGTTTGGTCCAGTCACAGGTCGGGTTGAAAGGGGGGTGTGCTGGGAGAACATCTCTCAGCAGGGTGGGTAGAATAAAGAGGTGGGTCGGAAAGGTGGAAAGACATGCATTTTGGGGGTCAGTATGTGGATTGAATGGGTGTTGGCTTTCACAGGATGTATTGGGTGGCAGAAAGCGAAAATGGATCCTTGTCATCTTATAATACTGTCAAAGGGTGATAGAAAGTATGGATTTTTATTCATTTGGTTGTAGTAAAAGCTACTGCGGAAGTATCAAGGTGTCGGATGTCGCAGGTGAGATACACAGGTCGGTATATGTGGTAGTGCCCCTCTTTGTCTAATCTTGCTGCATCTCTCATGTATAGCAAGGGCAGAAGAGCTTCCTTTTAAAGAGGGTACTTTTATGGTGATTTTTGGGTCTTTTTTTTTTAACCCCTTGTCTTCTCCTTTACAACAAGGGGGGGTTCTTTTGTCGAAGCCCTGATTTCCAAAACAGATATTTGTAGTTTGTCGTGTTAAAACGCTAGATGCTTTTGCAGGAAAAAAAATAGCACTATTATTTTTGTTAATTGGTTTTGTATTTGTAGTCTTTCAATACTACTGCTTTGTGATTGCTCCCAAGCACAAACCCGCAAACATTGATATTCTGGAAACATTGAAACATGAAAACTTGGGACCGTTTGATGTTTTTCCAGCGTTTGGATGCACACTGAATTGAACTAGTCAGTTCCAAGTGGAAATGTTGAGAGAGAGGGAGAGATGGAAAAATGATTCTACTTGTGCCAAAGAGTGAAAGAGTGTCACTTGTTGAGTGTTGGTTCTGGGGTGAGTGGCCACCATAAACATGCCTGGCCGAAGATTCGTTTGTCAGTTGTGCAATGTGTTTGAGTACCATATGAATGCCCAGCCCTCATATTGCTTCTGTATTGGTATTTTTGGGGGCCAGTGTTTGCTGATACAGCTGCGTTTTATTGGCTGGTAGATTCGCTTCATTCATGGATGATACCAATGTGTTTTCCCACCGGGTTTGGAAGATAATTGAAATCTTGGTTAGAAAATGAATCGGCTTGGAACCATTTGCTTTCACAGGGGATTTGTTGAAAATGAATCGGCTTGGAACCATTTGCTTTCACAGGGGATTTGTTGAAAATGAATCGGCTTGGAACCATTTGCTTTCACAGGGGATTTGTTGGAGGACCGTATTTTCACTGATTCTTCCCGTGATGACATTCCATTGTTTGGTGAGAGATCCTTTTTAGTTGTGGATAAAAAACTTCCAACTATGGCACCCCGATGGTTGATCAGGTGCCAGTGTCATCCATATAATGTTTATATTCTGAAGATCAGTGATCAGACCGGTCGTTATCACTTTTTTGCCATTTAATGTTGGCCATTCATTCCTGATGTTCTGCTGAACTGTTATTGTAAAAATCCCATCTACAGGCCGATCAAGTTTTGTTGTAACCATCCGTCTACAGGCCATTAGGATCGATGGGTGGTGGCCCTTAATTTTTAGGGAATTGTCCCATGCCCGTGATTGGCTAGTCTCAATCTTTATTGTTTGCACATGACGCCATGTCTAAACGGATAAACGGGCAAATGGTGGTAGCTGATGAACACACCATTTCCATTGTTTATAAAAGTAAATATTCTGATGATATGCTATAGAAAGATATGTTTCACAGCTGTGTGGCTTGGAAGGTCTACGCATGTGACACGGTAGTGGGAAAGATGTCTCGTGAATGTTCACATACAAAACATCTCATGGCATAAATTCAAGTGCGTAGTTTTAGGCTTGCTTCTCCTCAAGTACAGCCAAGAGTCTCAGTGCACACGGGCACTAGGCAGTTGGGTGGAATCTAACTAATGGTTTAGAAATGAAAGATTTCAAAAGCCCATTTTGAAAATTGTGTTAAGATTCCCGCCCATTATTAGTGGATGGGGTGAGAGATCTTGGACCGATGTTCGCTGCATATAATCATTTCCCAAGCTTGCACTGAATATAATAAGGCTGTTTGGGCAATTGACTACTTAAGATAGTGGAAATTTTGATGCTGGCTGCATTGTGTGCAGATAATCGTTTCCCATATCATGCACTGAATATAATAATGCTGGTTGGGCATTGAGTAGTCGACCTAGTGGCAATTTATTGTAGAGGTAGAAGAAAAAAAAAACGAGTCTCGATTACCGAGTGGTTAGGATTGTTAAACCAAACTTACCTTTATGGTGTAACTTAAAAGACAAGTTGGTTCCACAATTTAGACGGCTTGATTTGGGTTAATACATGCTCTTACGTAAAAGGAAGCTAAATCACAAGCAATTACATATGAGGAATGGAATGGTTAGGTGGAAGTGCCACACCCAATTTCAGCAAGTCAGTCGTCAGAGCCATCCAGTTTCAGATTCGTTGGTTTTCAAGTATGGGAATTAATAACAGTTTGGAATTTTGTAAAAACCTCACAGAAGGTATAGTCAGGTGGATTGGTACTTCCCTGACTTTGGACCCATATTGTGGGGAGCGGATTAGGTGTTATCCCGACGGCATATCATAGGTGTGCAGGTGCCTGTTGGAGAGGGTTGTCTGTTGAGGGAGCGAATTAGGTGTTACCCGGGGAACAGCTTAGTGGGTGTTACCCCTGCCGTGTGGCCCACATGGGTGATATTTTGTATATCCACACAGTCCATCCGTTTCTCCAGTCCATTTTAGGATGGGGTTCCAAAAATTATGCAGATCCAAATCTCAGGCTGACCATACCACTGGGAATAGTGACGATTCATTGCTCCACCGTTAAAAATTCCAAAGAGCCCATCGTAAGGTTTTAGTAATGTTTATTTGCAATCCAACCTCTTGATAATGTCAAGAAGATCTGGATGAAGGGAAAATATAAAGATCAGCTTAATCCAAAAATTTTGTTGTGGCCCACGAAAAGCTTTTAATGGTAATTCATCACTGTTTCTAGTGATATGGTCCACCCGGGATTTGGATCTTCTTAGGGTTTGGTATCACATCCTAAAATGAGATAAAAAAACAGATGGACGGTGTGGATATGTAAAAAAATACATCGATATGGCCCCACACGGTTAGGGTAACACCCGACGGTAATAGCTAATCCGCTCTCCATACCCGACGCAACCCAACGAAACATCACGAATCCCTTCCTTTGTGGGAGTTCCCTGCCTATTCTAACATCTCCATACACGTGGCAGTTGTCATCAGTGGGTTCAAAGAGGCAGCGCGTGCATGGGTCGTGGCACAAATGTTGTTATGGGTTGTCTTAAAGAATGGATTCCATGTGAATTTGAATCCAAATCACAATTAAGATAGAATTCATGTGAATTACAATCCTCAATTGTGTTTAACATAGTTATGCGCATTACATTTATTTTATTAATTCTCATATGTGCTCACCGTGATGTTTATGTGAAATCCACTTCCCTTATCAGGTGCGTTATTCTAAACTATGATTCAGGTATATCATCTAAATAAAAATAATTATATGTGGGACGGTTCCTCTCCTAACAATTTCCCATTGCCCACCTAATTCATAGACCAAGGCCCGTTTGTTAAATCTAAAGTCTGAAGATTGAACCCAAAATCTAAAGCCGAATATGAAATCTAAACTTGAAGTTTAAAAACGTGTTTGGCAACTGTTGTCGAAGTATGAGAATTAAGTATTGGATATGAAACAACCTATTTATTAACAAACACATAAAAGGTTTGAAATCTATTAATTTGACACATTTATCTCTATTTCTTGTTTGAAAATGTTTTACATTATAAAGGGTTTATTTTTTTATTAAATAAAAATAAAATCATTAAGTTAACGTTCATATCCTATGACCCGCCTGATTTGCTGATCAAGTTGTTTTGTGGGATCATGCCATAAAATGATACGAGAAAAGGGCTGAATGGCGGAGATTAACCCTTACATCACGATGCGCCCATGGAGCCCTTCCCTCGTGGGCGTGGCTTTGCTGGATAGCTGGATCCACTGAGGTGGGTGGATCCCTAACTGCGGTGTCTACTATGTGATGTGTGTATCTTACATCCACGCCGTCCATACATTTTGAAAACTCATTTTAGAGCATGATCCAAAAAATGAAGTAGATTCAAATCTAAGGTGGGCCATAATATAATAAACAGTGTTATTCAACCATTAAAAAATTCTCGTGGGCCAAAAACATTTTGGGTCAAGCTGATATTTGTGTGGTCTCTTCATCCATGTCTTTGTGACCTTGTCAACAGGTTTGATGGAAAATAAACATTCCAGTGGCCCCATGAATATTTTAATGGTGGGGATTCAATCACTACTGTTTCATGTGGTATGGTCCACCTAAGATTTGGATCTGCTTCATTTTTTAGATCTTGCCCTAAAATGAACTTTCAAAATGCATGGACGGTGTAGATGTAACTCACATACATCACAGTGGCCCCACACTGGATCCACCGACCTGGGGGATCCACCCAAACCGCGCCCCTCCCTCGTTCTTCGGGGCGGTGGAAGGACACAATCTGCTTCCGCCCATTGGGAATTGGGCGTGGATTTCCAGCCGAGGCACTTCCTGCGCTGGGAGGCTAGGTGGGGCCCACCGTGATGTTTGTGAGAAATCCACTCCCTTCGTCCATTTTTTTTATTATTATCTCAATTTAGAACAAGTAATAAAAATGAAGAGGATCCAAAACTCAAGTGGGCCACAAAGAGGGAAACTGGGGAAAGAGTTTCCTACTATTGAAATCGCCCCACCTTGATGTTTATAAGTCATCCAAACCGTTTATAAGTTCATTCTAATTGGAATGAAGTGAAAACACAAAAAACTGAGTATGATAAGAAACTTTTGTGGCCATACAAATGTTTCAACAGTGGTCACTGATCCCCACTGTTTTCTCTCATGTGGCCCACTTGAGTTTTGGATCCACTTCATTTTTTATCGGATGTCCAATAATTAACTCACAAAAAGGATGGACGGTGTGGATAAAACATAAATATCATGATGGGGCACACAGAGCACTGTCCAGTAGCCCTCTCCTTTTGGCAGCGTGGGTGGGCGCGAATTAGGTGTTACCCCGGGAACAGCTTAGTGGGTGTTACCCCTACCGTATGGCCCACATGGATGATATTTTGTATATCCACTCCGTCCATCCGTTTATTCAGCCCATTTTAGGATAAGGTTTCAAAACTTATGCAGATCCAAATCTAACAGCTTAGTGGGTGTTACCCCTACCGTATGGCCCACATGGATGATATTTTGTATATCCACTCCGTCCATCCGTTTATTCAGCCCATTTTAGGATAAGGTTTCAAAACTTATGCAGATCCAAATCTCAAGTGGACCATACAACTGGAAACAGTGTGATTGAGTGCCCCACCATTAAAAATTCCAAAGAGCCCATAGTAAGGTTTTGGTAATGTTTATTTTCAATCCAAGCTCTTGATAATGTCAATAAGGTCTTGATGAAGGTAAAATATAAATATCAGATTGATACAAAACTTTTGTGGCCCACAAAACATTTTTAATGGTTATTAACCACTTTTTCTAGTGGTATGGTCCACCTGAAATTTGAATTTTCTTAAGGTTTTGGATCATATCCTAAAACGATATGAGAAAACAGATAGACGGTATAGATATATAAAAAATACATCAAGATGGGCCCCACACGGTAGGGGTAACACCCATTAAGGTGTTACCAGGGTAACATCTAATTAGCTCCCGGGTGGGCAAGATGGGATCCACATAAAGATGGGGCAGAGATGGACGACTTGAAAGGGGCTTTGTGGGGCCAACCATTGACTCTATGTTTCGTCCACACAATCTATCTATTTTTCCATATCATTTTAGAGCATAAGACAAAAAAATAGTCAGATGTAAGACTCAAGTGGGCCACATTGCAAGGAACATCGCGAATTGGGCATCTACATTGAAAACTTCTTAGGGCCATGGAAGGCTTAATAAAGCTGATGTTTGTGTTTTCCTTTCATCCATGTCTTTGTGACCTTATGAAGAGGTTATATGTGAAATAAATCTCAAATTGGACCATAAAAAGGCTTCAATGGTAGTAATTCAATTTCCATTAGTTTCTATGGTGTGGTCAATTTGAGTTTTATATGTGCCTCATTTTTGGGTTCATGCTCCAGAATGACTTGAAAAAGTTGATGGACGGTATGGATCTAACACATAAATTATCGTGGGGCCTAGAGAAGTTACACATGTTAAAAGTTGAGTTGTATATTACACAATCTATTTAGGAGAGAGAAAATCTCCAAAGGAATAATTTTAGAAGCAATTTTATTTTTTATAGAAAATAGTAATGCAGTTCCGTACTCATCATTAAGCCAAGTTTTTATTGCCAAAAAAAATTAAGGGAAAATCACAAGTTGCTTTTCGAATTAGGCTTTAACAAACAATGCTTAACAAGAAACATTTCTAAAATTGGCATTAAGTAACTTTTTCAAGTGTTAACAAACAGCCCTAAGCTAACTTTTGGACCGATGGCTAAAATGGAGTGACACCTTGCAGTAGTTGAGGTGGATTTTCATGTAAATATTACGGTGAAGTCTATCAATTTTTTTAAGTCAACTTTAGCCATTTTCATGCCAAGTCTTGACCTCATCTCATTCCAGCCTTAAAAAAATTGTTAGACATGACCCACCATGATGTGCACGTAAAATTCATCACGATTGCCAAGTATGTCACTCAATTTGAGTGGTACAACCCAGTCCATGATTCTGGTAGACCATACAATTGTCAGTGGTATAAGAGGTGTCCTTCTTCCAACTGTTTCCCTTTCCATGACTCACCTGAATCACAAGTGATTACACCACCATTTCCATGGTGCAAAATGATTCGTAGTTTTGCCAGTTGAATGGGGCCACAATTTCACGATCCCAACCATTAATCACATGGGATCCACCATTGATGAGTGGTGTGTCAAAATCTTTCCAAATTGGAAGATTGTAAAACTTTAATTGAGGAC
Organism: Liriodendron chinense; assembly: GCA_003013855.2. Lineage (NCBI taxonomy): Eukaryota > Viridiplantae > Streptophyta > Magnoliopsida > Magnoliales > Magnoliaceae > Liriodendron > Liriodendron chinense. The sequence continues at coordinate 351,487 of PVNU02003730.1, read as the reverse complement.
CCACGCATATATGGTTAAGGAGAAAATGCAACCGCAGTCCACCTTCGATGAAAAGTGGTCCAGCGAATAAAGCCTTAGGATTGTCAACTCGAAGATGTTTTTGAAACATGACCATACACAATGGAGCCCATCGAATCGAGGGTTCCGATCACTAAACATATGTCAGGAATTCTGTACATCAGCAAGAAAAGCTTCCGAATACAAGGTATGAAAAAGGTGTGCGCTTCAGTGGCGCCGGTACCAGCTAAGCTTGTGGTGGTAGAGCCACTATGTGGGGCCAGTGATATTCTCACCAAATCTGACCAACCCATAAGATGAAATCCAACAGAGCCTGAAAAACATGCCGATTCGAAAGTCAGATGAGCCATAGAACAGGCAACATATTGAGAGGGAGCAACCACTGTTGATTAGAGTGGGTGGCCCACCGTGTTGTGTATATACAATCAAGGCTGTTCAGACCATTTCTCCAGTCCAGATGAAGATGAAGGGTGTGCCATGATTCAGGCTGTTTTGCTATTCAGGTGGGCCCATGTGAAATTCAAGGGTGAGAGTTCCCTCACAGCTGCTTCCCTTTGGTCTGGCCCACGTTAGCTTTGGATCAGGCTGAATTTTGGGTGATAGGGGTTTTCAGAGGCCACCCATCTGAATCATAGATAGGTTTGACGGTGGAAATACAAGATGTGGTCCCCACATCTGCCCGGATGGTACCGGTTCCACTGCAGCACGTCCCATGCTGAGAGACTGCAATATGGGGGCCGCATCATGTGTTGAGGTTTTGCCTTTAATCTTGGACACCAAGGGGTCTCGGGCGCCCAATGGGTTTGGGTCGGGTGCCCGCCCAAGGACACTCAGGTTTGGCTTCTGGAAGTCTGTTTTTACTGTTCTGTTTTTGGCATGTAGGGGCCCCAACCACTATTGGTAGGGCGCCTGGTGGATGATCGGGCACCTGATGAGGTTTGGGAGGGAACTCGAAATTGGTTGAATTGTCACGCCTCGAAATTCGTAACTCAAGTACAACAACCCAAAGCCCGAGTTTCAGGTTGTGAATTAAAAATTCGAGCATAGATTCCTTGAGATTCCATTCCACACATTGCATAACTAAAATAAATCCCAAATATAAAGTTTCTTTTCCACTAATGTCTTATTACATTGAATTTTACAAATAAATCGACTACGGTTGACGCTTGAGTAACACGTGACCATCTAAATATTCTGCTCCATCTACGTCTTTTTCTTCCTGAGGACCTGTAAGAACTGTGGTGATTTTGGTGAGCTAAAAGCCCAGTGAAGTCATTTCCATCACAAGTAATATTCCAGTTAATAAGATATACGATGCGAATCATCAACGGATAGAATTGTATGAAATATACGAGGATGATGTTATGATTGATACACCTTATGATTTATTATAAATGAAACATGATTATCATGATGTCATGTATGTTATGATACGTGTGAGAGCAATAAACGTCTAGGAACTCGCTGCCATTGAACATTAGGAACCTGTTGCAAATCAACCATGCTCACCTAACCGGTACAACGAGGCGGCAAATCAACTATGCACGCCAGTGGGCAAATCAACCATGCACCACTGATCCAACCGAGCAAATCAACCATGCTCAATAAGTGAAGAGACCAGAACTCGCTGCCACTGAACATTAGGAACCTGTCGCAAAGCAACCATGCTCACCTAATCGGTACAGCGAGGCGGCAAATCTACCATGCACGCCAGGAGTCAAATCAACCATGCTCCTGTTCTGTCGCAGTGTATAAATGTATGCACATGTATGTATTTATGAAGCATTCATCAAGCATATAATGCATATCAAACTCAAGTCTAATCACACCATGCATGTGTTACCATTATTTTAGTGATTCTTCATTTAAACTTAGGTCGTGGTTAATGAAAATGTCTTTAGGTAAAGTATTAGTATTTTGACGAATCATTAGGATTATTTCACGGGCGACATCGTGTCTATGATTCAAACCTAAGTTATCTCAATTCCTAAGTTAGGTTCACTTTAAATTATGATACGTGTGTTTAAAAAAAAGAGTTGAGAAAAGAGAAACTAACTAGGAAGAATAATGGTTAAAAGATGAAAATTACGAATAGAAACATGGGATGTATTCCTTACTTAGAATCTATATTATTCGCAATAATAAAACACAACCCAAAATCTTAGATAAGGAAGAGATTGAATGGCAGATATTTACTTAAGATTCCTAACGTGAATTTTTATATAAAATTAGAAATCGGATGCCAAAGAAGGGAAACCTATGGAAAAGAAAATCAACCAGAAATTCTGAGATGAATCACTCACCTTGCGACGTTCCTTAAACTTGAAACGAATTGATTCCTGGACTGAGTCGATTCGCCGAGTTGACTCGCTGGGTTAGAATCTTCTTCTTCTTTCTCCCTCTTTCTTCTTTTCCTTCTTCTTCTTCTTCCTTTCCTCTTCCTTCTTCTTCTTTCTCTCTCTTTCTTTCTTTATTTCTTCTTCCTTCTTCTTCTTTCTCTCTCTTTCTTTCTTCTTCCTTCTTCTTCTTCTTTCTTCTTTCTTTCTCCTTCTTTCTCTTCTTTCTTTCTTCTCTTCTTCTTCTTCTTTCTTCTTTTCTCCTTCTTCTTCTTCTTCTTCCTTTTTTTTGACTAGGATTCTGCCCTAGCAACAGCAGCAACAATAGCGATGTGGGGGCTGCTCTCTCACGTCACCACTCTCTCTCCTCTCTCTCTCTCTCACGGCTTCACTCTCTCTCTCTCTCTCTCTCTCTCTCGTTTCTGGGAGAAAGGCAGGAGCAGACGGATGGTTTTATAATGTTGCAAAGTCAGTTGGTGCGGAAGAGGTTCGGATCTGGACGGACGGTTGACGGTTTTGGCTTTGGCATCGCCTGGGAATCACCCCGTCTGACTTTCTTGCACTTGATCGCTTAGGAACCGTATGGATAGTAGGTGGGGTCCACAAGAAGCTCTGGGTGAAGTTTAGAGAGCCCATGTAAGGTGATGGGTCGGATCTTGATCTTTCTTTGTTCGGATGGTAGATTGAAGCGGGCCACACAATCAAGTCTGATCACAGGATTCAGAATGATAAGGCTTTGGTGGGATGCGGAGCTAATGGACGGCTTTGATTTATCAGTGGGGCCCACTGTGATGGACAACGAGGGAGGCCCGGACGGACAGCGCTGCACGCTGTTGCTGCAATGGTGAAGAAGAAGAAGGATTCTTCTTCCGTCGTACGGTTCGCACGGTCAAACGGGTTTGACTGTGTGCGACATGTACTTGTGATACACATGTGTCCCACAGTGATATATGTGACAAATCTACTCCAACCATCAGGTAGGCCACATGAAATTAGGGGTTGGTACAAAAAATGGAACAGATCTGAGGTCAGGTGGCCCACTTATGGCCTGATTTCTGATTAGGGCATTTGTAGAATGATCGGAGGGCTGAAATTTGACGTGTACGCTTAAATTATGTCCCTAAAATATTATATGAAGTTTTGCATGAAACTGATCGTTAGAAACTGGCAAACTTAAAATCGTCAGTTTAAATTAAGTTTAACTAATGCCATTTTCGTTATTATTGTAAATTTGCGAGTTTTGTGAAATCCGACACTTCTACGCTGTTCTAGGGTTTATTTTGATCAACTTTAATAAAGAGACCATACTAAAATTCCCTACCGATTATTTTATATTAATTTATCAATATTAAAGTTATTTAATTTATTAAATAATTAACTAAATTATAATTTAAATGATTCGAAAGTCCAAGAGTGTTATAAACAAGCCTGAGGAGATTCCTTAAGTTGGAAAATTAATAATCTAAGCATATGTCTGGTGATGGACGAGATGTACGGATCAGATTTATGGACAGACATGTGTACAGGACGATGTGAAGATCGTATGATGTGTTTACATTGATTGCGTAATTCGAAATCGAAGCGGACGGCTAGATATTTTAATCTAGCAATGGCAGATCATTCTAACGGTTAGTTTATTGACTTAATGAAGTACACAAAGTTTTTCAGAGGCCTAAAAGTGTCCGAATACGTACAAAAGTGTATACATGTGTGCATGCGTGTGAACAACACGGCCTACAATTTAATTTCTCACGTGTGAACACGCACATGTGTACTTACTCGTGCACCCAAATTTTTGGAGTATTACATGAATTGTTGTTGGAACTCTCTGGACAGATTCAGAATCTGTTGGGCACCCGACCATGCATGCACTGTAAAGTCGGTGGTGCAGTTTTTGCGCGTTTTTTCACGGTTTCTTGCGTAAGAAGTTTCTAATTCGATTTTGTTCCTATTTAAGGAAGTGTAAAACGTAATTAGATCCTAGGTGTGCAAGGGTTGAGAGGAGAGTGTTCTATGGTTAGAAAGAGCTTTAGAGGAAAAGCTACGTTGGTTTTCCTCTTGGAGAGCTTGGGATTTCTCTTGTGGGCTTGATTTCAGTGTAAGTTTCTTCATGACTCTTGTAACTTTTGATTCATAGTGGATTATTGTCGCTTTGTGCCGTGATTTTTTTTTATCCGTGGGGGATTTTTTCACATTAAATTAGAATTGCCTCTTGTGTGTGTCGATTTGCTTAGTTGATTGCATTATGGTTTTTTTCTCGTTTGATTACTTTGCTCGCTTCCGCTGTGGGGCTGATCGCCTGTATCCCAACAAAGTGGTATCAGAGACAGGTTAGGAGGTAAATCGAAATCTAAGACGAGGTTTTTTTTCAATGACGTCTTCAAGCATGAGATTCGACATAGAAAAGTATTCAGGGAAAAATAATTTTAAACTATGAAACGTGAAGATGAAAGGCCTTCTAGTTCAACAAGGGTTGTAAGATGCGCTCCTTAGAAAGCGACCGATGACTATGAAAGAAGAAGAGTGGAAGAAGATCGATGAAAAAACCGAATGTCTCAATCCAATTGTGTCTGACAGATGAGGTCCTATATAACATCATGAAATTGAAAACTGCTACTGAAACATGGGTGAAGTTGGAGAATATCTACGTGAAGAAATCTTTGGAAAATCGCATATATTTGAAGCTTCGGTTGTATAATCTAAGGATGGCGGAGGGGACCAATGTTGAGAGCTACATCAGCAATTTCAATAGGCTTATTTGTAAGTTGATGGATGTAGATGAACTAATGAAGGACAAGAATCAAGCGTTTATCCTGTTGAATTATCTTCTAGAATCATATGAGACGCTCAAGGACTCGTTATGTGCGGGTAGGGAGACCATTGGCGTGGAAACCGTTATCTCAGCCCTTCAAGCGAAGGCGATGAGAAAGAAAAGCTGCGGCGTGGGTCCCCTTTGGACGAGGCACTGGTAATGAGGGGGAGAAATTCTGAGCGGGGTGGAGGATCTTCATCATTGAGATTTAAATCAAAATGCAAGTGGAAGAGTAATGAGATGCTGGAATTGTGGGGAAGAAGGGCACGTGAAGAGGGATTGTTCGAATCCCGAAAAAAGGTAAGAGAAATCTGTAAATTCTTCTAGAGAGGTGGTCAATACCGTAGAGGACGGGGGTGATGTTTGTGATGTATTAACTGTCTCTGGTATATGGTCTCTCGGTGAAGAGTGACTCTTGGATTCGGGTGCATCATGTCACGTATGTCCTGACAAGAGTTCATTCATGACATACAAAGTGTATGATGGTGATCGGTCGTTGTGGGTGATGGCTATGCCTGGAAGGTGGTGGGTGTTGGTTCGGTGCATATTAGGATGTTCGATGGGGTTGAACGAATCCTTGAAAGTGTGAAGCATGCCCCTGAGATGAAGAAGAATGTGATATCTCTTGGTGCACTTGAGGCGAAATGGTGCAGGTTCATCGGTTGTGATCGGTATTGTAAAGTGGTTAAGGGAGCATGCATGATGATAAAGGCACGGAGGTGCGACAATCTTTACAGGGTGATCAGGAGCATTATTCACGATGGAGCTGCGAGATCTGCAACAGGATCCATAGTTGCTTGTGTGTGGCGTGTGCGCAAGGCCACATGAGCGAGCGGGAGGTGAAGGTGTGAGGATGAGTCGATCGGGCACGAGAAGTGATGGTACTATGAAGGAGACGAAGTAGAGATTAAGAATGGAGTTTTTGGAGCAGTTGAGCGATTGAAGATTGAAGTCACGGTGGAGATTGTTGAGGTTTTGCCTTCAATCTTGGACATCAAGGGGTGTCGGGCGCCCGATGGGTTCGGGTCGGGCACCCGCCCAAGGACACTTGGGTTTGGCTTCTGCAAGTTTGTTTTTGCTTTTCTGTTTTTGGCTTGTAGGGGGCCTGACCACTGTTGGTAAGTTGTTCGGTGGATGACAGGGTGCTCGATGAAGTTTGGGCGGGCATTTGAAATTGGCTGAATTGTTGTTGGAACTCTCTGGATAGATTTGGAATTTGTCGGACCCTTGACGGGTTTGGGCCGGGCGACCGACCATGCGCAGACTGCAAAGTCGGTGGCGCAGTTTTTGCACGTTTTTTTCGCAATTTCTTGCATAAGAAGTTTCTAATTCGGTTTTGTTCCTATTTAAGAAGGTGTAAAACTTAATTAGGGTATCCTAGGTGTGCAAGGGTTGAGAAAAAGTGTTCTAGGGTAAGAGAAAGAGCTTTAGAGGAAGGGCTACGTTTATGTTGGTTTTCCTCTTGGAGAGCTTGGAATTTCTCTTGTGGGCTTGATTTCGGTATAAGTTTCTTCATGACTCTTGTAACTTCTGATTCATAGTGGATTATTATTGCTTTGTGCCGTGGTTTTTTACCCGTAAGGGGTTTTTCCAAGTTAAATTCGAATTGCCTCTTGTGTGTGTCGATTTGCTTAGCTGATTGCATTGTGGTTTGTTTCTCATTTGATTACTTTGCTCTCGCTTCCACTGCGGGGCCGATCACCTGTATCCCAACATCATGATGAATGTTTCTTGTCAATCTCTAGCCAAGTAAGAAATTGCTAATAAAATACATCACCAGTTCCCATTCCAAACAATGAAAAAACCACATATATAGGGCCCGTTTGGAGCTTGTATCCCATATATCTTCTATTCCGAGTAAGGTGATTTTAAATTCTAAGTTATGTTTGCAGCTTACACCAGATTTAAAAAAATAAAAATGCATTTAAACTATGTAGTATATTTACAAGAATTAGAATTTGATTATTAAATTAAATATTTTTAATTAGTGTACCCATGTGATGTTTACTAGAATGATTATAATAAGCTCATTGAAATTTATACTATGGCAAACATGATGAAATTCCAAACCGCGGGTGGGCCACAAGTATAGGTGCACATTTCATTTCTATTGCCGCCCCCTTGTAAAAGGTGCACATTTCATTGTAGCAACTTGTGACAATCCCTTAGGTGTGTCTACTTAGCATTTCAAATCTTAGACCTGCTGTTGAAATGCCTAGGTGTCTTCCAACTGGGCTAGCACGTGACACACACAGTAGGTTGGCAACACTTGAGTTGGGATATTGGGAATGGTGTACGTTGCTTTTTATTGATTGGCCCACCTTATCATTGGATTCACCATATTTTCTGGTTCGTCTAGTGAAAACCCTAGTGTGTATCTGTTGAACGGTTTGAACGCGAGACACATGGGCCTCACTATTCTGGAATGTTGTAAAGAAAAGATAAGCGGGGGCATTTATGCAAATTTTCGCCGGAAAAGTACTCCATTGTTAGGTTATATATGCCGGATGAGAGCCAATTAGCGGTTAACTGGGGAACAACTTAGTGGGTGTTATCCTAGCCGTGTGGGGCCATTTTGATTTTTTTTTTTTTAAATTTTTTAATTTATATATATATATATATATATATATATATATATATATATATATATATATATATATATATATATATATATATTCGATTCTGTCCATCTATTTTTTCGTCTCACTTTAGGAGGCGATCCCAAATCATGAGAAGATCCAAATCTCAGGTGGATCATACAATTAGAAACAGTGATAAATGACCATTATAAGCTTTTTGTGGGCTACAAAAGTTTTGGATCAACCTGATATTTATGTTTTCCCTTCATCCAGATCTTCTTGACATTATCAGCAGCTTTGATTGCAAATAAACATTACCTAAAACCTTACAATGTGCTCCTTGGAATTTTTAATGGTGGGGAGCTCAATCACCACTGTTTCCGGTGGTATGGTCCACTTGAGATTTGGATCTGCATAAGTTTTGGAATCCCATCCTAGAATGGGCCTGGAGAAACAGATGGATGGCATGGATATACAAAATATCATCAATGTGGGCCACACGTTAGGGATAACACCCACGTTCTCGAGTAACAGCTAATTCGCTCTCATACCGGACACATACCAGGTTACGCCCGCTATTCTCGATTCCTCCCTTTGTTGTAAAGAAAATGTAGAGCACTGGACGGGCTTGGTCCTAACAGGGGATCTGTGAGGCTGACTGTGGTATTTGTGTTTTATCCGCGCTGTCCGTCCATTTTAACATATCATTTTAAGGCATGAGTTAAAACGGGAGGCAGATCCGAGGCTCAAGTAGGCCATACCACATGAAACAATGAGGATTGAATGCCTACCGTTGGAAACTTTGTAGAGGCCGCAGAAGTTTTTGATCAAGCTGATATTTGTGTTTTCCCTTCATCCAGGTCCATCTGACCTTATGTACAGGTTTGATGGAAAATAAACATCATGGTAGGCCTTAGGAAGGTTTCAATGGTAGCATAATTATCACCATTGCTTCTTGGGGCGTGGCCCACTTGAACCTTGGATCTTCCTCTTTTTTGGGTTTATGATCAGTTAAAATAATTGGACGGCATGGATATAATATATGCATCATGGTGAAGCCCGACTGAATCCGTGTCCCACCTCGGGGAAATACACTAGACACGAAGCGGATTGCATGGTGTGCCCCCACGCCACCAACCTCGGTAGTGGGTTGACGTCACCAAGTTTTGTGGGCCTCAATAATGAATGTTAAATCCATACCATCCATCCATTTTGCGAGATCATCTTAGTACACAGGCCAAAATCTGAGGCAGATCCAATAAACCGGCCACAAAAGTTATGAATCAATTTGGTAATTTTTTTTTCATTCATCTAAGCTTATATGACCTTATTAATAAATTGGATGGCTGATAAACATTTGGGGAACATTAAGGTGCACCCTCATAAGTATTTAATGATAAAGCGTTTAATCACCGCTATTCTCCTCTTGATGTAGATCAGCATCATTTTTGGGATAATGCATCCATGAAAAAATGGCCGGATGACATGGATATAAAATACATACATCAAAGTGGCCCCACAGTAAAGGCCGCACCATCTTGGAGGGGCGCGGCTTTGCTGGCCTGTTTGATTTTTCAATTCACAAGAAAATACCTTGTAATGAGTATTTTTAACCTTTTCACTCCGTTTGACAATCCACCGGAATTTTTGCTTGGAAAACTGATACGGAAGAATTGATTTGAATTCATAGCCATCTTTGATGTCTATGATATATCTATACCGTCCATTCATTTTGTAGGAACAGTTTAAGGTTTGAACAAAAAAATGATATAGATACAATTCTCAGGCAGCCCACACAAGTAGAAACAGTGGCCCCAAGAACTTTTTAGTGGTAAATGTTCGATTCCCATTTTCCTATGGTGGTCCCTGAGCTTGGATTGCCTCATTGTCCGTGACATAAAGTCAGCTGGCATAATGGATGAACGGTGTTGATAAGCAACAACATCCCGGAGGCCCCACAAAAATGTTTTTGAAAATTTTGGATTTTAGTGTCTAAAAAATATGCTGTCAAAACAAGCATCGAAAAAAAAATGTGGGTAAGTAATTGTTACTTATTGGCAATGCATTTACTCGTGAAGTATAAAATCAAACACGCTTGTAGCTGTGCCAGTCCACTGCATGATGTGTGTGTATTAAATTCAAGCCGTTCATTCATTTTGAAAACTCATTTTAGAGCATGACTAAAAAAATGAAGTAGATACAAATATCACGTGGACCATAATACAGTAAACAATGGTACTCAACCATTAAAAGCTTCTCATGAGTCATAAAAGTTTTGGGTCTAAGTTGATATATATTTGGTTCCTTCGTTCAGGTCTTTGTGACCTTTTCAACAGGTTGGATGAAAAATAAACATTCCAATGGTCCCCATGAAGTTTGTAATGATGGGGATTCAATCACTACTATTTGATGTGATATGGTCTACCTTAAGATTTGGATCTGCTTCATTTTTTGGATAATGCCTTAAAATGAGCTTTTAAAAATGCATGTATAGAGTAGATGTAAGGTACATATATCACAGTGGTCCCAGATCCACCGACCTCAGTGGATCCAGGGATCCACCCCGTGAGACACATGTCAGGCGGTAGAGGTCAGTATGTAACTTACGTTTTAAAAAGCACTTCCCTGTTTGGGAATATCCATCCGCTGGAGGAATTTTTCAGTAAAAGTGCCTTCAACTTTGGAGCCTTTACCAAGTGGGAGCGGATTAAGTGAGACCCGTGAAAAGAAGGTGCGACTCTTACTGTGGAGCCTTCTTGATATGTGTATTCTGTATGCATGCTGTCCATCCATTTTTCCAGGTCATTTTAAGCTACTATACCAAAAATGAAACAGATGTAATAATAAGGTGGACCATACCATAGGAAACTATGATGATTAAAGACCTTGCCGTTAAAAACTTCTTAGACCACACTAATGTTTCCGTAGTATTTGTTGCCGTCCAATCTGTTGACAAGGTCACATAAGCTTGAATGAAGGGAAAAAACAAATATCAGCTTGATCCAAAACTTTTATGGCTCATTAATGGTCAATCACCACTGCTTACGGTGGTATGATCTACCTTATAATTGGATCCACTTCAGTTTTTTGGCATAATGTTCTAAGATAATCTGAAAAATAGATGAACGGTGTGGATACAGAATACATACATCAGAGTGGGCCCCATGATAAGGGCCGCACCGACTTGGGTGAGCGTGGTCTCACCCAATCTACACGTACAGGCAGGGCATTCTGTAAGCCCACGGTAATAAATTCAAACTACTGGTAAAATACGGAAGCTGATTGTGTCCGGTCCCCGCCTGTAGCCATTAAATGCTTAATGCATCCAGACAGGGCTGTGGGCCGATTGCAATGTACCGGTTTTATCCATGCCAGAGAAGCAGCGGTTATAATGCAACTACTGTGTTGAAACTTTCTTAGGGGCCATCGTGATGTTTATTTGCCATCCAACCTGTTCATCAGGACGCATGGAGTTTGGATGAAGGGAAAACATAAATATCAGATTGATTCAAAACTTCTGCCGCTCACAAAAAGTTTTTAATGGTGGGAGTTCAATCCCTAGTGTGGTCCACTTGAGTCTTGGATCTGTCTTATTTTTGGGTTCATAGCCTAAAATGATGTGAAAAAATGGATAGACACCATAGATAAAACACAAACATCATGGTGAGCCCCACAAATCGCTAGATTAACGCCGGGGACAGGGCGGGGCAAGTCGCAATCTGCTTCCCTGAAGTACAAGGCAATAAACTGCACTTTCCTAAAATACAAGGCAGTAAAATGCAATAAATGGAAGCAGATGCCAATCGGACACCGGTTGCCAACGAAGTATGCTTATTAACTAGGTAGGCCTATGCGATGGATGTGTCTTATTTATGTCACCCACCCATTTTATTAGCTTATTTCAGGTGGTTAACGATGATAGTGATCCTTTTTGTTGATCGGGTCAACAGAGTCAAAAGCGCTCTATTGAAGCAGGAAGATATTTGTTTGGCCCTGAAGCATTGTTCACCATATGTTTTGACCACTTTGCTTTTATGTCCCTTTTCAACTTCTCTGTTCTTTTTTCAGACGGTACAACAATTGAGTGATCTGCAAGCTAAAGGCGGTTTTGACCTAATTGAGGGAGTGGGTCCCAACGGAGAGTGAAAGGGCCTCCATTGTTCTTTTTTCTGGCCATGTAGCCTGCATATATGAGCCTGTACAACAAACATGCTATGGGACCCACAATTATAACTTTGAAACAGCAATTCTATACTTCAGTTGCATCGGCTCATGTAGGACATCAGCTCAAAATCAAGCAAATCTAAAACTAAAGTAGGCCACAATGCTAGAGAAGGTTGTGATGGGTTGCCCACAGTTGAAATCACTTCTTTTTTCTGCATGAAACTGCACAATTTCCCTCCTCCTCCTCCTCCTCTCTCTCTCTCTCTCTCTCTCTCTCTCTCTCTCTCTCTCCCCTTTTTTTTCTCTCTTTTCGCTCCATGTGCGATACCCCTTAATAACAATAATCACATAAAATATGGACTGTTGGGCAACACTTGGGTGGCCCACAATGTATACACAAATGTATACATCAACTCATTGGGTCCATGACACTTGTACAATTCAACTATCCAAGAGCTTTGCTAAGCATAATCCATGTACAACTCAACTAATGCACATGCCTCAGTGGTAGGCTCACTATAGTTTTAACATGAGGTCATGGGTTCGAGTAACCATTGTGGTGAAATCCCACTGTTGTGTGAGTGCGTGTGCTAAAAAAAAAAAAAGAAACCCAACTAATGCATATGCCACCACACACACCGGCATGGAAAATAGGAGCAATATCTAAGCCACCCATCAAAAGAAAACCACTATATAGGAGGTTCCCTATCCCAAGAGTTAGGTCAGTCAACTATTCAAGTGGGCCATAATCAATCAACATATTTCTAATATCATGACTCACCTTATGAATGATTGTTTTCATCGTTGCACAATAACATCTGCACGGTGGGGTCAACTCGATAGATGGCTTAGAAATTGGACTTGCGATTTATAGTGAATTAGAACCACTTTTGAGCTATTAAATTGTGTCCAAATAAGGTGATTCCAAAATCATTTGAAAGCTCATTCAATTATCTTTCTAATAAATACTTGATCACCTAAATCAAACATGTAATGAGGGAGTTATGACCGTTTTCGTAGGACACAATAATCATCAGCGATCTACAATGTTGATCAACAATTCATAATGACTTGGACCCACTTTTAAGATATCAAATGGTGTCTAAATGAGGTTATTTCAAATTCATTTGAAAGCTTATTTAATTAGCTTTCCAACAAGTACTTGATCACTCAAATTGGACGTGTAATGACGGGAGTTATGACTGCTTTCGTGGGACACAAAGATCATCGGCGATCCACAATGACTTGGACCTATTTTTGAGCTATCAAATGGTATCCAAATGAGGTGATTCTAAATTCATTTGAAAGCTCATTTAATTAGATTTCAACAACTACTTGATCACACAAATCGAATATATAACGAGGGATTAATGATCATTTTCGTGGGATACAATGATCATCAGCGATCCACAGTGACTTGGATCTACTTTTGAGCTATCAAATGGTGTCCAAATGAGTTGATTTTAAAGCCATTTGAAAGCTCATTTAATTAGCTTTCAACAAATACTTGATCACCTAAAACAGACATGTAACGAGGGAGTTTTGACCATTTTCGTTTGACATAATTATCACTAGCGATTCACAGTGTTGATCTGCGATCCACATTGACTTGGGTCCACTTTTGAGCTATCAAATGGTGTCCCAATGAGTTGATTCTAAAGCCATTTGAAAGCTCATTCAATTAACTTTCCAAATGAGGTGATTCCAAAGCCATCTGCAATCCATAGTGGCCAAAGCGTGGTGGTTCCGTAGAACTAACTCCAACCGTCTTCAACCTTTCTTAGGGGGTCCATCCTGCGGAAGAAAACAAAACAAAACCAAGGGATTCCCGCCAATGGCCCCATGTATGGCCATGTGCAAATTTATATGTATTTGGAAAGAAGACAGAAGGACGTAAAATCAAAACTATTAGAGGCCATCATATCATTCTTAATTGGAGCTGTTGCCATCCAAACAGTCCCATATGGAACTTAAAATGATGAAAGGTCCTCATAGTATGCCATGACCAATATGGCAAACAATATTCTCCTTGAAACATGCCTCAATTTTTAAAGATAATGACTAAATTACCCACGAATTTCACAAAGTGGCCCACACCAGTCCCTTCAGATGTCAAGAGCCCAGGAGACATTTTAGTACAATAATTGAATCCATTCACTTCTCTTTGTCGTGTTTGGCTGGCTCTCTGTCCTGGAATTTTTTCATTTACTTAGAAGGGTCTGTTTGGGTAGAAAATTTCCTCAACGATGTTCCTGCAATCGTTTGGTCATAGTATTGCATCGATGATTGATGGGGCGCTAATCATTCATGCATGCTGTTATAGGTAAATTTGGGATACCTCGCTTTTGTGCGGTCAAAACTACGCACGGGCGAAAACTGATATTCTCTCTCTCTGTGCCCGAGCAGTTGAGCATTCAGTATTGGTTACGTCCGTATCTCACAACGATCGGTCGCTTGCTAAACCCAAGCGATCGACACCCTTCAGTGCCCGACCGACCTCATCAAACCCAAACAGTCGGCATCAAGGGGTCTCTCGAGCGTTTAAACTCATGCTTTAACGCTCGTCTACTTCTTTCGTCTACGACCGACCACTCCTCTCTGAACGCTCATCAACCACACCCGACTGACTACTACTCTCCGAGTATTGCTAGCGTCATTCCTCAAATAATCAGGACTTTGTCGCACGTCCCGCAAGTCACGGGATTTGCCTCCGTTGATAAGAGAAATATCCGCATGACGTAGATAATCTCGCAGCTTATCTCTAAGGTAATGACGTATCCAGCCACGATATATGATCCATCTTATGTAGAGGTAAATCTTGACAGAGTCAGGATTCTACTCAATTACAGTAAGGATATATATTATAAATACCCCTCCATGCCATGATCTAAGGTACGCAAAAATACAATAATATAGAAAATTACTCTCCTTCATTATCCTACAGTCACTGACTTAGGCGTCAGCTGGAACCACCGGTGGCCATCCTAACCTTTGGTGGTAATTGTAGGTCCCTCATTTTTCGGATTTACATCATCATCCTTCAAATCTAACGGCGGAGGCTCAAGTTAGTCCCTGACCAACATCTGGTAATGAGATTTAACGTCAACACATGCCATGGATTATAGACCTTCCAAGCCAACTTGGAAATGACCTAACTGAATTATATTGTGATTTAATTTGATGGAGCATCCAAACGCATTTTAACAATTTCATGGATGATCACGAAAAGTGGTCCAGTGAATAAAGCCTTAGGATTGTCCACTCGAAGATGTTTTTGGAACATGACCATACACAATGGAGTCCATCGAATCGACGGTTCGGATCACTAAACATATGTTAGGAATTCTGTACATCAGCAAGAAAAGCTTCTGAATACAAGGTATGAAAAAGGTGTGCGCTTCAGTGGCGCCGGTACCAGCTAAGCTTGTGTTGGTAGAGCCAAGATGTGGGGTCAGTGATCTTCTTACCAAATCTGACCTACCCATAAGATGGATTACCTCAGAAATCCAACAGAGCCTGACAAACATGCCGATTCGAAAGTCAGATGAGCAACAGAACAGGCAACATATTGAGAGGGAGCACCCACTGTTGATTATAGTGGGTGGCCCACCGTGTTGTGTATATATAATCAAGGCTGTTCAGACCGTTTCTCCAGTCCAGATGAAAATGAAGGGCGTGTCACGATTCAGGCTGTTTTGCTTCAGGTGGGCCCATGTGAAATTCAAGGGTGAGAGTTCCCTCACAGCTGCTTCCCTTTGGTCTGGCCTACGTTAGCTTTGGATCAGGCTGAATTTTGGGTGAGGCCACCCATCTGAATCATAGACAGGTTTGACGGTGGAAATACAAGATGTGGTCCCCACATCTACCCGGATGGTACTGGTTCAACTGCAGTGCGTCCCATGCTGAGAGATGCAATATGGAGGGCATCATGATGACTGGTACTTGTCAGTATCTGGCCAAGTAAGAAATTGCTAATAAAATACATCAACGGTTCCCATACGTTCCATTCCAAACAATGAACCCCCCCCCCCCCCCCCCCCCCCCCCCCCCCCCACACACACACACACACACATATAGGGCCTGTTTGGAGCTTGTATCCAATATACCTTCTATTCCGAGTAAGGTGATTTTGAATTCTAAGTTATGTTTGGCAGCTTACACCATATTCAAAAAAATAAAAATGCATTTAAATTATGTAGTATATTTACAAGAATTAGAATTTGATTATTAAATTAAATATTTTTAAGTAGTGTACTCATGTGATGTTTAATAGAGTGATTATAATAAGCTCATTGAAATTTATACTATGGCAAAAAATGATGAAATTCCAAACCTTGGGTGGGCCACGAAGTATAGGTGCACATTTCATTTCTATTGCCACCCCCTTGTAAAAGGTGCACATTTCATCGTAGCAACTTCTAACAATCCCTTAGGTGTGTCTACTTAGCACTTAAAACCTGAGACCTACTGTTGAAACGCCTAAGCGTCTTCCAGCTGGGCTAGTAGACGACACACACGGTAGATTGGCAACACTTGAGTTGGGATATTGGAAATGGTGTACGTTGTTTTTTATTGATTGGCCCACCTTATTTTTGTTGGGTGCGTTTCACACAAACCTTCGGATCTTGCCCCCCAATGCACTAGAATTATGGACTATAATAATGTAATAATCAAGAATAAACATCAACCACACGACACAAGGAGTTTTTACGTGGAAAACCCTTGAAAGAGGTAAAAACCACGGGACCTAGTCCAGATCAATAATCCACTATCTCAGGGAACTGTTACAACCGATCTCAAGCACACACCGCTTGGATCAAACATTCTTCACTCACGTAGGAGTGGATAAACAATAAGAGAATAGCAAAAGTAGAGCGATCTCACCGATCCCGAGGATGTAAAAGTGCTGAGACGACGGTTGCGCAGAAGAATCCCTCTTCAAGCAACTTCTCCCTTCTACAAGCTTCCTCTTTCTCTCTTCCTCTTTTTCTCTCTTTCTCACCTTGGACGTGCAAGCAACTCAATGGGATGCCCTAATCCCATTTTAGAACTCTTAAGTAAGAAAAACGGAGCAATTAGAGCCCAAATAGAAAACTGCGTATAAGCAGTCCACACCGGGTCGGGCGCCTGGTCACCAGACCGTCAGGTGCCCGGCCAGGCCCAAAAACATCCAGCTAGAAAATCATTGGAAAGAACCAATTTCGGGCGCTCGGACCAACATGGTCGGGCGCCCGGCCAAGTCATCGGGCACCCGGTCACAAGACCGTGGGCGCCCGGCTGAAGCCAAAAAAGTCTAGCAGCATTGCTGCCATCTGGGGGGGATTTCGGTCGCCCGGCCAGTAAATGGTCCGGGCGCCCGACCATACCCAGTTGCACTTTTCTCTCTCCTCTGTCTGAGGAGGAAAACTCCATCAAATCTCTCCCTTTTCGACTCAGGAGAAATTCGCCTTCTTCAAGCTAGCCAGGTTTCTACAAACCTCAAACTTGCCCTTGAGCAAAGCCTTGGTCATCATGTCTGACCCGTTATCGTCCGTATGGACCTTCTCAAGCTGTAACACCTTTTGTTCCAAAGTATCCCTAATCCAGTGATACCGAATATCTATGTGCTTCGACTTGGAATGCTGACTTGGATTCTTGCTCAAGTGTATAGCACTTTGGCTATCGCAATAGACCACGTGCTCCTCCTGCTTCAGGCTAAGTTCCTGTAGGAACCTCTTCATCCAAAGCATCTCTTTGCATGCTTCTATGACCGCAATGTACTCGGCCTCTGTCGTCGACAATGCTACGACCTTCTGTAGCTTGCTCTGCCAAGAGACCGCTCCACCTGCAAACGTGAGCATGAACCTCGATGTAGACTTCCTGGAGTCTATATCACCTGCCATATCTGCATCTGTGTAGCCTTCTAACACAGGTTTTCTGTCACCATAGCATAGGCTCAACCTGGATGAGCCTCTCAGATACCATAGTATCCACTTCACCGCTGCCCAATGTTCTTTGTCAGGATTGGCAAGATACCGGCTGACAACCCCAACCGCATATGCTATATCTGGGCGCGTACACACCATAGCATACATCAAACTTCCTACCGCTGACGCGTAGGGTATCTTCCGCATCTCTTCCACTTCCGTCTTCGTCTTGGGACACTGCTTGTCGCTTAATTTGAAGTGACCATCCAGTGGAGTATTGACCGGCTTCACTGCACTCATGTTGAACCGCTCTAGGACTTTCTCAATGTACCGCTCTTGTGATAACCAACGCTTCCTACTGCTTCTGTCACGGGTTATCTCCATTCCTAGGATCTGTTTGGTCGGGCCCAAGTCTTTCATCTCAAACGACTTGCCCAACTCCTGTTTCAGCCTATCAATCTTCTTGATGTCTTTTCCCATGATGAGCATGTCATCAACGTACAATAGCAGAACTAAGAAATCACCATCTGAGAACCGCGAGTGAACACACAGTGGTCCAACTCCGTTCTGTCATATCCATGCTTCAACATGAACGAGTCGAACTTCTTGTACCATTGCCTAGGAGCTTGCTTCAGCTCATATAAGCTCTTCATAAGCCTACACACCATATGCTCTTTGCCCTTGACTTCGAACCCTTCTGGTTGGCGCATGTAGATCTCTTCTTCCAGGTCACCATGGAGAAAGGCAGTTTTGACATCTAACTGCTCTATCTCCAAATCCATGCTAACCGTCAATCCAAGCAACACCTGTATGGATGTCATCTTCACCACTGGTGAGAATATCCCCTCGAAGTCTATTCTTTTCCTCTGACTAAACCCTTTCACCACAAGTCTGGCCTTGTACCTTGTTTGTGAATTCTTCTGCTCATTCTTCTTTCTGAACACCCACTTGTTGCTCAGAGCTTTCTTGCCCTTAGGCAATTTCACTATATCATAAGTGTGGTTCTTATGCAAGGATTCCATCTCCTTTTGCATAGCTTTCAACCACTCCCCCTTATGCTCGTCGGCTAGGGCCTCAGAATAATCTTCTGGCTCTCCCCATCAGTGAGCATAATGTACTCATGTGGCGAGTACTTCTTGGATGGATGTCTGTCCCTTAATGTCCTCCTCACCTGTGGCTCAACAGGTAGATCAAGTTGGGGCTACTCCCCCTGTCCATCTTTTGTAGGGACTCCCTCATCCTCTGCACCTTGCTGTACTCCCCCGTCATCAGGCACCACGGGAGGAGTAACCGGATCCATGTCCTCCAATTCACCTAAACTGGGTTAGGTCTTCTCTAGCTTTTCAATGTCTTCTATACACTGATCTTCAATGAAAACCACATCTCTGCTCCTGACGAGCTTTTTCTCGGTTGGATCCCACAACCTGTAACCGAACTTCTCATCACCGTACCCTAAAAACACACACTGCTTGATCTTCACATCGAGCTTGGACCTCTCGTCCTTTGGTATGTGAACGGATGCCCTGCATCAAAACACCCTGAGATGACTGTACGATGGGTCACGTCCAGTCCACACCTTCTCAGGTACTTCGCCATTCAATGGGGCTGATGGAGACCTGTTTATCAAATACACCGCCGTGTGCATTGCTTCTCCCCAGAACATCTTGGGCAACTTTGCATGGGATAACATGCATCTGATTCTCTCTACAATGGTGCGATTCATTCGCTCAGCCACACCATTATGCTGGGGGGTCTTGGGAACCGACTGTTCATGCCGTATACCCAGTGACTTGCAATACTCGTGGAAGTCACCTATGTATTCACCACCATTGTCAGTGCGGATGCACTTCAATGATCTGCCTGTCTGTCTCTTGACCATAGCATGAAACAGTTTAAACACACCAAATACATCGTCCTTGGATTTCAAAGCATACACCCAAACCCTCCTAGATGCATCATCTATAAAAGTGACAAATTACAATGCCCCACCCAAGGTTTTTGTCCTCATAGGACCACAAACATCAGAATAAACCAAATCTAATGCATGTACTTTATTAGTATGAGAAGCAGTTTTAACAAAAGAAACTCTATGCTGTTTCCTAGATAAATAGTCAATACAGGTTTTGAGCGGTATACCTATCACGTCTGGAATGAACCGCTTCTTCACTAGTAGCTGAAGCCCTTTTTCACTCATGTGGCCTAGACGCCTGTGCTACACGTCAGTAGCTAAATCTTCTGCTGCGTTCAATCCACCCTTGCATACACTGACACTTGCCTTGTAAAGGGTGCAACACTTCTTTCCTCTGGCAGCAATCAACGAGTCCTTGATGAGCTTCTAGCGCCCACCAACAAATCGGCTTTCATAGCCATCATCGTCCAGCCTTCCCGTCGACATCAAGTTGAGGCGAATGTCTGGAATGTGTCTCACATCCTTGAGAACCAATGTGCAGCCTACATCGGTTTTCAAACAAATATCACCGACCCCTACGATCTTCGAAACACCAAAATTTTCCATCTTCACTGTCCCATAGTCACCTGACTTGTAGCTTATGAAGAAATCTCTGCGTGAAGTCGCATGAAACGAGGCTCCCGAGTCTATCACCCAGTCGGTGTCCTGACTCGAAGTCGTGAGACAAGTATCGTGATCTACCGAAAGAATAACAACAACGTCACCATCTGAGGCGACCACAGTAGAATCCAATTCATCTTCCTTCTCCTTTCCTTTACCCTTCTTGTCACTCTTCTTCTTGTGACATTCATGCTTATAGTGGCCCTTCTTGCCACAATTCCAGCATTCAACATCTTTCCTGGCAACTGACTTGCCTCTTGATTTATCTCGGGCCTTTCCGCCCTTTTTGTTCTTTCCTCTCCCCCTACCTTGTGTCACAAGGGCCTCTTGTTGAGCAGGCCTTAGAGACTTCCTCCTTGTCTCCTCATTGAAGAGACACCTTGTTATCTGATCCATGGATACCTTTCCGTCTGGCGCGGAGTTACTCAGAGACACCACCAATGTCTCCCAACTGTTAGGCAATGAGCTAAGCAGTAGCAAAGCCTGAAGTTCATCATCCAGGACCATCTTCATGGCGGAGAGCTGGTTCACAATGTTGCTGACCTCATTCATGTGTTCAGCCACAGAACCACCATCTTTGAACTTGAGATTCACAAGTCGTCTTATCAGGAATATCTTATTGCTGGCTGTCTTCCTCTCATACAGCCCTTGTAATTTCTGCTATAGGCTAGCGGCTGAGGTCTCTGTAGACATATGGTGGAAAACCGAATCATCCAACCATTGTCTAATGAACTCCACCGCCTTCCGGTCTAATTTCTTCCAAACATCATCTGACATATCCTCTGTCTTCGCCGATATGCCTAGAATTGGAGCATACAAGTCCTTGCAATAGAGCAAGTCCTCCATCTTAGCCTTCCATATGGTCCAGTTAGAACCATTGAGGCTGATCATCCTTGATGAGCCACCTTCCATAATTCAAAACTGATCCCACACCGTTCAAACAACCTGAACGCTCTGATACCGCTTTGTTGGGTGCGTCTCACACAAACCTTCGGATCTCCCCCCCAATGCACTAGAATTATGGACTACAATAATGTAATAATCAAGAATAAACATCAACCACACAACACAAGGAGTTATTACGTGAAAAACCCTCGAAAGAGGTAAAAACCACGGGACCTAGTCCAGATCAACAATCTACTATCTCAGGGAACTGTTACAACTGATCTCAAGCACACACCGCTTGGATCAAACATTCTTCACTCACGTAGGAGTGGATAAACAATAAGAGAATAGCAAAAGTAGAGTGATCTCACCGATCCTGAGGACGTAGAAGTGCTGAGACGACGGTTGCGCAGAAGAATCCCTCTTCAAGCAACTTCTCCCTTCTACAAGCTTCCTCTTTCTCTCTCTTCTCTTTCTCTCTTTCTCACCTTGGACGTGCAAGCAACTCAATGGGATGCCCTAATCCCGTTTTAGAACTCTTAAGTAAGAAAAACGGAGCAATTAGAGCCCAAATAGAAAACTGCGTATAAGCAGTCCGCGCTGGGTCGGGCGCCCGGTCACCAGACCGTCAGGCGCCCGGCCAGGCTCAAAAACATCCAGCGAGAAAATCATTGGAAAGAACCAATTTCGCCAAGTCATTGGGCGCCCAGTCACAAGACCGTCGGGCGCCCGGCTGAAGCCAAAAAAGTCCAGCAACATTACTACCATTTGGGGGAAATTTCGGTCGCCCGGCCAATAAATGGTCCGGGCGCCCGACCATACCTAGTTGCACTTTTCTCTCTCCTCTATCTGAGGAGGAAAACTCCATCAATTATTGGATTCACCATATTTTCTGGTTCGTCTAGTGAAAACCCTAGTGTGTATTTGTTGATCGGTTTGAAAGCGAGGCTTCTCGTATGTTGTAAAGAAAAGCAAGGGCATTTATGCAATTTTTCACCAGAAAAGTACTCCATTGTTAGGTTATATATGCCGTACGAGAGCCAATTAGCAGTTATCCGAGGAACAGCTTAGTGGGTGTCATCCTAACTGTGTGGGACCAACTTATATATATATATATATATATATATATATATATATATATATAGAGAGAGAGAGAGAGAGAGAGAGAGAGAGAGAGAGAGAGAGAGACTCTGTACATCTGTTTTTTCATCTCACTTTAAGAGGCGATCCCAAATCATGAGAGGATCCAAATCTCAGGTAAATCATACCATTAGAAACAGTGATAAATGACCATTTAAAGCTTTTTGTGGGCTACAAAAGTTTTGGATCAACCTAATATTTATGTTTTCCCTTCATCCAGATCTTCTTGACATTATCAACAGCTTTGATTGCAAATAAACATTACCAAAACCTTACGATGTGCTCCTTGGAATCACCACTGTTTTCGGTGGTATGGTGCACTTGAGATTTGGATCTGCATAAGTTTTGGAACCCCATCCTAAAACGGGCTGGAGAAATGGATGGACGGCATGGATATACAAAATATCATCAATGTGGGCCACAAGTTAGGGATAACACCCATGTTCCCGGGTAACAGCTAATTCGTTCCCACACCGGACACATACCATGTTGTCCCCGCTATTCTCGATTCCTCACTTTGTTGTAAAGAAAATGTAGAGCACTGGACGGGCTTGGTCCTAGCAGGGGATCTGCGAGGCTGACTGTGATGTATGTGTTTTATCCGCGCTGTCCATCCATTTTAACATATCATTTTAAGGCATGAGTTAAAACAGGAGGCAGATCCAAGCTCAAGTGGGCCATACCACAAGAAACAATGAGGATTGAATGCCTACTGTTGGAAACTTTTTAGAGGCTGCAGAAGTTTTTGATCAAGCTAATATTTGTGTTTTCCCTTCATCCAGGTCCATCTGACCTTATACACAGGTTGGATGGAAAATAAACATCATGGTAGGCCCTAGGAAGGTTTCAATGGTAGCGTAATTATCACCATTGCTTCTTGGGGCGTGGCCCACTTGAACCTTAGATCTTCCTCTTTTTTTGGGTTTATGTCTTAAAATGATCTGTGAAAATAATTGGACGGCATAGATATAATATATGCATCATGGTGAAGCCCGACTGAATCCATGTCGCGCATTGCGGGGAAATACACTAGACACGGAAGCGGATTGTGTGGTGTGCCCCACGCCACCATTACCAAGTTTTGTGGGCCTCAATAATGAATATGTTAAATCCACACCATCCATCCATTTTGGGAGATCATTTTAGGACACAGGCCAAAATATGAGGCAGATCCAATAAACCGGCTACAAAAGTTATGGATCAATCTGATATTTAATTATTTTCGATCATCTAGGCTTACGTGACCTTATCAACAAATTGGATGGCTAATAAACATTGGGGGAACATTAAGGTGCGCCCTAATAAGTATTTAATGATAAAGCGTTTAATCACCACTATTCTTTGCTTGATGATTAGATCAGCTTCATTTTTTGGATAATGCATCCATAAAAATGGCCGGATGACATGGATATAAAATATATACATCAAGATGGCCCCACAGTAAAGGCCGCACTATCTCAGAGATTCAGTGACTTCGCTGGGACCCCCCCCCCCCCCCCCGCGAGGTGGGTGGTTCCTTTGGCACGTTTGATTTTTCAATTCACAAGGAAATAATGTGAAATGAGTAATTATTAGCTTTTCACTCCGTTTGAAAATGCACAAGAATTCTTATTTTGAAAGCCGGTCCTAAAGAATTGATTTGAATTCATGGGAACCTACTTTAATGTCTATGATATATCTATATCGTCCATCCATTTTGTAGGAACATTTTTAGGTATGAACCAAAAAATGATGTAGATACAGTACTCAGGTGGCCCACACAAGAGGAAACAGTGGCCCCAAGAACTTTTTAGCAATAAATGTTTGATTCCCATTTTCCTGTGGTGTGGTCCACCTGAGCTTTGGATCTGCCTCATTCTTTGTCCGGTGACATCAAGTCAGCTGGCATAATGGATGAACAGTGTTGATGAGCAACAACATCACGGTGGCCTCACAAAATTTTTTCAAACTTTCACGATTTTAGGGCCATAGGATGTTGTCAAAACAAGCATAGGAAAAAGAGTCCAGATCCTCGGTTGATACCAAGTAGAGAAACTCTGCTAGTCACTTCTCTGATTGATCCAGATCAGCCTGACTGTGTCAGAGCTGTGGACCAATCAGAGCAGCGGAAGCAGTGGTTCTCTGCTCGATTTCAACATAGGATCCAGTTTCGAGGAAAAAATGCTGAAAATGCTTGGGTAAGTAATTATTACCCATCTACAGTGCATTTACCCGGGGAGTATAAAATCAAACATGCTTGTAACCGTGCTGTCTACTGTGTGATGTGTGTGTGTTAAATCCATGCTGTCCATTCTTTTCGAAAACTCATTTTACAGCATGATTCAAAAAATGAAGTAGATCCAAATCTCAAGTGGACCATAATACAATAAACAATGGTACTCAACCATTAAAAGCTTCTCATGGGCCACAAAAGTTTTGGGTCAAGTTGATATTTGTTTGGTATCTTCATCCTGGTCTTTGTGACCTTTTTAACAGGTTGGATGGAAAATAAACATTCCAGTGGCCCCATGAAGTTTGTAATGATGGGGATTTAATCCCTACTATTTCATGTGATGTAGCCCACCTAATATTTGAATCTGCTTCATCTTTGGGATAATGCCCTAAAATGAGCTTTAAAAATGTGTAAATTTAAGGTACATACATTACAATGGTCCCAGATCCACCGACCTCAGTGGAGCCAGGGATCCACCCAAACCGCGCCCATCTTGGAGTCTCACCAAATCCGCTCCCGTGAGACACATTTCAGGTGGCAGAGGGCAGTATGTAATTTACGTCTGTAAAAGCACTTCCCTGTTCGGGAATATCCTAATTTTCGTCTGAAAAAGCACTTCCCGGTTTGGGAATATCCATCCGCTGGAGGAATTTTCCAGTAAAAGTGCCTTTGAACTTTGAAGCCTTTACCACCTGGGAGCGGATTAAGTGAGACCCGTGAGAAGAAGGTGCGACTCTTACTGTGGGGCCATCTTAATATATGTATTCTATATTCATGCGGTGCATCCATTTTTTCAGATCATTGTAAGCTACTATACCAAAAATGAAACAGATCTAATAATCAGGTGGAACATATCATAGGAAACTATGATGATTAAACACCTTGCCGTTAAAATCTTCTTAAAGCACACTAATGTTACCATGGTATTTGTTTGCCGTCCAATCTGTTGACAAGGTCACATAAGCCTGAATGAAGGGAAAAAACAAATATCAGCTTGATCCAAAACTTTTATGGCTCATTAATGATCAATCACCACTGCTTCCGATGGTATGATCTACCTTATAATTGGATCCACTTTATTTTTGGCATAATGTCCTAAGATAATATGAAAAAATAGATGGACGGTGCATCAGGGTGGGGCCCATGATAAGGGCTGCACCGACTTGGGTGAGCATGGTCTCACCCAACCTGCACATACAGGCAGGGTATTGTCATATTGCTTCTGTATTGGTATTTTTTGGGGCCAGTGTTTGCTGACACAGCTGTGTTTTATGGCTGGTAGAGTCGCTTCATTATCGTGATCTTCCTCTTACCGTTGCATGCTCTTCCATATGATCGCACATTCCTCTCAGAAAAGTTGGTTAAATTATGAAAAAGCGCAATAATTGCCTACTAGAATCCATCCTTTTCTCTTCTCAGCTACCCAGATGGAAAACCAATTTTCCTTTTCCATCGTTTGGCATGGAATCCATGTTTCCAAACATGGCCGAAATATTTGAGTCCTCCACAACGTGCTAGACAAGGAGGAAGAAACATTGATCAACAGCTTAAGATCAAAACTGTTAAGAGGCCATCATATCATTCTTAATTGGCTGCCATCCAAACAGACCGATATGGATCTTAAAATGATGAAAGGTCCTCATAGCATGCCATGACCAACATGGCAAACAATATTCTCCCTGTAACATGCCTCAATTTTTAAAGATAATGACTAAATTACCCACGAATTTTCACAAAGTGGCCCACACCAGTCCCTTCAGATGTCAAGAACCCAGGAGATATTTTAGTACAATAATTGAATCCATTCACTTATCTTTGTCGTGTTTGGCTGGCTCTCTTGTCCCTGAATTTAAAACATCATATTTCATTTCCTTAAAAGGGTCTGTTTGGGTAGCAAATTCCCCCCACGATGTTCCTGCAATCGTCTGGTCACAGTACTGCATCGATGATTGATGGGCCGCTAATCATTCATGCATGCCATGGATTATAGACCTTCCAAGCCAACTTGGAAATGACCTAATTGAATTATACTGTGATTCAATTTGATGGAGCATCCAAACGCATTTTAACAATTTCATGGATGATCACGAAAAGTGGTCCAGTGAATAAAGCCTTAGGATTGTCCACTCAAAGATGTTTCTGGAACATGACCATACCCAATGGAGCCCATCGAATCGACGGTTCCGACCACTAAACATATGTTAGGAATTCTGTACATTAGCAGGAAAAGCTTCCGAATACAAGGAAACAAAAAGGTGTGCGCTTCAGTGGCTCGGGTACCAGCTAAGCTTGTGGTGGTAGAGCCAAGATGTGGGGTCCAATGATATTCTCACCAAATCTGACTTAACCCATAAGATGGATTACCTTAGAAATCCAACAGAGCCTGAAAAACATGCCGATTCGAAAGTCAGATGAGCCACAGAACAGGCAACAAACTGGGAGGGAGCACCCACTGTTGATTGTAGTGGGTGGACCAACGTGTTGTGTATATACAGTCAAGGCTGTTCAGACCATTTCTCCAGTCCAGATGAAGATGAAGGGTGTGTCACGATTAAGGCTGTTTTGCTATTCAGGTGGGCCCATGTGAAATTCAAGCTGAGGGCCACCCATCTGAATCATAGACAGGTTTGACGGTGGAAATACAAGATGTGGTCCCCACATCTGCCCGGATGGTACCGGTACCACTGCAGTGGGTTCCATGATGAGAGACTGCAATATGGAGGCCGCATCATGATGACTGTTACTTGTCAATATCTGGCCAAGTAAAAAATTACCAATAAAATACATCAACGGTTCCCATTCCAAACAATGAAAAAACCACATATATAGAGGGCCCGTTTGGAGCTTGTATCCCATATACCTTCTATTCCGAGTAAGGTGATTTTGAATTTTAAGTCATGTTTGGCAGCTTACACCAGATTCAAAAAAATAAGTATTAATAGGTTCGTCGTTGCATCTGTTTGGTGAGAGTGTCGGAATCTGGCAACTGTTTATAAGTATCAATAGGTTCGTCGTTGCATCTGTTTGGTGAGAGTGTCGGATTTTGGCAATACCATAACCCCTTGTCTCATAGGCAGATGCTCAATCCGGCAGCAATAAAACACACAGATATGGCTCTTAATTCATGATTAGATTCAACAATTTGAGAAGATCGCCATAAACGATGCAGAGTCGGCTCTAATACCAACTGTAAGAATTTCTTATATTGCGGAATTGAAGGACCATACAGTGCATCGAATATGTAGATCGAATCATTAGAATAAAGACATACCTGTTTGGTGAGTCATCTCCAATATTTGAGATCTGGATCTTCCTCTCCTTGGATTGCTGTAGAGAAAACCTTAGATCGGCTTGTTTTCAGTGTAATCCCGGATTGGGGACCCAGCACTCTTTAAATAGGGTTTATAGTGGGTGTGGCAGTGTTTGAAACCCACCAAAACACTGCCACCCTTGCTCCACACGAATTTGGCTAACAAGAATCCATGTTCAACTACAATATTGCCATAGGCAGTGTAGACGCGCAACCCCTCTTAATTCTATGGATCACGACTGTAGTGGGGTCCACTGATCAGTCCACACATGAATCTGCATCTGTATTCAAATCTGGACCATTGATCAGTCGGCCCACTATATAGAAAACTTACATTCTCCCACTTAGGCTATACTGTTCAATGTCACGGATTTTAATTCTACTTAAGTGGTTAACCGATATGTCAGATTATGTGGACAACGTTTTTCCCAATCTTAGTCCATCAAGACAACTAATACTGGATCATGGTAGTCTACACAACATTAATTGAGGCGAAGTGAGACGAATCACGGTCACTAGTATTATCAATCTTAATGACGTAGATTGTGAACATGGTCGTGTGGTATGAAGGTTACATCAAGTGTGATCGAAAGTGCCTACCTTCAAGAGGTCTTATGAGCTTTCTTAAGATGTCTCCAATGAGAAAATACCGAAATTCTACTATTCTCAAAACATATTGTGTACACCAAATGAGAGAAATAGTATAAACCAAAAGATGAAATCATCAAAGTATATGAGATCTCCACGAGTGTCTGAACAAAATAGATCTATACTGAATCTGAAAACTCCCACTAACTGAATGTATCTACGAGGTCATGACTCCCATAGACACTACATACTCCTGAAATGGCGCCACAGGAAGCCATTTAGTGAGAGGATCAGTTATGATCTCTTTAGTACCGATAAATCTTAATAGACACTTGATGATCCCGCACTCTATTATTTACAAAATGATACTTTACGTCGATATGCCTCGACCTTGATGAGTGCTTGCTATTATACGAGAAATGTATTGCAACTAAACTGTCATAAAAATATTCTCATAGGTTTTAGGATATGCTCTAAGACCCATAAACCAATAAGAAGACACTGTAGCCACACCGCCTGATTTGTAGCTTCGTGACATGCGACAAATTCTGCCTTTATAGTGGATGAAGTTGTGGTGGATTGTTTTACACTTTTCCAAGACAAAGTTCCTCCACTCATAAGAAAGAAATGTAACCGGAAGTTGACTTTCTTGTGTCGACGCAGCCAACATAATCTGCGTCTAAATAATCGACAAAATCTAGATGGTCGGCTTTTTTGTAGGTGAGTTTAAAGTCTTTCGTCCATTGCAGGTAGTGCAACGCTTTCTGCAGTTACCTGCCCAATATTCCAAACCATAAAAGTAATATCCGAGCGCGTACAGAACTGAGCATACATTATACTCCCACTGCTGACGCGTACGGAATTTACTTTATGCGATCATTTTCTAAATCATTCTTGAGGCACTGAAAAAACTTCTGAACTTGTCACCTTTAATTATAGGTCATCAAGCATGAAAACAACTTTGCATGCCGAATCGCTCAAGTATCCTGCTAATGTAGGATCTCTATGACAAATCAAGTAGTCCTCGAGATTTGTTCCTATGAATCTCGATGCCTATGACAAAGAAAGTATTATAAAAGGAAGAATTTAATTTCTCATTTATTAGGTTCATGAATCTGTAGCGAAAATAGTCGTTTATAAAAGTCATAAATTATTTGTGTCCACTCCATGAGGCTATAGGGAATGAACTACAAATATCTGTATATATCACTTCTAGTAGTCCTACATTTCTGGTTGGTTCATTTTTCCTAATTCTAATATGTTTTCACTTAATGCAATCTGTACAATCTTTAAAATCAAAGAAGTCTAATGATTGAAGTCCCACACAGGCCTTTCCATTATCTCATAAAAGATATGGCCTAATTGCCTATGTCATAAGATGGAGAAAACTTAATTCCTCTTTCTTCTCTTTATTCCTGCTCTATTATGCTGCAGGTTTATGTTTAGAACGTTTGCGGTATGTAGGTTCAAATGCGCTCATTCACAAAAAATTATGGCCAACTAAATTCAAACCAAAGTAAATGCTAAAACTTTCATTCTCAAATTTAAAAGAGAATCCACATTTAACTAAAAGAGAAATAAATAAAAAAAAATAAATTTCGCCTTATAAAAGGCACATAGAAATATCTACTAGGTCTAATAATGGTTATTTGCTAATCTAAGTTTGTAGACTCCTACTGCCGCAACGTTCACTTTTACGCCTATTGCCAACACACTAATCGTTCCGTGTCAGTTGGCATTCGGCTCTGTAGTATATCCTATATGGAAGTGCATATGTGAATAGAAGTGCTATAGTCTATCCATCAGGAATCTGTAGATACTTCAGTCAGATTGCTTTCAAAACAAACAAGATCATGATGATTACCTTTCTTTACCAACCATGCTTTAAAGCCTTCGCAGCCCTTTTTCTGATGTCCTAGGTTATTGCAGAAGAAGCATCCATTATCAGGACCCCATCTATTCTTCTTTGCTTTGCCTTTAGTTTGTGGCTGATCGCCATCTGTAGGATTCAAAGAACCTTTTGCTGAATTCTGTTTCCTTTTCTTATTCTTCCATTTTCTCTCTTGTCCTGGGGTTACGAAATTTACATTATGTACGATACCTTGCTTAGCCAACCTTTCCTCCTCTTGGACACACTGAGAAATCAGTTTGTCCAACGTCCATTTGTCCTTAATAGTATTGAAATTCACGTGGAACGTACTGTATTGAGGATGCAGAGAAATCATGATCAGATAGACAAGCTGATCATCATCAAATTTCAGTCCTAAGTTGCGTATCTTGGATACTATTTAGATCTGTTCTATAATGAATTTCCTCATATTTCCTTTACCGTTATAGGTTGCACGGATCAATTTGCTGAGTAATGAACATAGTTCAGCCTTTTTTGATTTCGCGAAGCGCTTGCCTATCTCAGTTAGGAAGTCTTTGGCCTTATCTGTATTAGGCATGGCACCTTTCATGGCCTCTGAAATCGTGTACTTCATGATTTTGAGGCACATTATATTGGACTTTGTCCAGGCCTTATAGTTAGCTTTTTCCTCTTCTTTGCTTTCAGATGAAGGCTTAGGAGGTTCTGGCTCTCTTAGGGCAATGTCCAACTTCATACACCCCAGGACAATCTCAATGGACTCCTTCCATGTGGTGTAGTTGGAGCCGGTCAAAAGGGGTACTGTATTGTAGCTGTTTGGAATGTTAACTGAAAAAATAAACTCACATTAGACTTTATATTATGAAGTTTCAGGAGAATAAACATTCAATTGATTGACGACCTTCAATTGAATTATCCAGGATGAAGGTGGGACTAAATAATCAATCATGGCGAGAATCGGTCACATCATCATGACTCCACCTGTGGGTGGTAGTTATAACATGCAGATGATTCTCCTGAACTTGAATCCAACGGTGATCGTCTGTGTTTTCATCATCATCTGCATGTGTTCATGTCCTTACTAAAGTGGTGATCGTTTGTGTTTTCGTCACCGTCTATATTGGACTGGAACGAGACTGTATGCAATCCTTTAACTTAATCCTAACATTACAAGTTTGAATTCATGCAAATCTTCACTGTGGTGGTCACAGTGGTGGCTTAACACTACCAGATTCAACTCCATGATTTTCGACTCAGGACTGCAATCATGTGTTCATATCCCTACTAAAATGGTGAACGTCTGTGTTTTCGTCACCATCTGCATGGGAAACAAACGCAACTGTATGCAATCCTCTACTTAAACCCAATATTATAAGTCTAGAATTGTGAAAGTCTTCACTAATTGAGGCCACTGTGGTGGTTAACACAATCAAATCCAATCCCATAAAATTTAGACTTTAGGATTGCGATTTAATCCTGCCCTCAATGGATTAACAATTAATGGTCTAATTTGACTCAAAACATGCTAAAAATCAGGCCCATAGATCTGGCCCAAAACATGCTAAAATCAGGCCCAAGACATGCTAAAATCGGATTCCATAGATCTGGCCCAAAATATGCTAAAAATTAGGCCCATAGATATGGCCTAAAACATGCTAAAAATCAGGCCCATAGATCTGGCCCAAAACATGCTAAAATCAGGCCCATAGATCTGGCCCAAGACATGCTAAAATCGGATCCCATAGATCTGGCCCAAAATATGCTAAAAATCAGGCCTATAGATATGGCCCAAAACATGCTAAAATCAGGCCCATAGATCTGGCCCAAAACATGCTAAAATGGAGCCCATAGATATGGCCCAAAATATACTAAAATCAGGCCCATAGATCAGGCCCAAAACATGTTAAAAATCAGGCCTAATAAATATGAAGCAAAGATTACAATTTTCAACAGTGTAAGCCCCCGTACTAATGTTCTGTATATAGGGCCCACTGAATCAATTGGTCCACTGAAACGGCTCATCTAACGTTGGCCTCATCGTGAGCTCTCAACACGTATGCAAACGTCCCATAAGGCACTTATTGGATGGTTCATATGCAAGGCCTCAATGACCTAAAGCGGGCTAAAATGAAAGCACAACTAATTGCCCAAAATAGGCTGTAGGGCAGGCCCAGATAACAATCCATCTTCAAAAGGGAAAAGTCAACCAACTAGCACAATTTTATATATATCATGGACTCTCCCATTGCGACTAACCAGATGGACGGTCTGGATTCACCAGCGATGCACCCATGTCAACAACATCAAGTCGCAGCAAACCAGGAGGACCTACCTCAGGTTGAATGGTCAATACACATTAGCTTTAATGTTTCAAATGGATTGGCCCTCAAAACCATATACACGATCTGTCCCAACAAGTCCAGATGTGTTGAATCGGTACTGAAAGTGGGTCCGCCCCATTCCCAGGCCTACAAAATGATCCATACAAAACAACTGGGCCTCATGTCAAAAGACAAGCAGTCATGCGGCCCATGTTGTTGGATGACTTGGGGGTCAAGCCCTCCTGTTTTGTATTGCTGGTCCTTAAAAAAAAATATTCAACAGAGGCAGATTCAATAGCATAGGAAACCAAAAGATTCAACGCTCTAATCCAAAAGAGGGTTGGAAACCCTAGCCCCAAACAGAGGCAGATTCAACAGCGTCCGCCGTTTCTGCCCCCCACATAAAAAAGGTTTTCAAAACCCTAACCCCAAAAAAAAGATGACTTCCCCTATAACCCTGTTCAATCTCTACTCAGCTACCACTGGGATTCCAACTATAATGGCGGATGGGAACTGCTCTATGAGGCGACCGATATAGCCATTAACAACGCCGAAAACTATGGCATTTTCGGCCATCAAGGGTCATCAATGCCACCAGTGCCATAGATGCCAGAGATCGGCCTGGGAGTGGCCATGCTGATGGCCTCAATCGACGCACCCACAACAGTTTCCATATTGTTTCAACAACTAAGGAGAGGAGGTAGCCACCAATCCCTGTCGCCGGTAGGATCCAATCACCCCACGAGGGTTTGCCACTGTCAGCCATGACTTCCGGCAGTGGCAGAGGTGCGACACCCCCCCCCCCCCCCCCCCCCCCGTTTTTAATTAACTGAATGGGTTTATTGCAAACCCTCTGTAACAGATAACGATGGCCTGTGCCGCCACAATATGGGTTTAACCCCTTTTGATTCGCCGGAATCCGGCAACTGTTTATAAGTGTCAATAGGTTCGTCGTTGCATCTGTTTGGTGAGAGTGTCGGATTTTAGCAATACCATAACCCCTTGTCTCACAGGCAGATGCTCAATCCGGCAACAATAAAACACACAGATATGGCTCTTAATTCATGATTAGATTCAACAATTTGAGAAGATCGCCATAAACGATGCAGAGTCGGCTCTGATACCAATTGTAAGAATTTCCTATATTGTGGAATTGAAGGACCGTACAGTGCATCAAGTATGTAGATCGAATCACTAGAATAAAGATGTACTTGTTTGATGAGCCATCTCCAATATCTGAGATCTGGATCTTCCTCTCTTTGGATTGCTGTAGAGAAAACCTTAGATGGGGTTTGTTTTCAGTGTAATCCCGGATTGGAGACCCAGCACCCTTTAAATAGGGTTTGTAGTGGGTGTGGCAGTGCTTGAAACCCACCAAAACACTGCTACCCTTGCTCCACAGGAATTTGGCTAACAAGAATCCATGTTCAACTACAATACTGCCATAGGCAGTGTAGATGTGCAACCCCTCTTAATTCTATGGATCACGACTATAGTGGGGTCCACTGATCAGTCCACACAGGAATCTACATCTGTATTCAAATCTGGACCATTGATTAGTCGGCCCACTATATAGAAAACTTACAGTGTCATGATTCAAGTTGCGATTCAGGGTGTTTTGCTATTCAGGTGGGCCCATGTGAAATTCAAGCTGAGGCCACCCACCTGAATCATAGACAAGTTTGACGGTGGAAATACAAGATGTGGTCCCCACATCTGCCCGGATGGTACCGGTACCACTGCAGTGGGTTCCATGCTGAGAGACTGCAATATGGAGGCCACATCATGATGACTGTTACTTGTCAATATCTGGCCAAGTAAAAAATTGCTAATAAAATACATCAACGGTTCCCATTCCAAACAATGAAAAAACCACATATATATAGGGCCCGTTTGGAGCTTGTATCCCATATACCTTATATTCCGAGCTAGTAAGGTGATTTTGAATTTTAAGTCATGTTTGGCAGCTTACACCAGATTCAAAAAAATAAAAATGCATGTAAATTATGTAGTATATTTATAAGAATTAGAATTTGATTATTGAATTAAATATTTTTAAGTAGTGTACCCATGTGATATTTAATAGAATGATTAAAATAAGCTCATTGAAATTTATACTATGGCAAAAAATGATGAAATTCTTAAACCTCACGTGGGCCACAAGTATAGGTGCACATTTCATTTCTATTGCCGCCCCCTTGTAAAAGGTGCACATTTCATCGTAGCAACTTCTGACAATCCTTTAGGTGTGTCTACTTAGCATTTCAAACCTGAGACCTGCTGTTGAAACGCCTTGGTGTCTTCCAACTGGGCTAGCAGGCAACACACACAGTAGATTGGCAACACTTGAGTTGGGATATTGGGAATGGTGTAGTTGTTTTTTATTGATTGGCCCACCTTATTATTAGATTCACCATATTTTCTGGTTCGTCCAGTAAAAACCCTAGTGTGTATCTGTTGAACGGTTTGAACAGGAGACACATACTATGTAGGCCTCAGTATTCTCGAATGTTGTAAAGAAAAGATAAGCGAGGGCATTTATGCAATTTTTCGCCAGAAAAGTACTCCATCGTTAGGTGATAGATGCCGGACGGGAGCCGATTAGCGGTTATCAGGGGAACAGCCTAGTGGTTGTTATCCTAACCATGTGGGGCCATCTTGAAGTATTTTATACACACACACACTCTGTTCGTCTCACTTTAAGAGGCGATCCCAAATCATCAGAAGATCAAAGTTTGAGGTGGATCATACCATTAGAAACAGTGATAAATGACCATTATAAGCTTTTTGTGGGCTACAAAAGTTTCCGATCAAGCTAATATTTATGTTTTCCCTTCATCCAATCTTCTTGACATTATCAACAGCTTTGATTGCAAATAAACATTACCAAAACCTTATGATGTGCTCCTTGGAATTTTTAATGGTGGGGCACTCAATTACCACTGTTTCCGGTGGTATGGTGCACTTGAGATTTGGATCTGCATAAGTTTTGGAACCCCATCCTAAAATGGTCCGGAGAAACGGATGGACGGCATGGATATACAAAATATCATCAATGTGGGCAACACCTTAGGATGACACCCACGCTCCCCGGTAACTGCTAATTCGCTCCCCTACCGGACATATACCATGTTGGCCCGCTATTCTCGATTCCCCACTTTGTTGTAAAGAAAATGTACAGCACTGGACGGGCTTCGTCCTAGCAGGGGATCTGCGAGGCTGACTGTGATGTATGCGTCTTATCCGCATTGTCCATCCATTTCAACATATAATTTTAAGGCATGAGTTAAAACAGGAGGCAGATCCCAGGCTCAAGTGGGCCATACCACAAGAAACAATGAGGATTGAGTGCCTACTGTTGGAAACTTTTTAGAGGCCGCAGAAGTTTTTTTATGAAGCTGATATTTGTGTTTTCCCTTCATCCAGGTCCATCAGACCTTATGTACAGGTTGGATGGAAAATAAACATCATGGTTGGTCCTAAGAAGGTTTCAATGATAGCGTAATTATCACCATTGCTTCCTGGGGCGTGGCCCACTTGAACCTTGGATCTTCCTCTTTTTAGATTTATGTCTTAAAATGATCAGTCAAAATAATTGGACGGCGTGGATATAATATATGCATCATGGTGAATCTCGACTGAATCCGTGTCGCACTGCGGGAAAATACACTAAACAAGGAAGGGAATCGGATTGCTACTCCGCACGCTCTTATCGTGCGTAGTAAACTCATTTGGGCCCATCTAGAAGGTCTTTGATTTATCTATTCCGTCCATATGTTTTTACAGCTCATTTTAGTGGTTGATCCCAAAATTTAAGCATATCCAAATCTCAAGTGGCACCATGCCATAGGAAACAGTGGGAATAATGATTTCCACCGTTGAAACCTTCCCAGGCCCTACAGTGATGTTTATTTGTCATCCAACCTGTTCATAAGATCACATGGATATGGATGAAGGGAAAACACAAATATAATCTTGATCCAAAACTTCTGTGTACTTCCGAGAATTTTCCAATGGTAAACTTTCAATTTACAATTTTCTTGTGGTGTGGTACACTTTAGATTTTTATATGCTTCATTTTTCGGCACGATACCTAAAATTTTCTGTTAAGATGCTAGCGTGCGGAGTTAGGCAGTATGCAAGCCGCTTCCACAATGAAGCTGATTGCGCACCACGCCACCAACCTCGGTAGTGGTTGACGTCACCAAGTTTTGTGGGCCCAATAATGAATGTGTTAAATCCACACCATCTATCCATTTCACAAGATCATTTTAGGACACATGCCAAAATATGAGGCAGATCCAATAAACCGGCCACAAAAGTTATGGATCAATCTGTTACTTATTTATTTTCGTTCATCTAAGCTTACGTGACATTATCAAACAAATTGGATGGCTAATAAACATTAGGGGAACATTAAGGTGCACCCTAATAAGTATTTAATGATAAAGCGTTTAATCACCACTATTCTCTGCTTGATGTAGATCAGCTGCATTTTTATGATAATGCATCCATAAAATTGGCCGGATGACATGGATATAAATTACATACGTCAAGGTGGCCCCATGGTAAAGGCCGCACCGCCCAATCCCTAGATCCACCGAGGTGGGTGGATCCCTTCCCGTGCCATCCACTGTGTGATGTGTGTTTATTAAATCTACACCGTCTATTCATCTGAAAAACTGATTTTAGAGCATGATTCGAAAAATGAAGTAGATCCAAATCTCAGGTGGACCATAATACACTAAACAATGGTACTCCACAAAAGTTTTGGGTCAAGTTAATATTTGTTTGGTATCTTCATCCAGGTCTTTGTGACCTTTTCAACATGTTGGATGGAAAATAAATATTCTAGTGGCTGTAGACACCCCACCTTCGGCTACACTGTTGGTAGAGATAGCTGGTTGAACGGAGGACCATACCCCCAAATCCCAAGTCCAAACTCAGCCAAACTCACCCTTGTAAGCCCCATTCCATAGCCCAGTTCAAGCCTGAACCCAGTCAACCCAGTCCTAAACACCACCCTGAAAAACCCCCATAAAAAAGGCCAGTAAAAAAATCCCAAAAAAAGTCAAACTCACTGAGTCAACTCGCTGAGTTAACCCGCTGAGTCAACCCGTCGAGTTAACCTGCTGAGTCAACCCGTCGAGTCAACCCGTCGAGTCAAAACACCGAGTCAACCCGTCGAGTCAACCCGTCGAGTCAAACCACCGAGTCGACCCGCTGAGTCAACTCACTGAGTCGACCAGCGAGTCCAACAACAGCCCCGAGGGAGCGACCGTACTCGCTGGAAATCGAGGAGCGGCCGTACGGGCGGCCCATGGCAGGCCGCCCGAAAAAAATTACGAGAGTGCCCCTCTCTGCTGCTATAAATACCCCCTCCCCTTCTCATTTCAACAATCCACTTCCCTCTCTTCAGCCCGAGTGCGATTCGAATCCTCTTCAGCCCATTTTTCCACTAAGGAGAGCCCGAGTGAGGAGAGTCTAACCCAGGTCCAGCCCAGCCTGACCACTGGTCCAAGCCTCCCAAGCCATCCAAGTCTTGATCCAACCACTCGAAGCCAACCCTTGCGACACCTCCGTCCATCCAGCTACTCTTTTTCCAGCATCATCTCATTTGCATCTAGCATAAGTGCAACATTTACTTTTCTTCCAACCCCCTGCTTCACTACAAACACCTTGATTACTCAAACACACATGCATATGTCTTTATATTAAGCACCTGTCAGTTCGAGCGTATGCTCTGGGCTTGCCCGTTGTTGGAACCTGCCCATCAGAAACTCTTACTGTTCAGACCTGCATTCATGCTTCACCATAAAACACCTTGATCATTCAAGCACATTGCATACGTCTTACATTAAGCACCTGTCAGTTCGAGCGTACGCTCTGGGCTTGCCCGTTGTTGGAACCTGCCCATCAGAAACTCTTACTGTTCAGACCCGCATTCATGCATCATGTCATCCATGAGAATATACGAGGATTAAACTAGACTTTCAAATATTCGATAGATTCTGTGAAGTAGAGACCGTACTTCGGTACGGGCAGTGTGTGGGGTGCTTAACCTCTTCCCACCCTGTAACCGTGATCCCTTACCTTGAATCTCTGGCCACAGATCAACAGGAGTCATTTTAGAGGAAGGAATCTTCGGATTCCCTTCTCTAGCGTTTCTACGGGGTCTAGCCGACTGTAGATTCGAAGTAATTGGCTAGTGGCGACTCTGGTCTTATATAAACACACTTAAACATATCCAGCTTAACACGACAACCAAACAAAGCCCTCGAGAACGAGGCAAGCCAGTGGCACAAACGGCGATTTCGCACTTCTTCTTCTTCTTCTTCTTCCGAAAGGAAAGGGAGAAGAACGTCGTGTGGGAGCGCGGAAAAATCGGCGAGGGTCCACAGAATGGCGACTCCGCTGGGGACAAGCTAGTCCTACTAGTCATGATCCGACTTGAAAAACAGAATCCTTCCCGTACTTGAAAGTCACTAATCCTCATACAATCTCATCTGCATAGCATTCTACCCAAAACCAAAAACAAAAAAAAATAGAAAATCCCAAAACCCAAAAAGAGTAGAGTACAGTCCTCACCATTGCCCCTCCTCGGGCTCAACGTACGCGGAGACAACTTCCCTTCCGCAGCATAATCCACACTCGGGCTCAGCAAGACATGTCCGACCACGAAGAAGAAACTCATCACTTCCCTGCTCTCGAAATGACCGAAGCGCAACCTCCAGCGCAACAGCCCGTTGACAATACGCCAATCATACAAGAATTGGCACAAGGAATGAGAGCAATGCAAGAAATGCTCTTGCAATTCATGCAAGCACAAACCACCGCAGCAGCCAACAATCAGGTTGGCCCAGTTCAGCAATCTCAACAACCATGCCGGATCCCTCCGGCCTCCAGTTCAAATCAAGCACAACCATCGGAGTCTGCCCAAGACTACCGACAGCAGCCTCCTCAGCCCTTTGCTATGGGGCATCCTTATCAATACCTTCCTGCAATAACGGGACCATCTCAGAGCATCCCAGTCGCAGGGACTTCCAGTCAGCTTCCAGTCAATCTTGCAAACAACAATTTCAGTAGATCTCAGCATGTCCCCGCCGATGGGACACCTTTTCAATTCCAGCACATCCCCGCCGATGGGATTCCAGTTAATTTCCAGCAATCTTCAATTCAGCAAAATCCAGTTAATTTTCAGCAATCTTCAATTCAGCAAAATCCAGTCAATTTCCAGCAAGTTCCAGTTCAACCTTCAGTACAGTCTCCAGTTCAGTTACCATCATTTCAAGCACAAGTTCATCAGAATCCAGTTCAGTCATCAAATCAATTTCAGCAACCCGCGGTTGCTTTTCAGCAAGCCCATAGGGTCGAAGACATCGACCACTATGCCGAAGAAGAACGTGCCTTACTCCAGGAGGCACCAGTCGCTCGAACAGATCACTCAGGATTGGACGAGTTGCGGGAGCAGTTCCAGATCTTGCAAAATCAGCTTCAGCGACAGCAAGGGATCGACTTACCTTCGACCAAGTTCAAAGACTTGTGTCCTTTCCCAGATGCTCAAGTACCTCAAAACTTTGAGGTACCAAAATTCAAGAGATACGATGGCAGCGGTTGTCCCACAGCACATCTCAAGGCTTTCTGCGGGGAGCTGAGTGCAATCGCAGGAAATGAAGGGGCCCTTATTCGTTTGTTCCAAAAATCTCTGAAGGGCGATGCCCTAGATTGGTACACTTCATTGGACTGCCACCGCATCAGAACATGGGAGCAGCTTTCCCAGGCTTTCGTCGACAGATTCGCATACAATCTCAACATGGCACCCAGAAGAGCCGACCTCGCAGCACTCAGGCAAAGGAGTGATGAAACACTATCAGCTTATGTGGGACGTTGGCGAGCTATGGCAGCCAGAATGCGGACACCCATCGACGATGAAGAACAAATCTCCATGATTGTTCATTCAACATATCCAGGCATATCCGGGTATCTCATCTCGCATCCATATGCGAACTTCTTGCAGCTAATCCGTGCTGGAGAGCAAGTCGAAGCAGGAATCCGTGCCGGGACGATCTCCCCATGGCCTCATCAAGCCACTCCAG
This sequence comes from Liriodendron chinense, assembly GCA_003013855.2. Taxonomy (NCBI): domain Eukaryota; kingdom Viridiplantae; phylum Streptophyta; class Magnoliopsida; order Magnoliales; family Magnoliaceae; genus Liriodendron; species Liriodendron chinense. The sequence continues at coordinate 310,684 of PVNU02003730.1, read as the reverse complement.
TCAAGAGGAACAGAGTGGAAGGAAGACCTATCGGGCACGGGAATGGAAACCGCAGTGGTTCTCCTCCCCGCCCAACAGAGGTAAACAACATCAACACCACTGCTCAAGGAAATCAACATGCTCCCCCACAGGGACGTCAACAGTATCAACAGAACCAAGTTCAGCATCAGCCTCAGCGATATCAGCCACAACCGAATCCTCAGCCACAGCCACCTCGACAACAGCAGCAGTTCAGGGGAAATGGCCAATACTCATACCAGAACAGGCAGAATTACAGGGAGTTCAGGAAGTTCACTCCACTCAGTCAACCACTTAGTCAAATCATGACTACGCTGGTACAAAAGCAGTTACTCACTTTGATGACACCTAGGCCTCCGCCTCATCCTCTGCCTCCAAACTACCGAGAAAATGAGTACTGTGCCTACCATCAAGGACGTGGCCACGCCACTGATCGATGCTATACTTTGAAGAATGCCATACAAGACCTGATTGATGACCGCAAGATAGTCATCTCGGTCCCTGGAACTTCTCCAGCAGCTTCCACCAACATCCTTCAGAATCCTCTGCCTCAACATCCGACAGACCCCAGTTCGTCTCGTGGCCCTGCAGTCAATAGTATAGAAGAAGGGGATCATCTTGATCGCTTCTTCTCCCCCATCCAATCCATTCACGCCTACACTTATGAGCCAACAAATCCTCCTCCAGTCTTGCAAGGGGCAAGTCTCTTTCTTCCTTCAATCTCCGAGCCAGTAGTGCTTGAAGGAGCACCTCCATATGATATACCAGTTGTTCAAGGGGCACCTTACAACCATTCAAGCTGTGAACCAGTCGTCCTAGAAGGAGCACAATCATACATCGAGCCCGTATACGAACCTGTCATCTTGCAAGGGGCAACTCAAGAACAATCCAATCCACAATGGAAGGATTATACTCATCAACAACAAGAACCCGTTGTATTGGAAGGAGCTCCTCCAGTTGAGCCGGTCATATTGCAAGGGGCAAGTCCCGGAGGCGTATCAATCACACTACGACAGCTCGGACGAACAGAGAAACCTCCTGCCATATCAAGAGGACCAGTATTCATTCCATGGGAGCCTCCCGCCCCAGGAACAATCAAGCCAGGACCACGACCTTATGTGGTCTATGAAGATAAGCCTCGATATTACCCCTTCAGCACAGGTAACAATGTAGTCATCAAGGCAAAAGCTCTATACGAGGAAGATTTGGTACCCACAACAGCACAATTGCAAGAACCGGTGGTCCTAGAAGGCAAAAGGGAGGAAAACTACAAAGAGGTTCCATGGCACTATCCAGAATGTGTGGAAGTGGGGAACATGAATCCCAATGGGCGTTGCATCCGAAGAGATAATCAGAACAGAGGAGATACCAAAGGCGCTCTCTCAGGCCTCGGCAACAAAAATGAAGCCGCATACGAGGTGGCGACTCAGCTCAAGTCAATCCCTGCACAAATCTCAGTATGGGAGCTACTCTGCACATCTCGCATACACCGAGAAATGTTTGCCAAAACCTTGAACGATGCTCATGTCTCCTCCGATACGGCACCAGAAATGATAGCTTTGATGATTGGACAACTCCTGGCTCCGCGCGCCATCACCTTCACAGATAATGAGTTGCCACCAGAGGGATGTGATCATGGGCGATCCCTCAACATAGCCTTACGATACAAAGACCTCTGTGTTCCGCTGGTCCTTATCGATAATGGCTCAAGCTTAAATGTCTGCCCACTCAAGACTGCAGAATGTCTGGGAATCAGTCCTTCTTCATTCCGACCCAGCACCATATGCGTCAGAGCATTCGACAACACCCGCCGATCAGTGGAAGGGGAGGTCGACATAGAGGTACAGATAGGTCCGGAAGTCTCCACCATCACATTCCAAGTCCTGGATATATCAGCCTCTTTCAACATGTTGCTCGGACGACCGTGGCTGCACAGGGTTGGAGCTGTGCCATCAACCCTGCATCAACGAGTGAAGTATATCCGTGGAAATCAAGTGATCTCTATCCATGCAGAGAAGGAGCTATCATTCCTTCCAATGCTGCTGCCACTGAACCAGATATCCCGGTCATCGATATCCAGCACTCTGAAGAGGACATCCCGTTTCACAGTTTCGAATTCGAGACCGTGAACTCTATCGCTAATCCAGAACCGATAAGGGTGGATCGTGTCTTTTCACCGGCAGAACGTCTGAGCCTCAAATACCGAATGAAGAACCACTTCAAATCCAGAAAGGTACCACTGATATATAACCAGCGCAAATGGGGACTCGGATACAAGACAGTCTTCATGGACAAAAGGAGGAAGAAATTTCGGTGCTCACCCATCCAATTCGTCAAGCCAGGAGAACCTTGCAAAGATCCAGGAGGGAATCAACCGACTGCACTACACAAAGGCCTCCCGATGAGCCTAGTTTGGGCCACGTGGCCCCCCATTCGATGGGATCAGATTCTCGAGCCATCTAACCCTCCAAAAGAAGAAGAAAAGGATGAAGACGAAGAAGGAAGTCAAATACAGCAGCTTCAGGACCAGGTTACTCTGACACCTGCTCTCAACCAGGGGCACAACTTGCCCACTTCTCTCAACCAGGGGCACAACCTGCCCACTTCAATCAGCAAGGGGCAAGACTTGCCCATCTCAGCACCAATTAGCAAGGGGCAAGACTTGCCCATCTCTGCAAAGTCAACTTCTTCAATCATCAACCAGGGGCAGAAGCAGCCCATCCATTAGACCAAGAAAGGGAAGTGGCCAGCCCTAGATTGGTCTGATGTCCAGATTCCAGACTTGTGTCTCACTGTGGAACCAGACGAACTGCAATGCGAGGTAAGTGATCCGGGAGGGACTGAGTACGACTCAGATCTCGAACCCGACCAGCAAGAAGTCATGGTCATTGGGCCAGACCATGATTCTTCGCCCAAATCATCAACCCCCACCTCTTCAGGGGAGGAAGTGTGGGGTCCTGAATGGTCATCTGTTCCCCTCACTTTTGAATCAGCCAAAGAGCCATCTGAGGGCTCTGGCTTAAAAAAAAAACGCCTGTTTAAGCAGCAACCGGAACTTTGGAACAAGTTGGGATCAATCATGGTCTGCAATGCCCGCTTGTTCAAAGTCCCGTGAATTTCAAAAATCCAAAAAAATAAAAAACTTTCAAAAACCAAAAACATCTATCATTTCAATTTCAGAAAAATCTCAAAAACCAAAAAATATTTCTTTCCCTGCATTCAATAGTGTGCCAAGTTCGTCTAAAGAATCGCATGAGTTTGAAGTCGAATCATATGATTTCGACATCGAATTAGACTTCGAGCTCATAGGTCTGGACGAAGCTCGGGACGAGGAAGATGATGATCCAACTCCCGAACTAGAGGATCTCCTCAAAAAGTTCGAATCTAAAGCCAATGTTATAGCCGATGATTTTGAGATAGTAAACTTGGGGACGCCTGAGATCCCTAGGGAAGTACGCATTGGAAAATCGTTGCCACCTGAGATGAAACAGAAAATGATAGAGTTCCTAGCTCCAAGATTGTCCAACTTCGCGTTCTCATATGAAGACATGCCGGGGCTCGATGAAGAGCTCGTTGTACACCATCTGCCAACCAAGGCAGATATGAAGCCAGTGAAGCAGAAACTTCGAAGAATGAAGCCAGAGTGGGCCCTGAAAGTTCGAGATGAAGTCATCAAGCAGTACAACGCGGGATTCTTGGTAGTCTCCAATTACCCTGAATGGCTCGCCAACATCGTACCAGTACCGAAGAAGGATGACAAGGTTCGAATGTGCATCGACTTCCGAGATCTCAACAAAGCCAGTCTAAAAGATACTTCCCTTTGCCACATATCGACACTCTGGTCGACAACACTGCTGGATACAAGGTCTTCTCATTCATGGACGGGTTCTCAGGTTACAATCAGATCAAGATGGCCGTCGAAGATCGCGAGAAGACATCGTTCATCACTCCCTGGGGAACCTTCTGTTACAGGGTGATGCCGTTCGGTCTGAAGAACGCAGGAGCAACATATCAGCGAGCAATGACAGCATTATTCCATGACATGATGAACAAAGAGCTTGAAGTATATGTGGACGACATGATCGTCAAATCTCGCACAATTGAAGGATACTTTGAAGATCTGAAGAAGTTATTCAACAGATTAGAAAAGTACAAGCTCTGTTTCAACCCTCAGAAATGTGTCTTTGGTGCAATGAGAGGTAAGCTCCTCGGCTTTATGGTGAGCGAGGATGGCATCAGGGTCGACGAGACCAAAACTAGAGCAATCATTGAGATGCCCCCTCCTAGAACAGAGAAGGAAATTCGTGGCTTCCTCGGCAGAATTTAATACATCAGTCACTTCATCGCACAGCTCATACCTATCTGTGAGCCCATATTCAAGCTCCTCCGAAAAAATGTTCCAAAAGAATGGAATGATGATTGCCAAGTCGCCTTCGATCGCATCAAGAGATATCTCATGAACCCTCCAGTCCTAGTGCCGCCCACTCCCGGACAACCCCTATTGTTATACATCTCGGTAGCAGCAGAAGCCATAGGCTGTGTCCTCGGTCAGCACGACGAGACCGGGAAGAAGGAACAAGCAATATACTATTTGAGTCGAAAGTTCACCGACTACGAGACCAGGTATTCCCAGATCGAGAAGACTTGCCTCGCCCTAGTCTGGGCAACTCAGCGACTCCGTCAATACATGATTGCATTCCCTATTCTCCTTCTCGCTCACATGGATCCGCTCAAGTACCTGTTCGAGAAACCGGCACTCACTGGAAGGATAGCTAAATGGCAGCTACTCCTGTCTGAGTTCGACATCACCTATGTCACTCAAAAGGCAATCAAGGGACAGGCCCTCGCCGATCATCTTGCGACTCACTCTCTCCTGGACTATCAGCCGCTCAAGACATTCTTCCCTGATGAAGATCTCTTGCTCATTGAAGAGGAAGAAAAGAAGAAGAAAGATGAATGGACATTATTCTTCGACGGCGCAGCAAACTCTAAAGGGAGTGGTATTGGAGCAATCCTCTACTCTCCAGACGATGTCCCTATTCCTATCTCGAGGCGCATCGCATTCGAGTGCACCAACAACATGGCAGAGTACGAAGCATGCATCGCTGGCTTAAGAGAAGCCATAATCTTGGGCGTCAAGAAGCTACGCGTATTTGGAGACTCACAGCTTATCATCAATCAGACCAATGGCGAATGGAAGACCAAGGATGAGAAGTTGATACCATATCATGTGTATCTTGACAATCTGATCGAAGAATTCAAGGAAATCACCTTCTCATACATGCCCAGAGCCAAGAACCAGTTCGCAGATGCTCTCGCCACGCTCGCATCAATGCTCGAGATCCCAAAAGGAGCTTCAGAATGGGAGCTCACAGTCGAAATTCAAGAAGAACCTGCTTTTTGCCTGCAAATAGAAGAAGCCGAAGCTGTCCCTGACAAACCCTGGTATGCCGACATCAAGCAATATCTCGAAACCCAGGAGTATCCAGAGTCAGCAACAGCAACAGATCGCCGAACCATCCAACGTTTGGCCGGCCAGTTCACCATCAGTGGCGAAGTTCTCTACAAGCGATCCTATAATCACATCCTCCTTCGATGCGTCGATGAAACAGAAGCTGCAAAGATCATGAAAGAAATACACGAAGGAATCTGTGGCCCACACATGAATGGGCACATGATGGCAAAGAAGATTCTACGACTCGGCTACTATTGGCTCACCATGGAGACAGACTGTTGCCAGCACGTCAGAAAATGCTTCAAGTGTCAGGAGCATGCAAATCAAATCCATGCCCCATCATCAGAGTTATACAACCTGACCACCCCCTGGCCCTTCTCCATGTGGGGACTCGACATCATCGGCAAAATCAGTCCCAAAGCGTCAAATGGTCATGAGTACATACTTGTGGCAGTCGACTACTTCACCAAGTGGGTAGAGGCAGCCTCCTACACCACGATTGCAGCATCTCAAGTGATCAAATTCATGAAGAACAACATCATATGCCGGTATGGAATCCCTAATGCCATCATCACAGATAATGGGACCCCGTTCGTCAACAAGAAGATGGATGACTTCCTCAGCAAATTCAAGATCCAGCGTCATCGATCAAGCCCCTACCGTCCTCAGATGAATGGTGGGGTAGAAGCCGCAAACAAGACAATCGTCAGGATACTCGAAAAGATAGTCGTGACCTATCGAGATTGGTCAGATATGCTCCCATATGCACTTTGGGCCTATCGAACGTCTGTACGATCTGCCACAGGCGTTACTCCTTTCGAGCTTACTTACGGAATGGAGGCAGTTTTACCAGTCGAGGTGGAAATACCATCACTACGAGTGTTACTAGAAAGCGGAATTGAAGAAGGAGAATGGCAACGGGCCAGATTCGATCAGTTGCAGCTAGCAGATGAAAAACGCATGCGTGCACTAAGTCATTCACAATGCTATCAGAAAAGGATCGCTCGGGCTTACAACAAGAGAGTCCGAAAAAGAAGTTTCAAGGTCGGCAACATGGTTATGAAAAAGATTCTACCGTCGCACCTTCCGGATCCCAGAGGAAAGTTCAAACACTCGTGGGACGGGCCACTGATCGTCAGAGAAGTACTTCCCGGAGGCGCCCTCAGACTCACCAGCATGAGAGGGGTGGATCTTCCTGGGCCAACCAACGCCGACAACGTGAAGATCTTTCACGGGTAAGTCCTTCTGACCTTATCAAGAGTTACTTTAATAGAGCTGAAGTCAAGAGGTCGAAACCAAGACCCCTGAGAAATCGTGCCCGTCCACCAATAAGTGTTTCAAATAAGGAGAGTCAAAAAGAGAAAATACAAATACAAAAAGAAGAGGAGGAAAAATACAAAAAAAAAAGAGAGAAAAAGAATACAAAAGAAGAAGAAAAGAGAAAGAAAAAGGGAAGCCAAAGCAAAGCACTCAAGAAAAAAAAAATCAATCCAAGAAACACAGTCATCCATCCATTCATCAGAGGGGTCTTTAGCAAAGACCGACAGCTCTATCATCGTAACTTAGGATAAGGGCTGAAAGACTGCCATCGGCCGGCAACGACGGAATCCCGACCTCTAGCCGCTGCAGTTATCTAGAGATCCAGAAAGAAAAGAAAAAGAAAAAAAAAAGAAAAAGAAAATGTGTGCCTAAACAAAGAGGGCGGAGTGAAAACCCGAAAGGGCGCTCCGAGTAAAAACAGTGGGCATACAGCGGACTTGGTGAAAACCCGAAAGGGCACTGAGGGTAAAAACAGCATAGCTGCCAAGGGGCAGGCAAGATCAAACACCCGGGATGTGGTGAAAATTCGAAAGGGCGCCACGGGCAAAAATGACGGGAAAAAGGCCGGCTGTGGTGAAAACTCGAAAGAGCACTGCAGGCAAAAATGGCTCAAATGGAAAAAGAAAAAAAAATAAAAAAATAAAAAAATAAAAGTGCAGGTACCAAGAAAGCAGATGGTCCAGATCAGTTCAAGCAGTGAAAGTGCAAGAACAAGAGGAAGTACAGTCAGGAGCGAAGAACTCTACAAACTCTGACAATCTCAAGAGGCAATAGTTTCCGTTGCCTACATCTCTGGGGAACCAAAGGATCACACAAGTCAAATCTCGAGACATCGGTCAAGGCATTGACCGAGCCCCAGTTCTGATTCCCATATCCCGACGCAAAGTCCAGAAACACTCACATGACAACTCATGGCACAGTAGATTTTCAAACAGTTTTCTCTTTTCAATTAAAGGCATCATATTTCTTTTACATATCATATCATCTTTTTCAAAAAATACAAAAAAATGCATCATCATCAATCATATATGCAAAAAAGAATGTGCAGGTGGCCAACACAATCAATCTTTACCCTCCTCCTCGGCCACATCAGGTGAGTCCTCTGACTCATAAAAAGATAGTCTCGCTCTCAACCTGCTCACCTCCATACGCAGGTAATGCACCTCATCGCGCTCAAGGGTACGGATCGCTATCTCCTCATCAGACAACCTCCGATCGGCAGCCAATCTCCTCGACATCATCTCACAATGATACCGAAGTGCGGAGATCTCAGACAGCAAATGGCCATGAGTGGCCAAAAGGAAGCCAGGATCGATAAACGGGCGCTCCTCAAAAGGTTCATATGAACCAGATGAAGAGCCAACATCTCCAAGAATATCCTGCTCATCCTCATCAGCAGTCTGGTGCCAACAAGGGATACGTCGATACAAAGACTGCTCAGCAACCCAATACTGATATGGGGCGGTCGCCATCGGAAAAGTCCGTAGCTCAAATCCCAACAAATCAGCTGTCAAATAACTCGCCCAAGAATAATCAATCCGGGTCCTAAAGTCAGAGGATCTGGATGGAAGTGCTCGACGCCCGATACCCACGAAAGCAAAAAGAGGAACATCCTGCTCGTACCCAAACTGCCGCAGGAACCGAATGGGGTGATAAGAGAAGTAAGATCGAAAGCCTACCAACATCAGAGGAAGGCGGTGTGCATCGCAAAGCGCTGGAGGAAGTGAAAGCCAAGATGACTCCCAACGAACGTTCCAGTCACGCAGATCAGCGAACATCCTGCGATACAAGGGCTCGCTCATCCTAGCCGTATGCGGAAGGAACTCCATGATATAACGCATGATGTCAGAGCTAGGGATGCCAGGAAGAGGTACAGAAACGGTCATAGAAAGACGCTCCCATAGCCATACCTGATCACAGAAAGCAAAAGAAGTTCAGATAGAGCAAAACAATTCCTAGCAAAGCAAGAAGAAAAAAGGTGCAGAAAAGATACCTGAAGGAAAGCACAACAGCCGCGAAGGACACGAGTGCGGCCCAGGGCACAGTCGGTCAGCCCATCAAATAGCTCGGCCAGGATGAGAGAAATGATCCCCTGCCGACGGACAGCTCGGCTCATCACCTCAAAAAGCAAAGGAGTCTGGGATCTGCGCCATCCCGAGAACAGCACCTCAGCAATCAAACAGAACATCAGTGCGTTCCGAGCAAAGGTGGAACTGGCCGTACCCTGAGGACCCGAAAAAAGATCATACAGCAAGTCCAAAGAGAACACAACAGCATCCTGGCCACCAGCTGCAGGCCGAACAAGATAGGGGATCCCAAACCAGTTCTGCGGTGTAGCAGTCTTCGGCGATGTCTTCGGTGAAAAATACTGGGCATAATCCCAGGGTAGGCCTGTCAAGCGTGCAAGCTCCTCCAAAGAAGGCCCCATCTCCATATCGTTGAACGCAAACAAGTTCAACGAAGGGACCCAGTCAATCAAGGCAGCTCCAAGCATCCTCTAATCAATATCAACTCTGGCCAGATGAATCAGACTGCCAAAGCCATAAGACTCCAAATCTCGAATCTCATAAACTGACAAGCTGTCAAGCCAAGCAAGCAGTCGTGGCGAGCAAGAAGGACGAGGAAGCAGCTGACAAGTCCTCACTGGTACCCCATCCAGAACAAAAGGCCCAGAAATCAATAATGACTCATCGAGGATCGGAAGGTCAACGGGCGAAGGAGAAGGAAAGGCTGGAACCTCTGCAGACTCGACAGCCCCTGACCTGCCCTCAGTGATGGCTATGCCGGATATAGCCGCATCGCTGTCTGAAACTGTCATAATCTCAGCCGCATGAGAAGACTCGCCCACCTCATGAACAGAGTGCGCAAAGGACCGATGACCAGGGGAAGGACAATGCTCTCCATCAAAAGGACTATCAATGAAGATCACACCGCACATCGTGACATCCTGGCTAATCTGACCGTCAAAGAATACATCTGAACCATCAAAAAGGGTCCGGGCAGCCCCGATCGAAGAATCAACGGTCAAATCTGGACCTGCGGCCCCCTCCAACAAGAAATCATGAATCCAATCATCATCCTGGCTGATCAAAGGGATCATCGAGGCATCCACACCGTCCATCATCAGGGGGACATCATCAATAATCACATCAAGTCCACCCAAAGAAGTATACCGCACATCCTGGCCCTCATCCAGAGCATCCAAACCGTCAAAAATACCATCTGAACCATCTATCCCATCCAAGCATGAGATCAGCCCATCTATGTCCCTCATGGTCCCATCATCACCATCCATCACATCATCCATGGGGCCCACACTCAAGGGATGCATAGCTTCACCTATGTCCCATCCCATCATCCTATCTATACCATCCATTCCTCCCATAATGAGGGGCCCATTCAAATCAGAAAATCCAGCCATCCCACAATTAATGGAGCCATTCAAAGCTCCACCAACCACCATCCCTAGCCCCTCATCAATGCTTCCATTCAATGCCCCATCTCCCCCATCCATTAAAGACATCTCCCCATTATCAAAGCTCAATTGAAAATCTGAAGTGTGGGACCCACCAATCTCTCCCACAATGGCCCCCAAGCCATCATCAATGGCTGCCCAAGAGAGGATCAATAAAGAACAAGATAAAAAGAGAAGGAAAGAGGGGACAAAATGTAGATTCATGGCTGGAATCGATGGATCTAGTGCAAAGGGAGAGGGGACAAGAGAAAAGGACAGCAGAGAATGTCCGAACCAGAGCCAGCCCAGGCCGCTCAAGAGGCGAGCCTTGGGCGGCCTGCCCTGGGCCGCCCGTACGGACACAGATTCCTTCCCTCTTATCGGGATTGGCTCCGGGGCTTTTGGTAGGTGAGGCTGACAGTCCACGTTAGCAGATGGCGCTCCGTGGGCCGCCCAAGGCTCCGGTCCACTCCAAATTTCAACTGAAGATGATCAAGATCATACAAAAGGTGCCCCACTGGTCCAATCACGAAGCAATGTGGCCGGAATATGGCTGATCAAGCCAAAGAAGGGGAAAAGTGATCAAGTGGGGGCCACAAGCAATCCAAGCCATTCAAAGACTAGATCATCATGATCTAAACCATTGAAGAACCTACATGAGCCGTCAAACAACAAGATCAAAGGTTTGATCATCACAAGAAGGGCTAGAATCCAAGATCTAATCATCAAGTGGGCCCACAAAGCCAAATCAAGTGATCAGAGACGTTCAAGCCATCATCCACACCATGAGAAGCATTCCTAGCCTCACAAATCATCAAAAGAGATGCCCCAAAGTAAAACCAAGGTCTCAAATGGGCCCACAGGGCCGAATCTATCAATCTAAACCATCCAAGGGCTAGATCATCAGGATCCAAACCATTGGAAAGCTTACACAAGTCATGGAGCAGCAAGATCAAAGGTTCGATCATCAAAAGAAGGGCCAGAATCCAAGATCTAAACATCAAGTGGGCCCACAAGGCCTAATCAAGCAATCTGAACCATTCAAGTCATTGTCCATGCAGTTGAGGAATCATAAATCATCAAGGAACAAGTCATAAGTCAAAGCATCCAGATATCATCAAGAAATTTGAGACAAAACAAAGACTATATATATTCATTCAAAAGAGCTTGATACAAAGATAGAGGCAAAAGTATAATGCCATATAAAGCAGAGCCAGCTACAAGTCACCGACATAGTCATCGTCGTCCCTCCTCACGTCCCGCTCCCGTCGATAAAGATCCATCAAAGGAGCTGTCACTGATCCTCCAGCATACCTGCGACGACCACCTGGAACATAAAACGAAGGAAGCAGAGGCCCCTGGCCAAACAGCAGATACCACTCGTCATAATCACGATCCGGGATCGTGAAACGGAAGCCAGGCTGGCCCACCAGAGCCTCAACTCTCTCATCAACTGGCATCCGAGCAGCTGGAGGAGGAGCAGAACAGGGGACCCGTGCCACCCCAGTGACTTGCTGAAGCAATCTCTCCCCCAAGTACCATTGGAAGGACTCAGCGTCAGAAAGCATAATACGGAGACATGAAGCATCGTATGCCTCCACACGCTGGGGTGTGTAGTAGAGAGGGAAACTAGCGTACGGCATCCGGGCAAACTGCAACAAATGAGGTTACCACGATCAGTTACAAGTACAGCACAAGGACAAAGACAAGCAAGATACTCACATCCTCAACTGTCAGCCCGTCTATATCAGCACGCCAATTGTCCCCGGGAACTCGGGAGTTCCGCTGACGATTCTGTTGATGCCAGTACATGTGGCGATACTGAGAGGGTTCAATGTCATCTCGCATCCTCGGCGCAAGATGCGGAAAATGGTCATAAAAGCAGGTCTGGATAAAAGCACATTCAATGATCAGAGAGAGAAAGAAGGAAAATGGCTCCAAGGAGGATGAAAGAAGAGGTATCTCAACGACAGGCCAGAAGCCTGTGAAGGACCGGCTATGCCGACAGGTCTTGTCCAGACCTTGAAAGAGACGGGTCAGGATGGCCCCATTCCAGTTATAGGGGTGATGAAGGTCCTCGACTAAACGAAGAAATTTAGGATCAACTCTCTCATTCGCATGGCAAAAAAGAAAGGATCCAAAAGCATAAGTGATCACGGCCCGCGCCTTGTGGAGGGCCTCTCGCTCGGTGGTAGGGACGACGGAAGTAAAATTGTTGTAAAACCATCGCATCTTCACTTGATGGCCTTGGAATTCACCCTCAGGAGGGACGTCACCGACAAGCCGCAGCCAATCAGTGGAAGAGAGGGGAGCTAGAGAGCTCACTTGAGGGACAATTGCCCCATGAAACGGGAAGCCTATCTGCATGTAAATGTCCAAAGGGGTTATTCCCCATTCTCCACAAGGGATCTGGAAGGTGTGGGTCTCATCCCGCCACCTCTCACAAAGAGCCGCAAGCATCATTGGGTTGACGTCGTTATTATGGAAGCGTAGGGTGAGGAGGCCAGCAAAAGGAGTACCATCTAATACTCGCTCAAGCAAGGGCTGTGGCTTTTTCATCCAATTGTCCCAGCGATCCCTGGTACCTCGACCCTTGATAGCAGGAAGAGGTTGATGCTCCATAGCTAGGGAACACATGTGGTCCCCTCGGCGGACAATGAAAGCAGGATCATCCTCGTCAACCACTTGGTGGCCCCTGGTACCATCCGCCATGGAATCCTACAAGCTTGGCAAGGTAAGTCCCTATCCTTTACCCATTAAAATCCAAATTCTCATCCAAGAAACCCATGGGATTGGACTCACATTCAAATGCAAAATCTAAAGTCCAACTCCATGTGTCACTTAGGATATGTGTTGGGCCCATTGGAAAAAGTAAGGCCCACCTTAAAGAAGGTGGCATGGCATGCCTTAGGCAAGAAAGGTCTATCATCCAAGGACACATTTTGGACAACAAATGCACTCAAGTGCCATGAGATCAACAAAGAACAAGAATCCTACTTCACATGAGAAATCCCTTTTCAAAGTCCATATGTGGCCAAGGATTGATCCATTTTTATGCCAAGGCCATGGTTCTCACTTAAGATGTTTCCATCTTTTTACACATGTGCATGGACAAGTGGGGGATAGAAAGGAAACGGGCCCCCAAGAGCAACCCAAATGCCTCATCTCAATGGATTGGAGAGAGCACATAGCCCACTTTGGAGAATATGAGAACCCATTCATGGGTTAACCATGGGCAACCTTATGTGCCTCATCTTGATGAAGATTTTGACCATGAGAATACAACATGGAGGTCTACCCACAAACATATGAATCAAAGAAGCTAAGGGTAGAAAGTTGATGCACATAGCCCACATGAAGAATCAAAGTTGAAAATGCCCATGAAAAGGCAAGTTTGGGCAACTTATGTGCACCAACTTGTTCACCAAAAAGGGAGACCATTTGAGCACAAAAGAGCATGGCTTGATGAGTCACCCAACCATCATGAAAATGGATAAGAATGGTATACATAGCCCACTTGAAGATCAAAATCCAAAATGTCCCAAAGCATGGGAAAAAAATGGGCAACTTATGGGTATCATTCTTTCCCACAAATTCAAAGAAAAACCACTCATACTTAAAATGATGGTGGAATGACCCACCAAGCCCCAAAGAAAGGATCAAGGAGCTATGGTTGTATGGATAGCTCACTTGAGGATCATCCATTCGAGATTGATAACATTAGAGGGAAACTCTTGAGAGCCACATTCCTACCACAAAGAAAACCATTTGAACTTAGTGAGATTGTGGGAACAACTCACTCATGGGACTTGTAGATGGTCAAGTAGCTCAAGTCCTCCATCCATCAAAGAAAAAGCATGAAAAGAAAAATCCTACATGAACAAAGTGTAGTGGGGCACACATGGTTCAAAGAAGTGCCCAAGTTTCAATGAAGGCCCAAAAGCCCATCCATATGAAAAACTCCAAGGAGCCCACTACACCTTGTACAAAGATGTACATCATAATCAAGAGATAGTGGAAGACTTGAGCCACTTGTCCATGTAGGCCCAACTAGGAAAACTAGCCCACTTGAGATCCAAAATGAAGAATGGGCTAGCCACCTTGGTCCATACACATGTGAAGAAAGATGGGGTCACCTAAAGTGGGCCCCATGAGCCCAAAACTTGAGATGAGCCCTACCATGCCCATGGGCCCAAATCGGGGAAAGAAGATGAAAAAAAAAAAAGAAAGCTCCAAAGGAAATGGCAAGAACAAGAGAACATGAGGGAGCCCAAAATGAAGCATTGGGCCCATCAAATACACCAAGGGCCATGACTTCACTTTGAGCCCATTTGATACACATGAAAAGAGGCCCAACTCCCATGAAAAAGATAGAGTATTTTGCCATGCACACTTGATGACATGGCAAAATTACTCTTTACATGCACATGGAGGGAGTGTGAAAAAGGAAAAAATGATGAAGTGGAGAGCTTGCAATGTCCTTCTCCATGCACCACCTTTGGAAGAGACTTGAGATCTAGAAAAAGGTCAAGAATACTTGGGCCCACCTTCACACCTCTTTGGATAGCTACATGAAAAAGAAAAAGGACCATGAGAAGAGACAATGAAGATGGAAAAGGACAAGAAAGAGAAAGGAAGTGGTCCATACCTTTACCACTCACCAAAGAAGGACCACCTTGCTGTCCCAAGACCTCTCTAAGGCCCACCACTTGAGAAGAGCAAAGGACCACCAAAGAAGAGAAAGGAAACTTGAAGAAAGAAAGAGTATGAGAGAAAGAAGAGAGAGATTGCACGTTTGAGGGGGGGAGGGTGCCCCATGTTATATAGAAAAGGGGAGGGCACCCTTTTACCCAGCCCCCTGAAGAGACCAGGAGGCACAGACCGGGCGGCCGGCCCATGGGAGGCCGTCCTAGCCTCCACCTAAGTGAGGTGACTTCTCACCTCCTTTCCTTGGGAAGAACTCCTCCTTGGGAAGGGTGGTTGCAAGTGAATCTTATACCTCCATGTAAGATTGAAGTGATGGAAGAGAATGGTGAGAAAAAGGAAGAAATCTCACCAAAATCTCATCTCATGAGAAATGGGTGAAAAATTGGGATGATGATATGGAAAAGTTCCATGGAATTTTCAAGAAAAGAAAGAAAAAAGATTGACTTGGTCAATCAATGATCTCAACCATCCAAAAGGTATGACCTGATGATCCGAACCATTCCAAAGAGAATTCCCGCAGTCTCCAACCTGGATTGTTGCTCTTTTGTACAGTTTCAGGGTCCGAAGACCTTAAACTACGTCGGGATCAACGTCCCGAGAGATTTTTAATAAAAACCAACATCGATCCCAGCCGTTCAGGCCAAGATCTGATGATCTGGATCATTTCGAAAAGCAAAAAATGTGTTTGCCCCCTCTTGTACATGTTTTGGGTCCGAAGACCTTAAACTACGTCGGGATCAACATCCCGAGAGATTTTCAATAAAAGCCGGCGTCGGTCTTGTTTGCTCACATCAAGATCAATGACTCCGGACATTTTCAAAAATCATAAAAATATATTACCAGCCCTGCTTTTAAAGTTTTGGTCCGAAGACCTTAAACTACGTCGGGATCGACATCCCGAGAGATTTTCAATAAAAACCGGCATCAGTCTGGATTGTCCATTCGCTGACACCGGACATTTTTCCAAAAAAAAAAAAAAAAAAAAAAAAAAAACATGTTTGCCCTTCTTTTGTACAGTTTCATGGTCCGAAGACCTTAAACTATACTGTGATTAATTTCTCGGGGGACCTTTCTCGCTTTCAACTAAAAACCGGCATCGGCCTCGACCTTTGGGATCATGGTTCGATAACCCGGATCATTTCAAAAATACCAAAAATATTTTAAAGCTTTCCATAAAAATCAGTATCAATCTTGATCACCCGAGTTGAAATCCGGAACCTTTTCAAAACAAAAAAATATATATAGATACAATATAAAACAAAAAAAAAATTTCACCACTAGTTTCAAACGCACCAATTTATCCCCAGCGGTCCGAAGACCGTAAACTACACTGGGATTAACTTCTCGGGGGCTTTCTTTCCTAACCTGTTCCAGGCATGGCTGACACTTAACCGTACGGGTGCCTGGAATCTCTTAAACAGGTAAGGGATGTGGCAGGCAGAACTCCGCAATCCTGTTCGTGTTGAACGCACCGTGATAGACAACCTTGATTTGGGAGTCGCTGTTGAAGCTGACGGATGTTCCCTGTTCCTAGAACTCATGAAGGGGATTAAGGCTGTTGGGAGGTGGAGCTCACCCTCACGGAATTGTGAGCAACGTAAGACCCCAAACTGGATTGACTAAGGGAAATGTGAGGATGTGGCTCATTTTGTGGCCGAAGGAGTCCGTCGGACGATACGTGGTCTATGTGCATTGCACATGAGGAACAGGCAACTTTGTGGGTGTGTTGACTGAAAACCCTCAAAATTCCCTCATCCGAAGATGTAAAACTACGGCACTTAACTATGTGAGACCCGTCTTGCTCGCTGACGTAAAATGGATCGGGTGCCTTACCAGCAGTAGAAGCTGGAAGTGGATGGAAATTCCACATCTTTTCCCTGCATTTCAGAAAAATCACAAAATACAAAAACATTACAAAATCACCTCTTCAAAAATCACAAAAATATTTCCCTTGCTTTCAATCAGAATATTGTCAAAAATCACAAAAAATATTTCCATCGCTTTCAAATCAAATATCTGCAAAAATCACGAAAATATTTCCCTTGCTTTCAATCAGAATATTGTAAAAAATCACAAAAAATATTTCCATCGCTTTCAAATCAAAATATTTTCAAAAACCACAAAAATATTTCCCTTGCTTTCAATCAAAATATTGTCAAAAATCACAAAAATATTTCTCTTGCTTTTGAAGAAAATATCCTCAAAGATACAAAAATATTTACTGTGTTTTCAATAAACCAATCTCTACCCTCTCAGGTAAAGATTCGGACCACATATTTACAAAAATCACAAAAATTAGCCCCAGCACTACACTTCAGGAGTCTTGAACTCCACTCTCTTCACAGTATGGGATGATGGATCCAATCGCCCGCAAATTGGAATCTTGACCAAAACGGGCAACCGAACACCATCTCAATCACATGTATGCCCAGAAGAACATCTTGAAGTCGAATGATATCCTCGTACATTCTCATTAGCAAAGAAACAGCATCTTGGGACGATGGACCTGATCGACCACGGGTCGGGATCTTGACCAACTCGCTGTCCAAAACTCCGTATCAAAAAGAAAAATCCCCAAGGGAGTACAACCCTGCAAGCAATAAGCTCAAAATTCTCTGCATCTCCAGCAAAAGCAAAATCATCAAACGAAAAGAGAATGAACCAAGCCACGCATTCATCATGCATCTCCATGCATCAGCATCCATCGCATCAATCATCATGTTTACCTGCTTTCAAAATAAAAGTCGGTTAGCTAAAGACCCCACAGGCATCCCTAGTGGAGGCACATGCAAACCAGATTTTCATTTCAAAAAGACAAAAAATATTTCTATTCGCAAATAAAAACCCCACGGAGTATCACTCCCCAGAGTGGGTATCTTTTCAAAAATCTAAAAATATTTCCTCAGTAGAGCGTTCTGCCTCCAACACGCTGGGAGATCTTCCATATCTCTGGGTAGGAGCCGACGCAAAAATCAAATAAGATCTGATGTCTCGCGGTTTCCCCGGAGATCATCGGATCCAATGCACTCAAAGTACGGTCGAACTGAACTCCAGTGTCAGTGCGGTCGTACCCCATGCCAAGATACCAAAAGATGAAAGCCAAAAGGCTCGGTCACAGAAACCATTTGAACAGGTGGAAACGATGAATTGTAACCCAAGTATCAAAATCAGCAGATTGGGTGGAAAGAGTTCACCCGCACATACCTAGGCGTGGATGCCTGAAGTACCTTGACTGAGTCCAAGTCGGCGTAGTAGAATCCCGTAAGACTATCTGACGCAGGGCGTCTAACCACTTTGACAGTCAAGCGAAACAAGTACTCCTGGAGTGATCTGGGAAAACATCAAACATCACACAATCAGTCTCAGGGTCAGCAACCTCGTAAGACTACGGACGCAGAGGCTCTGCTGTACCTTTCCGATGTTAGTACCGATCAGGAATGGAAGGGTTGCGATTGGGTACCCAGGTTGCAGCAAACTGCAGGGACAATCGCAACGTTTTCTCCAAACTCTCGCGGTATGTGCGAGTTATCAATTTTCAGACAATCAACTGACTCAGATACAAAGGACAACAAAGATTCCAGACCACAATCAAGGAAAGAATGAATTGCAAACTAAGCATCGAAACCAGCGGATCGGGTGGAAAAAGCCCACCCGCACATACCTAGGCGTGGATGCCTGAAGTACCTTGACTGAGTCCAAGTCGGCGTAGTAGAATCCCGTAAGACTATCTGACGCAGGGCGTCTAACCACTTTGACAGTCAAGCAAAACAAGTATTCCTGGAGTGATCTGGGAAAATATCAAACATACAATCAATCACAAGGTCAGTAGCCTCGTAAGACTGTCGACGCAGAGGCTCTGCTGTACCTTTCCGATGTTAGTACCGATCGGGAATGGAAGGGTTGCGATTGGGTACTCAGGTTGCAGCAAACTGCAGGGACAATCGCAACGTTTTCTCCAAACTTCCGCGGTATGTGCGAGTGATCGATTTCCAGACGATCAACTGGCATAAATGCAAAGGCAAGCAAAGATTTCAGAACATGATCTATGAATGACCGGGTCAGAAGTGGGGTGTCCACTCGCTTTGGCATTCGGTTGCACGCAACCTCTGCCAAAGAGGGGCATCTGTAGACACCCCACCTTCGGCTACACTGTTGGTAGAGATAGCTGGTTGAACGGAGGACCATACCCCCAAATCCCAAGTCCAAACTCAGCCAAACTCACCCTTGTAAGCCCCATTCCATAGCCCAGTTCAAGCCTGAACCCAGTCAACCCAGTCCTAAACACCACCCTGAAAAACCCCCATAAAAAAGGCCAGTAAAAAAATCCCAAAAAAAGTCAAACTCACTGAGTCAACTCGCTGAGTTAACCCGCTGAGTCAACCCGTCGAGTTAACCCGCTGAGTCAACCCGTCGAGTCAACCCGTCGAGTCAAAACACCGAGTCAACCCGTCGAGTCAACCCGTCGAGTCAAACCACCGAGTCGACCCGCTGAGTCAACTCATTGAGTCGACCAGCGAGTCCAATAGCAGCCCCGAGGGAGCGACCGTACTCGCTGGAAACCGAGCGGCATTACGGGCGGCCCATGGCAGGCCGCCCGGAAAAAATTACGAGAGTGCCCCTCTCTGCTGCTATAAATAGCCCCTCCCCTTCTCATTTCAACAATCCACTTCCCTCTCTTCAGCCCGAGTGCGATTCGAATCCTCTTCAGCCCATTTTTCCACCAAGGAGAGCCCGAGTGAGGAGAGTCTAACCCAGGTCCAGCCCAGCCTGACCACTGGTCCAAGCCTCCCAAGCCATCCAAGTCTTGATCCAACCACTCGAAGCCAACCCTTGCGACACCTCCGTCCATCCAGCTACTCTTTTTCCAACATCATCTCATTTGCATCTAGCATAAGTGCAACATTTACTTTTCTTCCAACCCCCTGCTTCACTACAAACACCTTGATTACTCAAACACACATGCATATGTCTTTATATTAAGCACCTGTCAGTTCGAGCGTATGCTCTGGGCTTGCCCGTTGTTGGAACCTGCCCATCAGAAACTCTTACTGTTCAGACCTGCATTCATGCTTCACCATAAAACACCTTGATCATTCAAGCACACTGCATATGTCTTACATTAAGCACCTATCAGTTCGAGCGTACGCTCTGGGCTTGCCCGTTGTTGGAACCTGCCCATCAGAAACTCTTACTGTTCAGACCCGCATTCATGCATCATGTCATCCATGAGAATATACGAGGATTAAACTAGACTTTCAAATATTCGATAGATTCTGTGAAGTAGAGACCGTACTTCGGTACGGGCAGTGTGTGGGGTGCTTAACCTCTTCCCACCCTGTAACCGTGATCCCTTACCTTGAATCTCTGGCCGCAGATCAACAGGAGTCATTTTAGAGGAAGGAATCTTCGGATTCCCTTCTCTAGCGTTTCTACGGGGTCTAGCTGACTGTAGATTCGAAGTAATTGGCTAGTGGCGACTCTGGTCTTATATAAACACACTTAAACATATCCAGCTTAACACGACAACCAAACAAAGCCCTCGAGAACGAGGCAAGCCAGTGGCACAAACGGCGATTTCGCACTTCTTCTTCTTCTTCTTCTTCTTCTTCCGAAAGGAAAGGGAGAAGAACGTCGTGTGGGAGCGCGGAAAAATCGGCGAGGGTCCACAGTGGCCCTCGTGAAGTTTGTAATGGTAGGTATTTAATTACTGCTATTTCATGTGATATGGTCCACTTAAGATTTGTATTTACTTCATTTTTAGAACAATCCCGTCAAATGAGCTTTAAAAATGCATGGATGGTGCAGATGTAATGTACATACATAACAGTGCCCCACAGTTGGCGATCCACCGACATCAGTGGATCCCGGCGTCCACCCAAGCTGCGCCCATCCTGGAGTCTAGGGCTGAAAGTTGGGCGGGTTCAACCCGATCGACCCGTGACCAACCCGACATTGGGTTGGGCTTGGGCAAGAAATATCGAACCCGATCTCGAGCTTGGGCTATGCAAACACCAACCCGATAAAGCTTGGGTCGAGCTTGGGTTGAGGGCTTGGGTCGCCCGACCCAACCCGAACTCGATCTATATATAAGTTACTTATAATTTTATTATATTTAGGTAAACTTATTGGTTTATATTACTTTAGTAAGTAAACTCATAATGTTTTAAATTTGATATACTTTTAGTATTAAATGAGTAGTTATCCTAGTTAATTTGTTTGGAAAAAAGTGAAGTTCTTCATAATAAATAACTACATACATAATTAATAAAGATATAGGTATGAAAAATAAGACGTGTATTGAAACAAAATAGGCTAATGTAATAACGAAGATATTAGCATTTATCAACCCGACCGAGCCCACTTGGATTGGGCTTGGGTTAAGAACTCCCAACCCAAGGTTGGGTTAGGTTGGGTTAGAGTTGAGGTATAGGAACCTTGGGTTGGATTAAGGTTGAGCACCAACCCGACCCAACCCGCCCGACTTTCAGCCATAATGGAGTCTCACCAAATCCGCTTCTGTGAGACACATGTGAGGTGGTGAGGGCAGTATGTAATTTTCGTCTGAAAAAGCACTTCCTGTTTGGGAATATCCATCCGCTCGAGGAATTTTCCGGTAAAAGTGCCTTTGAACTTTGAAGCCTGTTTGAATTTTATCATTACTTTTTAAACCCGTTCGTTTTTTTTTTTTTAGGGACTGCTTCGTCAAAAGTCGTGCCAATTTTAAATAGGTTTGGTTTGTTTTTACACGTATAAAAATATAAAAACCACCGTGATAAATATATTATATCTGTGCCGTTCATCCGTTCCACAAGCTCATTTTAGGGCATGTCTAAAAAAAAGAGGCAAATTCACTATTCAAATGGACCACACCACGTGAAACAATGGTCTAAAGGGCCTCATCCGTTGAAAGTCAATACCTACGTAGGGACCACACCGATGTTTATTTCTCATCCAACCTATTCATAAGAACATGCAGATATGGATACATGGAAAACATAAAGATCAGCTTGATCCAAAATTTCTATGGCCTCCAAGCAATTATCAACCATACGTGTTCAATTCCCACTGTTTAATGCGGTGTGGTTCATTTGAGCTTAGATTTTCCTTATATTTTGAATCATGCCCCAAAATGAGCTGGTGGAAGGGATGGATGGCATGGATATGATCTATACATCATTGTGGGCTCCACAAATTTTTGCATCTAAATTTTATTCCCGCTTCCTTTTGCGCCAAAACAATTTTCCTATCCTTCTTTTTGCGTCAAAACAATTTTCATATCAATGTCAACCTCAACGCAAAGCAATTTTTCAATCAATGTCAACCTCAGGGCAAAGCAATTTTTCTATCAATGTCAACTTTAATCCAAGAGACAAAATTACCAGGTAAGTAATGATGGCCCCCCTTTACAATAAACTTGCACAATAATTTGGAAATCAAATAGCCCCGAGTGGGAGCGGATTAGGTGAGACCCGTGAGAAAAAGGTGCGACTCTTAATGTGGGGCCATCTTAATATATGTACTCCGTATCCATGTCGTCCATCCACTTTTCCCTATCATTTTAAGCTATTATACCAAAAATGAAATAGATCTAATAATCAGGTGTACCATACCATAGTAAACTATGATGATTAAACACCCTGCCGTTAAAAACTTCTCAGAGCACACTAATGTTTCGGTAGTATTTGTTTGCCGTCCAAACTGGTGACAAGGTCACATAAGCCTGAATGAAGGGAAAAGTAAAATATCAACTTGATCCAAAGCTTTTATGGCCTATTAATGGTCAACCACCACTGTTTCCAATGGTATGATCCACCTAATAATTGGATCCACTTCATTTTTGGAATAATGTCCTAAGATAATATGGAAAAACAGATGTACCGCGTGGATATAGAATACATATGTCAGGGTGGGCCCCTTGATAAGGGCCGCATCGACTTTGGTGAGCCTGGTCTCACCAAATCTGCGCACACAGGCAGGGCATTCTCGTAAGCCCACGGTAATAAATTCAAACTACTGGTAAAATACAGAAGTTGATTGTGTCCGGTCTCCGCCTGTAGCCATTGAATGCTTAAGGGGGTGTTTGGCGCTTGGTACTTAGAAGGGATGGGATAGCATTAAGTGGTACTAACATAATTTATTAAGCAACAATTACATGACATGTAATACCATGGATTTTCACTATCCAATCCCATGTTTGGTATCAAATTCTTGCTGTGGGAAAAATGCACGGTATTAAGCAAAATCCTGTTTGGTGGACCATAGGATTGCATTCAAAGAATCAAATTCACAATGGACGTCGGTCACTTGTACATGTATATAGCCATAATGTCACATATAAAAGGCGTTTATGGATGGGCGACATGGATAAAACACATGCATCAATGTGAGGCCCACATGCGTAGTGGATTGCAAACTCCATATAAATCCCATAAAAATCCCACATGGGACCAAATGCAATTCCAACCCACCTAATCTCAACCCTCCCATCCTCCTCAAACTGCAAGATGGAATTTGCAAGAAACCAAACTGCAATTCCATCGCAAATAATCTCGTTTAATACCATGCGCCAAACGCCTCCTAATGCATTCCGGAAGGGCTTTGGGGCCGATTGCGATGTACCGATTTTATCCATGCTAGAGACGCAAAGGTTATAATGTAACTTACGGTTGAAACCTTCATATGGGCCACTGTAATGTTTATTTGCCATCCAACCTGTTCATCAGGACACATGGAGTTTGGATGAAGGGAAAACATAAATATTAGATTGATTCAAAACTTATGCCGCTCACAAAAAGTTTTTAATGGTGGGAGTTCAATTCCTACTATGTGGTCTACTCGAGTCTTGGATCTGCCTTATTTTTGGGTTCATATCCTAAAATGATATGAAAAAAATGGATAGACACCATAGATAAAACACATACATCATGGTGAGCCCCATAAATCGTCGGATTAACGTTGGGGCAGGGCGAGGCACGTTGCAATCTGCTTCCCTAAAGTACAAGGCAGTAAACTGCACTTTCCTAAAATACAAGGCAGTAAAATGCAATAAATGGAAGCAGATGCCAATTGGACGCTAGTTGCCAACGGAGTATGCTTATTAACTAGGTAGGCCTACACGATGGATGTGTCTCATTTATGTCATCCACCCATTTTATTAGCTTATTTAAGGGGGTTAACGATTAAAGTGATCTTTTTTGTTGATCGGGTTAACAAAGTCAAAAGCGCTCTACTGTCGCAGGAAGATATATGTTTGGCCCTGAAGTACTGTTCACCATATTTTTCTGACCATTTTGCCTCTTTGTCCCTTTTCAGCCTCTTTGTTCTTTTTTCAGATGGTACAATAATTGAGTGATCTGCAAGCTAAAGGTGGTTTTGACCCAATCGAGGGATTGGGTCCCAACGAAGAGTGAAAGGGCCTCCACTGTTCTTTTTTTTTCTGGCCATGTAGCCTGCATATATGAGCCCGTACAACAAACATGCTATGGGGCCCACAATTATAACTTTGTAACAGCCACTCTATACTTCGGTTGCACAGGCTCATGTAGGACATCAGCTCAAAAATTAGGCAAATCTAAAACTAAAGTAGGCCATAATGCTAGAGAAGGTTGTGATGGGTTGCTCACAGTTGAAATCACTTATTTTTCTGCATATAATTGCACAATTTCTCTCTCTCTCTCTCTCTCTCTCTCTCTCTCTCCCCCTCCCCCATTGTCTCTCTTTTCTCTCCATGTGCAATACTCCTTAATAACAATAATCACATAAAATATGGACTGTTGGGTAACACTTGGGTGGCCCACAATATATACACAAATGTATACATTAACTCATCAGGTCCATGACACTTGTACAATTCAACTATCCAAGAGCTTTCCTAAGCATAACCCATGTACAACTCAACTAATACACATGCCTTAGCGGTAGGCTCACAAGAGTTTTAACATGAGGTCATGGGTTCAAGTAACCATTGTGGTGAAATCCCACTGTGGTGTGAGTGCGTGTGCTAAAAAAAAAAGAAACTCAACTAATGCATATGCTACCACATACACCGACATAGAAAATAGGAGCAATATCTAAGCCACCCATCAAAAGAAAACCACTATATAGGAGGTTCCCTATCCCAAGAGTTAGGTTGGTCCACTAGTCAAGTGGGCCATAATCAATCGACGTATTTCTAATATCATGACTCACCTTATGAATGATTGTTTTCATCGTTGCACAATAACATTTGCACGGTGGGGTCAACCTAGAAATTCGACTCGCGATCTATAGTGAATTAGAACCACTTTTGAGCTATTAAATTGTGTCCAAATAAAGTGATTCCAAAGCCATTTGAAAGCTCATTCAATTAGTTTTCCAACAAGTACTTGATTACCTAAATCAAACATGTAATGAGGGAGTTATGACCAGTTTTCGTAGGGACATAGTAATTATCAGCGATCCATAATGACTTGGACCCACTTTTAAGCTATCAAATGATGCCTAAATGACGTCATTCCAAATCCATTTGAAAGCTAATTCAATTAACTTTCCAACAAGAACTTGATCACTTAAATTGGACATATAATGAGGAAGTTATGACTATTTTTGTGGGACATAAAGATCATCAGCGATCCACAATGACTTGGACCCACTTTTGAGCTATCAAATTGTATCCAAATGAGGTGATTCTAAAGTCATTTAATTAGCTTTTCAATAAGTACTTGATCATCCAAATCGAACATGTAATGAGGGAGTTATGACCATTTTTGTGGGACACAGTGATCATCAGCGATCCACAGTGACTTATACCTACTTTTGAGTTATTAAATGGTGTCCAAATGAGTTGATTTTAAAGCCATTTGAAAGCTCATTCAATTAGCTTTCAATAAATACTTGATTGCCTAAATCGGACATATAATGAGGGAGTTATGATCATTTTCGTGGGACACAATGATCATCAACGATCCACAGTGACTTAGGTCCCACTATTGAGCTATCAAATGGTGTCCAAATGGGTTGATTCTAAAGCCATTTGAAAGCTCATTCAATTAGCTTTTCAAATGAAGTGATTCCAAAGCCATCCGTGATCCATAGTGGCCGAAGCATGGTGGTTCCGTAGAACTAACTCCAACCGTTTTCGACCTTTCTTAGGGGGTCCATCTTGCAGAAGAAAACAAAACAAAACTAAGGGATTCCTGCCAGTGGCCCCATCTATGGCCATGTGCAAATTTATATGTATTTGGAAAGAAGACAGAAGTACGTAAAAAAAGGAAATAAAAATTCTTTTTGGACTAATACTGACATGTCCCACATCCTATAACTGCCTTGGTTAACTTTTTTTTTAATTTACTTGGAAGATCCACCACATTTAGAGAATGGGGGTTTTAATTTCATGGCATGGAATAAAAATTGAGGGCGAAACTCAAGACAAGTGGACCATAGTGAATAAAGTAACAACGAAATTAATGTAGACTGTTGGTATTTTTATGGGCCATTGAAGAGCTACGTGATAATCTGATAAGGTCCCACCTGAGGTTCCAAGGGTAGTCAGTTCAAATGAACGGATCTGATCTTGCATGAGAGGCCCTTTCACTCTTCGTTGGTACCCACTCCCTTAATTGGGTCGAAACCAGCTTTAGTTTGCGGGTCACTCAATTGCCATACCATCTGAAAATGGACAAAATGGTACGAAACATTTAGTGAACAATGCTCCAAGGCTAAATAAATATCTTCCTGCTATAGTACAAATATTTTGTTGACACAGTAAATAAAAAGAGCTATATTAACAGTTAATTCCATTTTAGGGCATAAGCCTAAAATGAAGTACATTCAAAATTCAAGTGGACCACACTGAAATTGCGGTTTTACCGCTTGAAGAGATACTCGGAGATATGCCTAATGTCCTAGAGGGGGGTGAATAGGATTTTTAGAATTTCAATTACAATTAAAACTAATCAAGTTAATCTTAGCAACCAAGATTATCACAATAACATTCAAGGCAATTATATGATGAATTTGTAAGTAAGGACTATCATAAGCATTTCATCAAACAGTTAGCATTCATGATTGACTAAGCCATTCAACACATAGTAATCATTCAAACTCACAATGCACAACGATTTATAGTGGTTCGGTTTCCCTACTCTACTCCCGGTTCACGATCTCAACCTATGAGACCACCGGATTTGACTATAGTCTTGGTTTTAAATCAGGTTAACCATCAACCTTGACATCCTTTGATCTAGGACCGCGTTTACCATCCACCGATGGCCCAATCCAGGGACTTGATGAGTTTGGATCTCAAACTCTCACCAATCCTAATCCAAGGATGGTCACGTACACTCCCGCCAGAGTTTCCCAATCCAGGGAATAGAGATTCAATAAATGGACTCTCAAATACTAGACATACCTAGACGATTGAGCCTCGATTCGATGCCTTTGATGAGTAGTTTCAGCTCCACGTGCTTCAGCTTCTCTTTGTGCTCCCAAGATCAGCTACCGATGCAAATGATGAGGTTATGTTGATGCCGGGTAGTTGGGAGAGAGTTGGTCAAGTTCCTCTTGCCTATTCAATGCAATGGTAATGAGGGAATTGCCAAACTTCAAGCATTCAATGGCTATAAACAACCTCATAAAGATATTCCGAAGGTAGGTCATCCATGAATGAAGGTCTTGAGTTCATAGTTCAAACCGAGCTTTGAATACTCATTGATAAGCCATTAATGTCTAGGTTTGAATGATGAACTCAAGGGAGTTAAGAGCAAAGAGGGTAGGAGGATGTGAATAAAAGCTCTCTCTCTTAACTCTTGAAGGGACTGCCAAGAAAGACAACAAGTCATGGCTATATAGAGCCCCAAATGATGGCCCCAACAGATCTAAAACGGTCACGTCCGACCTGTCAGAGAGGGGTCTCAACCGGTCGGACGGACTGGTCGCAATTCAAAACACTGGGCCAAATCTGGGTCTGCCCGACCGGTCAAGACCGGTCGGAAAACCTTGCTGGACAAACTGCAGTTTGCAGTCCCACCGGTCAAGACCGGTCGGCTATGCTTGCTGGACACTTTGAAATCTTCAGGCCGACGGTCAAGATCGATCGGCTGCTTTTCTGGAATGATTTAAACATGCAGGTCTTGACCGGTCGGCTACGCTTCTGGAAAATGCAGCACAACTGCTGGACAGTTTCTGTATTGCTGGCGGACCTGGTCAAGACCGGTCGGCAGTCCAGCTGAATTACATACAGCAAGTCTCTGACCAATTTTTCTATTCCTGGCCGACCGGTCTTGACCGGTCGGCTGCCCAGCTGCATTCATCACAGTAAGCTGTGTTAAGTGTTGATGAGTCTGGCCGACCCATCGGCACTCTAGACACTTCCATTACAGCAAGGTTGCTGTCCATATCTTACAGTTCTGGCCGACCGGTCAAGACCAGTCGGCTGTCTAGATGGTCTTGTCACAGCAAGTTTGCTGGACCAAGTCTTCAACACAGCAGCGGTTCACTTTCAAGTTATGAAGTGATTTGGTGCATGAAGTCCAGTGTTTAGGACATATGTTCAATTACGTTTTGCACCAGCCATGGACCACAAGTCTGATCAACTTGTGCAAGGGTCGAGAGGGAATGGGATAAGATAGGTGAGTCAGTTACGCCATTCTTTGATGTTTTGGATTTCCTATAGGTCGATTTATATGTAACTTACCTGAGATCTTGTTTCAGCTTGAGCTTGAGCAATGGAAGAAGCATAATCTTCAAGTCTTGATCTTCAAATCTTCGACCGGAGCTCACACGACAAGACACGACTAACTAACACGCCAATTGACAACAAAAGGTGTACTAACACACACCACATGAAAAGTGGGGATAATGACATCCACCGTTGAACCTTTCCTATGACCTACATTGACGTTTATTGGTCATGGACCTATTCATAAGGTCACATTGAATTGAAGAAGGGAAAATACAAATATCAACTTGATCCAAAGCTTCAGTGGCACTTTAGAAGTTTTCAACAATAGGCGTTCAATTTCCACAGTTTCCTGTGGTGTGGTCCACTTGAGCTTTGGATATGCTTCAATTTTGGTATCATACCCTAACATGAGCTGATAAAAGGGTGGATGACTTGGATAAGATACATACACCATGGTGAACTCGATAGAATTGGAAGCGGATTACCGGTGTACCACACACCAGCATACCTCACAGTGATGTCGAGAGCGGATCCCTAGGCTCACCCAAGACGTTGCAGCCCTTACCTTGGTATCACCAAGGGGTCCACCTTGATGTATGTATTATGTATCCACCGGTCCATCCAATTTTTCCATATCATTTTATGACATTATCTGAAAAATGAAGCAGATCCAATTATTAGGTGGACCATACCATAGGAAGTAGTGTTGATTGATCATTAATGAGCCACAAAAGTTTTGGATCAATCTGATTTTTTTCCCCCTTCATCCAGGCTTATGTGACTTATCAATAGATTGAATGGTAAATAAACACTATGGAAACATTATTGTGCAACCTAGGGAGTTTTTAATGATAGGACGGCCAATCACTACTGTTTCTTATGGTATGGTCCACCTGATAATTGAATATGCTTCATTTTTGGAATAATGCTCTAAAATGATATGGAAAACGAATGGACATACAGAATACATACATCAAGGTGGGCCCCATGGTAATTCCACCGTAAGGGTCTCACCTAATATGCTCTCAGTGATGTCTCCCCACCATGATGTATGTGTTATATCCACACCGTCCATGCATTTTGTTAGAGCAGATCTATACTTCAAGAGGAGCCCACCATAGACAAGGATTAAAACCTTCCCAAGGCCCACCATTATGTTTATTTACCATCCAACCTAATCATAAGGTCACACAGACCTTCTGTGACCCCAATGATAGGCGCCTGTGCTTTATGTGTTATGGTCCACTTGAGATTTGAATCTAACTTATTTTTGGGTTCATGTTCTAGAGTGATCTCACAAAACGGATGGACGGTGCGGATATAATACATATATCATGATGGCCCCACAAAACTTAGTGATGTAGTTGGTGGTGTGTGGCACACCACCGAGGTTGGTGGTGTGTGGCACACCACGCAATCCGCTTCCCACAGAGTTTATCCTAATAGGCCATAGCGTACGGTATTACTCAGTGCGCAATCCGCATCCCGATGCAACCCAACTACTTTTAAGTGCTTCAAATAGCGTCAAATCAAACCCTTTGATGATATGACCATTTTCTCTTTTTCTTGGCGTGTTTGATATTTCAATTCACAAAGAAATACCGAGAATTTTTACCTTTTTCACTCCGTTTGAAAATTTACAGGAATTCTTGCTTCGAAAATCGGTCTAAAAGTATCGATTTGAAATTCGTGGCCGTACTTTGATGTCTATGATATATCTGTACCGTCCATCCATTTTGTAATGATTTGAATTCGTGGGCCCTACTTTGATGTCTATGATATATCTGTACCGTCCATCCATTTTGTAGGAACAATTTAAGGTATGAACCAAAAAATGATGTGGATACAATACTCACGTGGCCCACGTAAGAGGAAACAGTGGCCCAAGAATTTTTTAGCGGTAAATGTTTGATTCTCATTTTCCTGTGTTGTAGTCCACCTGAGATTTTGATCTGCCTCATTCTTTTTCCAATGACATTAAGTCAGCTGGCATAATGGATGGACGGTGTTGATAAGCAACAACATCACGGTAGGCCCCACAAAAATTTTACAAACTTTCTCGATTTTAGTGTCTGAAATGTACGCTGTAAAAACAAGCATAGGGAAATTGCTGAAAATGCTTTGGGTAAGTAATTATTAACCATCTTTAATGCATTTACCCGGAAGTAGAAAAACAAACAGTCCGTACCAAACGCCTATAAATCTCAGACAAAAAACAATTCCAGTGCAATCCAAAATTCCCAACCATGCGCCAGGGGTCATTGTCCGACGCCGATGCAGATGACTCCAGATCGCCCTTCTTCTGGTGGCGATCGGCTGAAGAATTAGATGGCAGCGACAATGTCCGGCTCAAGACCGACGTGTCCAATGTCTCGAACCTGACCCGTAGGATCAAGATCCTCAGGGAATTAGAGCGGCTGGCGCTGATGGCGCCGGAAGCGCTGGACGATCTCCGCCACAAGCTCGTGATGTATCAATCAGGTGATTTCTGGCTGCCGACGGGCGGGATCAAGAAGGAGGAGATGAACATCCCGCCGATAATTACAATCTTGTTGGTGGGTTTTGTTGGGTCCGGCAAGAGCTCGCTTATAAACATGATGTATAGCGTGCTCGGTCGAGCGGGCCTCATCCCTTTCGCTCAAGCTTCAGGTAAGTAGACAATGTGATTTTTTGAAGGCCTTGAAAGGATATTTCTTGGGTAATTTTCATTTGAATTTATTTATTTATTTATTTTTTTTGTAGGGAATTCGGTGAATTACAGAACCAAGTTCCTTGAAGAACATAACGTAGTGAGGTCGATGCGTAATGGGTTTTGTGTGTTCGACTCGAGAGGATTGGACTGCGATCGGATGGATGAGAGTCTCGATGGGCTGTGTGAGTGGTTGGTGGATGGGGTCCGCCACCTCCAACTGTGTCGGAGGTCGGGGGATGATGATGGATCGAATGGGGGAGATGGCGCGGCGCATTCTTGGCTGGAATCGTCAGGGTCTAAGTACGCCAAAAGGCGGGTGAATTGCGTCATGGTGGTGGCGAACGCTGCGGAGATTTACCAAGCTTTGAAGGGTGGGGATTCGGGACCGCTGGAGGCAACAAGGGAGCTCTTCCACTTCCCTGCTGTAAGAAGATGCAGTGAGTTCCTTTTTCTTCCTCTCCTTCTTCTTTGGGGCATTTCGTCGTGCAGTAAGTGGCCGGGGTTTGTGTACCTTGGTGGGTATTGCACTGGTTAGCTGCTCGGGTTGAGCCAACGGCTTGGATTGGTTAGGCTCGGCTCGTGTAGCCGTCTACCTGCCTTTAGGACCTGCCAATATGCAAACGCCTGGACGCGGATTGCCTGCGAAAGCCTTTCGCAGGCACCTCCTGCGTTCGTTCGGAATCTAGGTGGGGCCCACCGTAATGTTTGTTAGAAATCTATGCCGTCCGACCGTTTTGTGAGATCATTTTAGGCGTTGCAACAAAAAATGAACAGGATCCAAAAATGACTGGCCCACCATCATTTCTATGATCCATCCAACCTGTTCATAAGGCCAGGAAAGGAAAAACACCAGTATCAGCCTCCCAATAAATTTTCAACGGCGTTCAATCCCAGTATTTACTGTAGTGTGGTTGACGTGAGTTTTGAATCTATCTAGTTTTTAGGGCTACATCCTACCATGAGCCCAGGAACTAAACTTTGTCGTAGCCCCACTAAACCTTGTCTTACTCAGGCTCACAATTATATTTGAAAAGGATGAGGTTATTTTTTTTTATCCACTAACCAAAGTTAAAAGTAGTTACTTTTATTTTTTTAAAGTTGTATTTATTTAAAAAATTTTAAAAGTAGGGGTTATTTTATATATACACTAAGTAATAGGTAGTCACATGAAAAAAATCCCTCTAAAATTGAAAAACTCATCTTCTAACAATGATATGGTAGCCTCTCCTCTACATCCACGTGGCAAGGTAAAGGGTGGATTGAGACTGCATAGCTGGTCGGAAGCGGGTAAGCCAGTCCCTGGTGACCCAATGAAGTAGGATTTGATTACGTCACTTGACATTGTTAGAGATGAGTTAAGTGAGTTCCTACTATAAGCATGCTTGGCATGGGCCTCTTCTCTCATAATGGCATGTCCAGTCAAATCTCACCACATTAGGTTATTGGATCACCAAGTAACTGCGCTCTAACCAGTGGGAATGAATGAGTTGGTCCATGGTTAAAAACTCACTGAAAATGGAAGCAGGTTGGGTGGTGACCATAAGAGTGGTGTTGGGCGCTGTGGGGCCCACTGTGATGTATGTATTTTATCGAAGCTGTCCTTTCGTATTGCCAGGCCATCTTAGGTCATGGGCCTAAAAGTAAAGCAAAACACTCAAGTACACAATAATATAAGAAATAGTAGTGATCGAGCACTGTCAAATGAAAAAGCTTGTTGGGGCTACAAAACTTTTGCTTTAAGCTGGTCTGCGAGGCTAAAATGGATGAACGGCGTGGATGCAAAACACACACATCATGGTGGCCCCACAACGCCTCAACACAACACCACCAAGCGGGGTGGTGTTGGGTTCACCATCCAATCCGCTTCTGGCCCCCAAGAATTTTTTCATGGTAAGAGTTCAGTAATCACTGTTTCAAGTGGTGTGGTCCACTTGAACTTTGGATCTGTCTTATTTTTGGGCTTATGCCCTAAAATGAGCTGGAAAAATGGATGGACGGCATGGATAAGACATATACATCATGGTGGGTCCACAGAAGTTTTCCACCAGCTACCTTGTTAGTGCTGGGGTTCCCACTACATGTACCGTGGAGGTGGGTTTATTATATTACGATGGAGACAGCCATCTCATAGTTTGGGTGGGCTCTTTGATATTCTGACTGCATATGACGCTAGATACGCAGGCACTCGAGAAATTTTTTTACATCAGCCATTCATCAAATTAAACTGACAAAGTTGTGGGACCAACTGGCACTACATCTAATTCGTGGGCACCTGTTTGTTGAAGTAGGACCGTTGGATATTTATCACTTTTAACCGTCCAATAAATGTCCACAGTCAGCTGATCAAATAAGCCTAACTTCTTGTTCACGATACATCTAAACATGGTCCCACAATGTCAAAGTTTTAATTTGATACTTGCATTCCACTTAAGCAATGCCTAAGTGGTTTATAAGTACCTGCGCATCATCCATGACACTGCGTGCCAGAGTATCACTCACGCTTTTCACAGAAGAAAATTTATATGAGAAATGACGAGGCAGCTGACAAAACTAAAACAATAGAGATCATGCAATTGGGGTCGGGTAAAGTTGGAGAAAAACACTCACCACTTGATCAACATGAGTGAGGCCAAAACACAAAAGAAAAGAGACAAACAAAAGCCAAAATGGTCGAATCAACATAAGAGGCAAACTCCAAGAGTACTAACACAACTTTTTTCTTCACTAGAAATAGAAAAGAAGCATAAAAGGAATCCCCATAAGTAGGGTTGTGCACGGTTCGGTCAATTTGATTTTGAGGGAAAATATCCAACCGAATCGACTTAGTCGGTTTTGAATATTTAACAACCGAACCGAACCGAACCGAACCGATGAAACATCACCAACCGAACCGAACCGGATAAATTCGGGTCGGTTCGGTTTTGTCAGTTTTATTAGTTTTCAATGGTATTGTTTACTTGAGATTTGGATCTTCTCAAGGTTTGGAATCATGTCCTAAAATGATAGACGAAAATAGATGAACTGGAATGGATATACAAAACATACATCAATGTGGGCTCCACACAGTTAGGATAACACCCACTGAACTGTTACCCTAATTCGCTCCCTCACTGTACTGCAGAGTCCGTGTCTACGTAAAATTCTTTTACTTGACATAAGGTAATTGGTAATGTAGTTTAAATGGGCCCCACTATCATGCATTTTAAAAATCCACTCCAACTAGCAGGTGACTAACTCAATTTTAGGCCTAAAGATGAAAAACCAGCGTCATTTTTTATACAAGCGGACCACACGATTGGAAATAGTGTACAGGCCACATTACCTTCTAAACTCTTTTTCTTGGTGTGGCCCACTTGAATTACAAATAAAGATGATATTTCATTCTTGGGCCTAACTTGGGATGGCACCCTTACTGGTTAAAGTGGATTTCACGTAAATATTGAAGTGGGGCCAACCTCAACTTGTTACACACACACACACACACACAGACACATCGGTTCGGTTCGGTTGAAAACGGTTTATAATTTTCACAAACCGACAACTGAATCGACACTATCGTTTTTTTTAATTAAAAAATCGACCCAACCCGAAATAAATTGGAAAACCGACCAAAATCGATCGGTTCGGTCGGTTTTATTGGTTTGGTCAGTTTTTTGAACAGCCCTACCTAGAAGATAAATACCTTGGAATACCATTCCCATCTTTACCTATGACCCTACTTATATGGACCACACCATGTGAGAGAGCCTGTCACAATGCCTTGAGAAATAGGCTTCACCCACATAACTGGCCAAACGTAAGAATGTAGAGACATATGCGCATACAAATAGAGTTAAAGAGAGAAAAGTAGACGAAAAAAAGTGACACAGGGAAGGACGTGATGAGGTTGATCACTATCTAAAATTTTATTAATAAAAAGATAAATTGAATGAATAATAATGAGTCTAAATGAGTTTATATAACCTAAACAAACCCTAGATATGTATTAAAAGAGACCTAATTAAATAAGAAAAGAAATTATGATAAATCGCTCAAGTCCGCATCATCCATTGATCGCCTTCGGTCGATTTGTCCATGAGTTCGGGCAATCGGTCGGTCGATCGAAAGAGCTGGTTGGGCGACCGAAACAGCTCCAAAGTGTCTTGAGACCAAACTTGTGATCCAGACAATTTTTGGGTGACCGACATTCGATCGGTCGGTCGATCGAAATATACTGAATTCTGCCATTGTTCCTTGAGTCATTTTCGGTCCATGTGAGATAGGAATGTGCTTGATCCACGTCTTTCATCGGTGGTCCTCATTTTACATCAGAACCCTCTACTTGAAATAAACTCGTCCTCAAGTTTCTTTTTGGACTTTGGTCACGAATCACATTCTACTTCTTCAACGGATTTGTTTGAGATATGTATACGGATTTTTCAATGGGCTTAGTCAACAAAATGCATCCTTGGTCTCTTTCCTGGTACACGATGGTAAAATTCTTTGATTTCTCCTTAGATCGAGGGTGGTCAGTAGACGGATTCTTCGTGTTGCTGAAGATAGGCTCAATCTGAGAAAGACCAATCTCCTGTTGAAGGGATAGGTCGTTGGGAATTTCGGCATGCATAATCGCCTCAAATTCTTGCATCCCTAGCTTGACCTCTTCTGAGATGTTCATGGATTCATGCAAATCCGGCTTTAGGACTTTTGGGATGTCTATGAACCCTTCGTCATGGTTTTGTACAACTGAAGTGTCGATCTCTTCCACCCCATCAAAATTTTGAACAATCTCTGAGACGATGGTGGGTTGTACATCTTGTACATTTTCTAAGTCATTAATCTCACTTGTCCCCATCAGATTCCTTGATGAGATCTTGGATAGGTATGGAAGACTACCCCTCCACTTGAAAAGTATGGGGTTGGTCCTCCGTTTCTACAGGGACTAGATGTTCACCACTAATGAATCTGACGTCCTAATCATCATCGCTGTATAAAAATCATGTTAACAACTGTCTCTTCATCCGCAGCCACATGCGATTGGCACATTCTTCTATCGTGTCCGCTCACGCTGACCTAGTTCCCACCAAGCTGAAGTGCCTCCTTTCAACTTACACGCCACTAGTTTTATTTTATTTTTTTCTCTTCGGGGATTTTTGTGTATTTAAAGAAACGCTTGACTTGAAGCAACCAATCTTTGATGGGGATTTGGTCGTTGAAGCTACGAAGAACGACGTTCAATCTGAAATCTCGATCCATTTGATTTGCTCGATTGCCACCATAAACAGGCGTGATTCTGCGATTCACCGCCGGCATCCACCAGAGGCAAATTATCTCCACGAACATGGAGTTACCTTACAGCCTCCGCTATATGGTCGAAGGAAGTCTACAGCCCTTGCATGGCTAATCGATTTTTCCGCTAGAAAGTTCCTATCCTATTTGCTAGATAGTTGATCCCTAGAACACCATCCATGAGATTGTTGCCCAACCCGTTGTTAGAAAACACCGTCCCAAGAAAAATACCTTGCTCTAATACCACTTGACGTAGAGAAGGACGTGATGAGGCCGATCACCGTCTTCCTCAAGACGTGAGGAATCCACCCGAGCTTTCTTGAATCTACGAGATGAGAAGAGATAGAAGTCTGAAATTTTATTGATGAAAAGATAGATTGAATGAATAACGACCAGCTTAAACGAGTTTATATAACCTAAACAAACCTTAAATACATATTAAAAGAGTTCTAATTAAATAAGGAAAGAAATCACGAGAAAATACATGAGTTCGCGCAAGTCCTCATTGTTCGTTGGTCGCCGTCGTTGACGACTCTGTGAGTTCGGGCGATTGGTCAGTCGATTGAAGGAGTTGGTCCGAGGATTGAAACAACTCCAAAGTATCCACAGACTAAACTTGCGATCCGGATGATTTTCAACTGACATTCGGTTAGTCGTTCGACCAAAATACGCTGAATTCTGCCCCTTTTCCTTGAGTCATTTCTGATCCACGTGATATAGAAATGTGTTTGATCCACGTACTTCTTCACATGTGGTCCTCATTCTACATTAAAAGAGAGAGAGAGAGAGAGAGAGAGAGAGAGAGAGAGAAGAAGAGGCTTTTCCCACTCCCATTGGAGAGAGAGAGAGAGAAGAAGAAGAAGAAGAGGCTTTTCCCACTCCCATTGGAGACATCACTACCGCCGCCACAACAAGTAGGACCCGCCCACAATGTTTTGGTTGCTTGATACTGGGCCATCGCATTGATATGCTTTCCCTTTTGATTGGTCACGTGGTCTACTACCCCATTTCAATAATAATAAAAAAAAATAACTGACATGGTTGGTTACTAGTGATAGGTGTTTCACTGCCTTTGATTAATGGGTCCGACTGTCCAGTACCAAACTATGCTCGTGAGAGGCCGAAACAAACAGGCCTGAGCCCAGCACGTGATGATAATG
The DNA here is from genome assembly GCA_003013855.2 of Liriodendron chinense. Classification (NCBI taxonomy): domain Eukaryota; kingdom Viridiplantae; phylum Streptophyta; class Magnoliopsida; order Magnoliales; family Magnoliaceae; genus Liriodendron; species Liriodendron chinense. The sequence continues at coordinate 272,950 of PVNU02003730.1, read as the reverse complement.
CACGGCCCCAGTACGAGCCTGACCACCGGCTTTCGTGCAAGTAACTGGTCGTTCGTTAGCTGTGTCCATATGCATAATGTACGACAAAAATGCCCCTGACACCCTAACGGGCCAGGCGTGGCTGGAATCAGGTCTGGCTGGCGCGATCTTAGACGCAGCTGGGGAGACTGGCCCAATTAATAAAGGTCTAAATTTTAGGCCTGGGCCCAACCTCGGTCTTAATATTCCAGCCCAAGCCTGTCTGTACTGGGTAAGGCCCAAAATCCAACAGGCCAGCCTGGCCCATTGACAGCCCCGGGGACTGCCCATCCACATGATGTGTTTGGGTCCACTGGCCGGAATTGCCTTGATTGATAGATATACTCTTTTCTTTTTTCAACTTTAGTAATACAGTCATATAATTCTGTACCAGATAGTTCGGAGAATGGGCATATCCATCCACAACTACGGGCTAAATACTTTCCACATGTCATGTGCGTCCAATTGGTTGGCCCCACCATGAGGATCGCCTCGTGTAAAATATCAGCCCGATTCACTCGTCAGGCGGCCCACAAGGTAGAAGTATATATATTTTTTACATTGTAGCCTGCTTGAGGAGTAGATGGACTGATTTTTGTACAAGGTAATCCACGAATCGTCATGGTGAGGCCAACCTATTGGACAGGGTGGATGACAGGTTGGGAGTTATTTGCTAGGTAGGTGGTTACTTATTGTCCAACCAGTTGGATGTAGAGCAGTACCCTGAGCCGAACTGAATTGAGTTGCTAGCTCGAGAGTGGCTTGACTTTCAAGTTAGAATGTTGCTTGGTTTGGTTCTGTCGAGGTTTTAAGCCAAGTTCAAGCCAATTCAAGCCTGAAAAAAAGTAAAATTTAAATAGGCACAACACAAAAGCTCAATCTAAAACAGTTCAAAATTCTGGCTCGAAAGCAATCCTAGGCTTATTGACACTCTTGACTGCTATTTCACTTGCTTTTATAGATAGTTTTTCCTCTTATTTCTTTGCTCTCTTTTGATATGGGACTAAACAACCTCTCTTTCCAACTAGCTAAGTTGAGTCAAATTCGAATTGAGTCAACACGAATCGAGTTGAGTTGAATCGAGCTAGGGTCAACTCGAAAAGCTGGAAAAAAAAAATAGCTCGATTCGGTTCAAACCCAACGTAGGAATCGAGCCAAACCGAGTCAAGTGAGCTAACCAAGCTAGCTCGACTCGTGTACAGCTCTAATTGGATGTGAGCATCTCCGAGCTAAATAGATAGGGGTGTCAACGGGCTGGGCCTGAGATAGGTATTGGCCCGGATTTTGAATTGTTTCTGGCTGAGCTGTCAGGCCAGGCCTACTCAAAATTCTGGTTTTCAGGCCTGAGCCCGGCCCATTAAGACCCTACAAATAGATAGATGTAATGGGACGTGGTTTGGCTGGTAACCTCCACACCAGCCAGCTAGCTGGTGTCAAAGCTCCATGGCCCCACCGTGATGCGTGGCCTCACCACGATGTATGTGGTTTATCCATGCCGAAAATGAAGCAGATCCAAATCTGAGTTGGACCATACCACAAAAAAGCAGTGTTGATTGTATGTCCACTATTATAAGCTTCCTATGTAATGTTTATCTGTCATCCGACCTGCTGGATGAAGGGAAAACACAAATATCAGCTTGATCTAAAACTTCCGGTGCCCTCAAAAAGTTTTCAACGGTAAGCATTCAATCCTTTCCTATGATGTGGTCCAACGTGGTTTATTTTTTTGGTGGGCCTGATTGAATTCAAATAAACACACGGTGCAGATGAGAATCCCATCCTGATCTTGACACATGGTGACGAGCTATCGACTGAAGAGAGATTAGAGGCCCGGGCGAAGATCTGCGAATTCATTGATGTTTCAGAGACGACGGGCGTCTATGATGTCGTCTGTCTGACCGAACATGGAATCCTAGCCGTTGAGTCGGACCCAGTTACGGCATACACGCTAGCAGAAGCAATATACAGGGCATTGCTCTTCTCTGATAGGACTCACTCCCCAAAGAAGAATGTGAAGGACTGGGCCCTACTTTGTTTGTCATGGGTCATGTGCACCATCTCAGCTTTCTTTGCTTTTCTTGCTCACTGCTTTTCCGTGCTTGGAAAGAAGGCAGACAAGTTGAAAAGATGAAAAGTCCATGACATTGCTTTTGTACATTTTATGTTTGTGGGGGTGTAAAACTAGTACATTCGCCTGTTGCATTCTGGTGTGTTGTTACTGATTTTCAGCTATGGATGAGGTGGGATTAATGTCCACCCGATAAGAGATCGTCTGTTGTATTCTGGTGTGTTGTTACTGATTTTCAGCTACGGATGAGGTGGGATGAATGTCCACCCGAGAAGAGATCGTGAGTTCATCTTGAAAATGATAAAGGATCCGGATCTCCGATTAAAGGCCTGCAAGGACGTAGCAAAGGCGAAGAGGTGGCTGGCGACCGGCCGTTTGTCCTCCGATGCCTAACTCAGTTGAGTTGAATTCCGCGTAAAAGAATATCTCTATTAAGATGAGTTGTTTTGCATACCTTGATATGGAAGAAGGTATCTTTATTTATAGACTTAAGATGAAGATCATGTCCCCTTTTAAGGCCATAATTTCAGGGTAGAGATTCATGGACCAGCATGATATTCGGCCATTCCGTAGGAGTGAGAAATATACGCATATCTCCCAACTATCCTCCTGATTTCTCGCCTATTTCACTCGTACGAACGCTTGATCTTCGGCATTTATAATAGTATAACCGAGGTCGACTTTGAGATCGAGTCAAGGAGCTCAATCCTTTGTCAATTCAAACTATTCTAACTTGTAGCCAGGTCGGTTTCTGTTTGAGCTCTTGGTGTATTTTTTCTTCAGAAAAGCTTTGATACTTTGGCGGAGTGAGGTGGATGATAAGCAGGGTAGATTTACCATGAACAAAAGGTTAACATGATTTGATCGTGTGACTATTAGATTGGTGTGCATTGTTTGGACAGTTGAAATTGAAATGCATCTAATGGTTCTATTTCAACAAACAGATGTCCATGAATAGGGCTGCACATCTGCTCAGTTAACCCACCCGACCAATCAAGTAGAAACTTGATCCGTTCCGACCCGGCTAAGAAAACGGTCCAGTCCCGAGTGGATGCAGCTAGACTGTTTTTAATTTAGGTACGGTTTACGGTACATGCTAAACCGCCCGACCCAACCCATACCCCGACCCGTAGTCCCCAACTCGAACCATCTCGTTTATATTAGTATATTGCTTTTAGAAATATCTATATGGCATTATCAATAGGTTGAATGGTCAATAAACATTAGGGTGGTCTCTAGAATCTTTTAATGGTGGGAGTTCAATGACCATTGATTTTTGTGGTGTGGTCTACCTAAAGCTTTTATCTGCTTCCTTTTTTGGACCATGTCTTATAATAATCTGGAAATGTAGATGGACGACATGGATTTACAATATATACATTAAGGTGAGCCTTATGGTTAGGGTCTCAATCACATGGCTGGTTCCGGGTCTCATCGACTCTCACCCAAGTTGTGCTCATCTCACACTCACAGGGAGCGGATTATGTAACATCCGGGATCCACCAAGGTGGGTGGCCCCTGACTATGTGTCTTAAATCCATACCGTCCAACTATTTTGAAAGATCATTTTAGGTGCACCACACCATAGAAAGCTGACTCAAATCTTAGGTGGACCACACCATAGAAACATAGTCCTAACGGGACCCAACCCCGTTTAGCATATAGGGTAGGGTAGGGTTAGGGTTGACCCTTTTACAAGTTAGGGTTAAGGTTGGGTCAGCCCAACCCGGTCACGACCCGGACCGAAACCCGGACCTTTAAATATATTTAGGTTCGGTCGACGGTTGGGCCCAACCAGATTCGTGTGCAAGCCTATGCATGAATCCGAGGTTAGGATTTCATGAGAAATCTGATTTTGGGGTTGTGAGTTAGCGACATGAGGTCCACAAATTAGTGGGTTTAGTTTGAGTTAATGGATATTACCTGTATTATTTATGGGCGACCGCGTATCAAGGGTCATATATTGCTAGAGTATCAAATAGCTCCGCTTGTTTTTTATGGGAGCGGATAACGTGAGACGCCAGAGCCACCAAGGTGGGTGGGACCTCTGAATGTGGGGCACACAGTGATGTATGTGTCTTAAATACACAGCGTCCAACCATTTGGAAAGCTCATTTTAGGGCATGATCCCAAAAATGAAGCTGACTCATATCTTAGGTGGACCACACTATAGAAAACAGTCATGATTGAATGCCTACAATTAAAAACTTCTTGGATTCCACCAGAATGTTTATTTCCAATCCAACCTGTTGATAAGGTCACAAAACACCTAGATGAAGAGACCACACAAATATCATCTTGATCCAAAGATTTTTTTTTGGCCCACAAGAAGATTTTAATGGTCAATCACCATTGTTTCCTCTACCATGGCCCATCTGGGATTTGGAACTGCTTAAGTTTTTTTGGATCATGCCGTAAAATGAACTTTCAATACGGATGGACGGTGTGGATGTAGTCACATAGATCACAGTGGGCGCCACAGTCAGGGGCCCCACCCACCTCGGTGGATCTGGGTGTCCCTTAATCCGCTCCCGTTTTCAATGCACCATTACACGTGGTAGCTGCATGTGGTGCTCATGGACTTATGGATCAGGTGGGTTCCATTATGTTAGATGACGTGGCCGGTTAATCATCAGGTGGGCCATGTCTGTATCTTGAATCTAGGCTGTTGGCAATTTGTTTGAAGTGTGGAAAGTTTGTGCTGCCCACATGATGGCTTGACAGGCTGACTTTTCGCCCGGGTCATGTATGCAGTGGGACCCACCTGATGAACGGATCGGATGTCCACCGCACGAGCTGGGTGCGTGTGGAGGGATGCGAATATGCTGAGCAAAAGCTCCCAAGTTTGTTATAAGCAATTTGCTATATTTAAATGGAGACGTTGAGGTTGGGGTAGCAACCCCAAAATCTGACAGCTAGCGGTCCTTTGAAAGTCAGCTGAGGTAGCTGATCTTTCTCCAGCCCTAACCGTACAGTTGGCATGCATGTTCCTCAATCAAACCGTCCAAATCATGAGCTCTCTTGTGTGTGGGTATGCTCTTAACAGATTCTTCAAAATGACTAATTGTGGCCACCTTAGGTAAACGGTCCAAATTGAATAAACAGATGCACGTCCAATATGGGTTAGAATCATCATCCCAGGAATCTGATTTTGTTCACAGGTCCGTGATGAGGTGGGGCACACCAAATTCTACGAATAAATGCCCCTGAAGGATTGGATCAAGTTGGACGCTGATTTGAACCATTTATGTGGAATGTCTTTCTCAGCTTTCTTACTGTGGAAAGACTTTGGTTCACTGGAAGGATAGTAATTGTTGTTGAGAGACTTTTCTAGGGCTGTCAATGAGTGGCCCACCTGATTTAATTTGGTCGAGGTCTCTTTTTTTGGACCCATTAAGAAATCCGTCAGATTTGGGTCTGACCCTTTGGACCCAGTTAAAAATGAGCTCTGGTCAAGTTCCTGGTTAGAGCTGGGTGAGGATGGGTCTAATTGGGTCCACTTAGTTTTAATAGTAAAAAATATACACGCATACATAGTAGCTACACTAGCTACACACATGTAAGAGAGCCTGTTTACACTTTGTGCACATGTCAAAGTGGACACGTGTGTACGATCTAATACTTCCACCAGGTAGTTCCAACCATGTAAAAGCTCTTCTTTATCCAAAACCAAACTAGAAACAGTTGTCGCCCAAAAACTGGTCGGGAACATATGAGGTTAGAGCGATGCTAGGGATGGGCCTATAGTTGTCCTCCTTCAATAGTCCTGCGGGTCACAGAAAAAGTAGAGGCAAGAGAAGGGAGCCACGGTGCAACAGAGGACCCTCTTATGTGTAAGTCAGGACAGCTAAGGTCGTGGAACAATTGGGTAAGGGTTGTGTAAATAACATGCCTTGGCCTTGAGTGATGGTGATATTTATAGGGCGTGACTGACGTGATCTGGGTCTCACAGATCCACTGAAACACACCAGCTTGCAACTTTCCAATCGTGGAAGCGTGGCGAGGTTCCTAGATTTGACAGGCTTAGCCAGACATGCTAGGCTTGCAACAATCATTAGGCATGGGAACAGGTTTTGTACTCGATATCCGTCACATGTCGCATTTGGAGGGACTTGGCGGGGTTCATATCCCGAGTTTCATGCGCCATCCCTTGAAGAGGGTCGGATAAGTTTGATCAGACTGTAGAGCTCGGGGGGCTGAGCTCCTCCCCTCGGGCTATTAGCTCGGTCAGTGGCTTTACAGGAGGCACCTCAACTCGGCTGCCTGTCCTCGAACTGTGGACGTTGCCCGCTGTATAGATGTTCCCCTCGATCGGGTTCTACTATGGCTTAGGGACTGTGGCTGAGGTCCTACGCTTGGACCTCAGGGTTTATGGAGCTCTTTGAAATTGCGTCTATTGCTTACACGTGTAAATGCTAAGTGTGCGGAAGCTTAGAGCGGAACTTGTAAAACTATGATTAAGTCCTAGAGGGGGGTGATTAGGGCCGTTTAAAAATTATTTAAAAAACTTTTTACCTAATTAAACTAATTAGCAATTCATAAACTAATTAAAGCAAAAATACCTAACTTCCAAGATTAAGTGAGTCTAATCACAAAGGCTAGCAAAGAAACAACCTAGCCTAAGCGTATAAATTATAAAGATATAATAATCAAGCAACTAATCCATATGCATGTCTAGACTACAATTAATATACTAAACCAAACACCTAGTCTAGAAGTGAAACTACAAGATATGTATGAGAATCGACCTATTAATGCATAGCATACATTCTATTCTTACATTCATATAATTGAAAATTAAAGACAATGCAAGAATAAAAATGGCTCAAATGACAATCTTAAACACAAGCATGTATAGTGGTTCGACTACTTGTCTACTTCATTCCCGGTTCATGTACTCATCCCTTAAGCATAAATGATTTTACTATAACAGAGATTTTAAATCAACTTTACCTTTCAACCTTTATATGGAGGTTTTGGCACAGGTTCACCTTTCAACCTGAACAGAGTTTTCGGATAAGGGATAATTCTCAATCCGAACGGAGTTTTGGAAATAGGACTAACTCTCAACCCTAGGAGTTTACCAGTTCCTCCCAACTTATACATACGCACCCATGTTGGTGGCTTTCCTTGAAGAGTTGTTTAGGCCCGACTAATGTGCCAAGGATCGCCAAATGACCCTACGTGGTTTTAAGTAAGATAACCATTAACCTTAACTTCATACTCAATCATCTCAAAAGGAATGAGTGTTAGGACTCCTAAAATGACAATTTACTTGTCAGATTGAGCCCCTTGTACAACGCCTTGTTGGGTTGCTTGATATTCGCTCTCTTATGCTTCAATCAACTCCCTGATGCTCGCTCGATTCTGTTGCCGCTGCGTCGCCAATGCCTCAGCTTCACTAATCAATCACTTCACATGTGATGCTCTTGAAATGTCCAATGTAATGGGAGATGGTATGAATTCTCTACAACTAGTAGGAATTAGTTGCCTAGAGAAATTTCACTTAATATGATCTTTAGAGGGGTTTAGACAAATGATTTACCTATGGTCAAGGTGCTTAAACTTTTAAAGATCAAGAGAGAGCAAGTCCATTTTTACATGAACTTTGAATGCTCCATCTTGTAATTAACCACAAGGAACTATTATAAAACAGTTGCCAACGGCTCTTTATCGACCGATTGACGATTGGTCGAATTAGGGTTTGGACAATTGAATATGTTGCTATCCAATATTTTACCCCTACCAACTGGTTGGACAGACCATACGATCGGTCGAATTATGCCCAGAGACAAGTTGTTTCATTAGATTCTTGTTGTCCCATTTGGGGCCTCTAACGATCGATCAGCTAGCGGCTGTGACCAGTTGGCAGACACATTAGTTGTACTGTTTGGTTTAACTCATTTTATAACAATTCATGCAACCTTTATAACTATTCTTTGGGTGATCTTTTGGGATACTTAAGACTAATCTAAGATGATTACAAGTATACATATTGGGTTAGGGTCATCTAGAGGTTTGGGTTTTGGTTAGGTTCAAGGATTATAAAGGCATCTCATTTACCTGTTTCTTCTTTCTTGATGCAACGGGTCTGCTTGAGTCTTCGATCTTCGTCTTTTTTAAGCTCAACCGACACCTAGACTTAAGACCTACGTAATTAACAAATAATGTGCATTAATATGCCACAGAAAAGTGCACTAACACTATTGTCCCGTGTGAGGGCCCAGTTCGAAAACCCCCCACAAAAGAAACATAAATCAGAAGATCTGAGGGATACTCAATAGAGACCTAAACCCAATCACATTCGGTCCAGGTCTTCAATAACTAAATCTAACTCTAAAAAGAACCAAACCTGGCTAGACCCGATCTGGTTAGCCCACGTAGAAGTACTGCACGGCGTGACCCAAATTAGGCTTTCCAAGTACAGGTACTATAGGACCCAATCTGAACGTTGACAATCCTACCTCTGAAGTTAGAGGCCTTGAAATATGTTTGTCCAGGATGTTTTCAGTCGATGGTATGTAAAAGGTCTAATCATTAATTTGGACCCCCACAATGTAAGTCTGACATTGATTGCCTATCCCTCTCAAATGGGATTAACCCACTACCCATTTAATCAACTGGACCACTTATCCCCAATTCATTTTGGCATGATCTAATTACAAAATCAATGATTAGAAAGTAGGGAGGCATTACTAGAAAAGGTCTGACCAATTATATTGACCATCCATCATGTGGGCCTACATTTGATGCCCATTCTCTCATAAATGACTTTGATTGGATGACCCTAGCCATCTGCTCAATGGCAGGAAAATAGAGGGTTCATATTGATTACACCAAAAAGACCCAAGTCATTAATATGGTGATGTGGGGCCAACTTTACATTATCCATTACTTTTGATCATATGATCCTAACCCATCTAGTCAATGGCTAGAAAAATGGACAACCCACATTGATCTGGACAGCCTATCATGTGAGGCATAACTTTAGTTGCTCATCTCTCTTAAAAATTAACCATCCGATCAATGTTGAAGGAAATAGAGGGCCCAAAATAAATATTCTATAAAATTCGTTGCCTTCCTAGCCTTGGGTGAGAAACCACCGGGCTATCCTGGGCAGGGTCTTGAGGCGTGACAAGGTTTGTGCAAGCCTACCCCACCGAGCAACCTAGCTAGTCTCAAACCAAAATCGGCAAGCATGGGCATGTGGTCCATGCTAAAAAGAGTGGCTGAGCCAAGCTGATATAGAACGGGTCGCCAATTCACTCATGGTGATGATGGATCGAGGGAAGGAGTCCGAGTCCAAGAGAAATTGATAATTTACAGCATTGTCTGGTGAGATTGAATTTTCATCCGCTCCTACTGAATTTCAGCAGAAATCCCTGTTCTGTCACTGTGCAAATTTTGAGGCTTTCGGTGCGGCTGAGAATGCCTTTGGTGTGACCAAATTATACTTGTTTTCGGAATCTACATGCTGTGAAGGTTTGGCCAGTTTCGGCTCGATTGAAGTTATCTTCAGCTATCTTCAGTCCGACCAAAAGTGCAGCCTATCATCTAACGCAGTTTGCATGTTTTTTCGATTTTTCTTTCCTTTTTTATTTAGGACTTCCCTAATACGTTCTTAAGATTTGTTTAGAGTATATATTGTTGCTTAATTCATTTTAGAGTTCTTAACTTGCATATTATCAACCAAAATTTTGACTTTTATCGTTTTTCTTTTCGTGGATTCAAGGTAGTTATCCTCTGAGGAAGACAGTAATCGACCTCATGATGTAGAATAAAAACCTCCTAATGAAGGGCGTAGATCAAGCATATTCCTATTGCACATGGACCGAACAAAGATCAATGAAATATTGATGAAATTGATAATTTTTGCATGCATGGATCAAAAGAAGGTGAACCATTAATCGGCCATAACTTTTGATCCGGAAAGAGTTACAGGACACACACCATATGGATTTCAAAAAACGTGCGGTTACAATAGGAAAATGGAATTTTAGGAAACAATTACTAATTTTAGTAATTCCGAGTTTTACTATGTTTTTTTCTTTTTTAGAGTTTTTGTTTAACCAGGATTTTCTATTTTTTGCTAAATAATGAGTTTTAGAAAGACTCTACTTAGTGGTAGTCTTTAATTAGTATTTTACTATTTTTAGTAACTTTTTATTTTAGAAAACTTACTATTTTTAGTAAGTATGAATCAGAGTTTATATATAAAGATGTTAAATTCGTTTTTAATGTTAACTTTCTTATCATTATTCAATAAAATTCTTATTTTTATCAATTTTATATTGTGGATTTGAGATTCTTCCCCGTGAATTCGAGGAAGTCGAGGAGTTCAGGGAACCTTGTAGACTCAAGGTAGTTATCATATAAGGAAGACGGTGATCGACCTCACTATGTCCCCCTGCGTCACTTCATCACATCCTTTTCTGCATCACAGCTCATCTTAGTTGGCTGATTATGCTTTCATTGCCCTTGATGGGTTATCCTTCTAAAAAATAATCCTAACTATAAAATCAATGGCTAAGAGAATAAGCCCATATCGATCCTACTTGAAAAAGGTTGGATTATTTATTTGGACCGGCTGTCTTGTGAGACACACCTCTAATTGCCCAACTCTGTCAAAAGTCACTTTATGTGATCATAGCAGCATGATCAATGGCTAAAAAACAGATAGCCCATACTGGTTATTAGGAAAGGTCTGATAATTTATATAGACCATCCATCATGTGGGCCCACCTTTAATGCCCATTTCTCTCAAAAAGACTTTGACAAGATGGTCCTAACCTCTAATTAATGGCTGAAAAATGGAAGTATCATACTAATTAAGTTGGAAAATGTTCAATCACTGGTCCACTGCGTTAATTACGTGAGGCGAACCTTATCTCTCTCTCTCTCTCTCTCTCTCTCTCTCTCTCTATCAAAAATTATTTTGATCACATGATCTCAGAACTTGTGATTGGCTGTCCTGTACCTTCTCAAGTGGGGGAGCACTCGAGGGCAGATGTGGGGCCCACATAGTGATGTATGAAGGACATCCAACCCATCCATCATATGCATGACCTCATATTACCCCTAAATGCCAAAAAAATCAGCCTGATCCAACACTCAAGTTGTTCAAAAGACAGGGAACAATGTGAGGGTGGACGTCCATCCTTAATTTACACAGGGGCCACCAGAATTTCAAAATAGCATAATTTTCGTCTTGACCCTTCATCCAAATCAGATGAAGGGTCTGAATTTCATAGACTTCATATATACAACACGGTGGACCCTCCATGCAAATAAAGGGTGGGCGTCCCTCCCAACATGTTCTCTATGGTGTGACCGACATGATTCACTGATCCGCCTGATTTTAAGATACTAAGCATAACATGAGCTGAAGCATTTGATGGATGGGTTGGATCTTATGCATGCATGAAGTGGGCTCCACATCTACCTAGCACCACTGGAGAGCGTGGAGAAACGGTCAGTCTGGGGTAACAGCTTAGTGGTGAGTCCCTGACCGTGGGGCCCACCTTGATGTATGTATTGTATATTGACTCCGTGCATCAGCTTTTCCAGATCATTGTCCCAAAAATGAAGCAGATCCAAATCTCAAGTGAACCACGCCACAGGAAACAGTGGTCATTGAATGCCCACCATTAAAAAATACCTAGGGCCCACCTAATGCTTCTTTGCCATCCAACCTGTTGATAAGGTCACACAGACGTAAACGAAATGACAACACAAATATCAGCTTTATCCAAAACTCTTGTGGCCCAGAAGAAGTTTTTAATGGTCAATGACCACCGTTTCCTTTGGTGTAGTCCACTTGAGATTTGTATCTGCTTCGTTTTTGGGACCAAAAATGATATGGAAAAACTGATGGACGGAGTGGATAAGAAACACATACATCAAGGTGGGCCCCATTGCAGGGACTCACCCACTTAGCTGTGAGACTGCAACAGGGCTCCTCAGCTCATGCACAGTGACCTCTGGGAAGGTATGATGCATGGCCGCCTTTATCCCAATGGGCCGTGGATCACGGCTCTGTGGGACCGGGCCGAGGCCCCTAAAGTCGGCACGATGGCTCAGCATGGGCTTGAAATCTAGGCTTTTCTGGTTGGCCCAGGCCAATGATGAATGGCCCAGCTAGCAGGCTCAGGCATGGCGTGTTGCACGCAAGTGTGAAATCTTGTACCACCGTCTTGATGTTCCTTCCTTATAGCTGCCCTGGCCTAAAAAGTCATTCCTGCGCACTCAAACGGTGGACCACAGTGTTAGAGACAAATGAACACTTAAAAAACTTGGTAAATCTTGTAATATTCGTACATTCTCTTTGTAACCTATGGCCAACCTAGTATGTGAAATGGAATGATTTTTCTACACTATAGGGCCCACCTATTCGACGACTACAATGATACAACCGTGTAGGTCCCACCTTTTCATTCTCTGTTGTTTACAAGACTGGGCCAGCCCTGGTTTGGGGGCTTTTCAGCTTGATTTGGGCAAGGCTAGGGCTCAGGAACCAGGCCCAGGATTGGGCCCACTCCTGGCCACTCCATGGTAACGGAAATCGGATTGCGTACTGAGGTAGAGGTACTCAGTACGCTCCTATCTTGCCGAGTAAACTCCGTTGGGCCACTGTGAATATATGTGATTTATCCACGTAGTCCATCATTTTTCCAGCTAATTTTAGGGGTTGAACCTAAAATTGAAGTATATCCAAGCTCAAATGAGCCATGCCATATAGGAAACAGTTGGAATAATGATTTTCACCGTTGAAACCTTTTTAGTAGGGGTGCACATGGTTTGCTTCAGTCTGGTTTTGTGGTGAAATTGGAACCGAACCGCTCCCAACGGCTCCAGAAAATTCAGAACCGGAATCAGACCATTAGCACCCTAGAACCGAACCAGAACTGGACCGTAAAAACTGGTTTGGTTCTGGTTCAGTTTTCCATGGTTCTGGGCTTTTTATAATCCAACCCAATTGCATTGAATTCGTTGATGCAATGCAATGTGTTTATTATATTTATACCGTCCATCCTCATTGCTAGGGAATGTTTAGGTGGGCCACATTAAAAAAATCTGATAGATCCAAATTTTAAGTGGACTACTTGACATGAAATCCTGAGGGTTGAACACCCAAAGTTGGGTCCCATATTTGGTTCTAGGGTTCAGTTCCAGAGTTCGGTTCTAGGTCAGATTCGATTCTACAAAACCCCAAATCAAGAACCGAACTGAACTAACTGGTTCTATAATTTTTGGAACCGGAACCGGAACCAGTGCACTTTAGAACCGAACCGAATTGAACCGAACTAACCGGTTCGGTTTGATTTACAGGTTCCACCGGTTCCATGTGCACCCGTACTTTTTAGGGCCTACAATCATGTTTATTTGTCATTCAACCTATTCATAAGATCACACCGGCATTCATGAAGGGAAAACAAAAAATATCAGCTTGATCCAAAACTTCTATGGCCCCCAAGAATTTTTCAACAGTAGACATTGAGTTCACACATTTCCTATGGCGTGGTCTGATATATATCCTTTATTTTCGGGCTTAAGTCTAAAGTTGTCTGTTAAGATGGATGGACGGAGTGGATAAAATACGTAAATCAGGGTGGGTCTGAATTACTCACTATGCAATCCGGGTGCGTATCGTACAGTTATCAGGGCATCTGTACCGTACAAGTAGAACTTTGACATGGACGGTTGATTTTGCAAGATCCCTAGTGGACACAGCACCTGCTAAAAATTTCTAGGGGATTGGAATCCTTTTCATCAGTTTCTTGAGGAAGGGCTGGTTTGTGTCCACGGGGCAAAAATCACAACAAATCAATGGTCAGGGTTATACAATCACTAGAGCTATGGCCCATAACTAATTCACGTGGTGGCCCATTATATTATCAATCCCTCTCACCGTATATGTTGCATGGATCGGGCCAATCTAAATGGACAGCCGATTGGGTTCGGGCTAAAAATATGACCCAGTTTAAGTAAATGAGCCAAGCTTGGGTTGAACCCTACTTTACTCAACCCACTTATATAGTTTATGTGCTGGGCCAGATGACCCGACCTCTCATCATCCAAACTGCAAAACCCCATGCAAAATGAAGAAGAACAGTACAGGTGAAATCTTTATGCATGCATGTGTTAGATTGCTTTATATTTCTTTCTTAAGCTTGACCTAAAAAAAAATAAGCCAGGTCCAAAACTCAAGTGAGCCACACCCGGGCCGCAACTAATCCAGGTAGGTTGAACGACCTTTGGATTTTGTTTCTAACCGTCCAATAAATGTCCACTTATATGATAATTAGATAATCAAATAAGCCATATTTTTGGGCGCCATAATTTAGACGATTTAATTAACTAATGTTATGCCACGCCTGCGTATCATCTATCCCACTCTGGCAGAGTATAAAAGATTCTCTCTTCATTCAAATAAGTGTGGCCCTGCTGATGACAGCTGGGCTGACGTGATTTCTTGCCAAAGTGGGGCCCATGGAGAGAAGAGAACCACAGAGTGAGATTCGATGGTCACACGTTGATGTCAGAAGATCAAGAGAAGATGAAAGTCTATACTTTTTCCATTTTCGTAATCCCAAAAGCAGAAGTAAATAAAATAAGATATAAAAATTAAAAAGATTTTCGACATGATTTTATGTTACCGAGGAAGACAGCTCTCTCTTTCTCTCACTCTCTCCCTCTCATCAGTCATACCCCCCTTTCTTTCATTTCGCGGGTAAGGGCGCGAGTCAAAACTGTTCCAAACGGCTCGCTTTTTCACGAAAATTTCTATTTCCCACTTCTCGAGGATGTCCATTCCGTACAGCAGCAGCATAACAAGAATGTGGTACAGCATCCCTTGGCAGAAAAGCTGGAAGGCTAGTTCATTGATCGAGACCGTACATCCGGTGGGACTTATCATGGATGGAGTATTCCTTTAATTTCAATCGTCAATCACTTTATTTTCTTGTTTGAAAAAGCCATGAAGCGTGTGTTGTAGACATTTTCAATCGACAAATAGGCCAGTAGACGGACGTTCTGGATCGACACATTACCCATAGTTGCTCCGGGGAGATGCACTCTCTGTTTTTTTTTCTAAATTATTAATCTTCTTCTTCCTCAGATGGCAACACAGAATTCCGGTTATATTGTCTCTGCATCGTATTGTAATATAATCGCTTGCACGCTTCACCTCTACCATACGATTTCGCTCTGCCTCAGTCGCGACTCAGCATCCGTTGTACGTCGCTTCCCAGTGGGGTCCACATGCTGAGTGGTCCGATTATCAGGACAATCCATGTTCCGGAGTCAACGCTGTAGTGACCGTCGTAGGAAACTTACTCCAAATGGATCATTATTACCATGAACGATGAAATACCGGTTTCAAGGGCTATCATTCATCTGTAGAAATCAAAGGTTAATATCATTATTGAAGGGCGATTATATGCTAATAGCTTATTTACTTTATTGACGAAAAAACGGACGGTTCAAATCACAGGAACATCTCAGCATGTGGGCCCAGTAGGTTGCGACACGCTAACTACCGACTCTACCGCTTGCGGGCCGCAGAGTGGAGGAGAACGGTAGAACCGGTATAACGGAAATATGGTAGAGCTATCTCCCGTAAGCAAACTTGACTGGGTCATCAATCGATCCGGTCCGTCAAAATAGTTAAAACCAAAACGGGTGATCCATGTTTCAGATATCAGATGTATCAGAGAATTTCAGACAATTTTCTTTTCGGAGTAATTCTAACTGTTAAGATTTTCTGTTTTAAACCGTATATTTGATGGACACTAAATAGATGTCCAGTATCATCGATTTTGTTTATTTTGGACCATTTGTCATTAGAGATCATGGAAAAGTAGTTGGACGGTCAAGATCGAAATATCTCACTTTCAAGTGTGACATGGAGAGGTGGATCTATTATATTTCAGTTCACCGTATCATCTCTCCGTATTGTGTTATTAGCTGTGCCAAGCAAGCAGCATGCCATGCAGCTTTTCTTCCTTTTACTTTCGCAGGGTTTCGACAGGAGGATAAGTGATCACGTACAACGTATGATCTCATTGGAAATCCAAGCCGTGAAAAGGGTGTCCATGCCATGAATATCACCTGGAGAAAAAATTGGAACTATCTACTCATCAAGTGGGCCACACACATAAATTGAGTCAGACCGTCGACTGTAATTGATTTCAAAACTGTAGCCATTCTGATGAATGGACCATCCTATTTTTTTTATACCAGATCATATTTACGATGTGGCCCATCTTTTCCACGGCTAGGATGTCATTCGTAAGTTAACATACAACTGGTGTATGTGTCATTTCCTTCAGCTCTAGTTTTGACCTCGAGCCCCTCCCCCTCTCCCGAAGTGCACTGAGCATGCAGACGCCGTACAAACTTGCGGCACGTGCGATCGATCATGTCCACTCATTCGGTTGGTCCTGCATTTTAGATATGCTTCGGTCGATTCGAGCATCAGATGCATCATGGATGACACGTGTACAAGAATGGCAGGATTAGACGGAATAGACAGATGGATTTATATTCAACGTACATGGATGATCCGTTGTGTGAGAATACCCAGCATGATTTTTCCAACGATGGGCCTGCGGAAGAACGGATTGGATCTTGCAGATGTCTCGAATCTGGCACGCGTAAGGTAAATGGAAACTTGAGTCGCGCGTGTGAAGTTTGACATTCCATTGACCGCAGCAGCGTTGGAAGGGAACCGAAAAACGAAAGAAACAGAAGCCTTCTCCTTTTATAACCACTTGTCTTTTGGGGGAGATTTTTCTTTTTGTATGGTTGGGAAGACAAAAATGGGCTACTCCAGCTTTCGTTTTCTCACTGCCATATGAATATCTCTGGCCGGATTTGTCCTTTCCTTTGTATTTCTGGCCCATCTCCATTCTCTATTTCTCCCTCTCATGAAAAAATTCTGCTTCGGTGGTCCACTTAAATTACCGATCTCACATTGGTGGAAAAGATGGGACCCTCTCGTGTTTTGTGGTGACCCACAAAAGGCCGGTTTGTCTTATTCCCCTTTTCCACATGTTAGTTAGATGCAGTTGAGGATGAGAACAACCCACGTCCATACCTAGTGTGTACAGGAACTGTTAACGTGGCATGCATGTATGCCAACCGTAGTTTCCAACTGGTGGGCCACACTGTTGCATGGGCATATTGCCAGTGCAGAGTACTTGTAGAATAAGTTTACTGTACAAGTGCTATGAGTGGTCCATTAAGGTGTGTATATGACATTCAAATTGTCGATTAGCGTCAACCCACCTTGAAAGTCAGATCCTGCATAAGTCAGATTGATCAAACCATCATGTGGTCCAATACTATGAATTTAGAGGTCTTACACCTTGAAAGCCAGATCCCACATAAGTCAGATTGATCAAACCATCATGTGGTCCAATACTAAGAATTTAGAGGTCTTACAACAGTTATATGTGGCATCGGCTGCATCATGTCACAAAAACCTGTGCATTGGGACTTAGTAGAGCCCCGTGAAATTATTTGGTTGGTGACATGGAATAATCATCGAGAAACCTCCAAATTCACATGATGGCTCATATGGGGACACGGTTTCATTGGATCCCTGATTGTGGGGCCCACATGATGCATGTGTCTTATATTCATGCCGTCCATTTTGTTGGATTATTTTAGTTTACTGGTGTTTGTTCATACACACTACAATGGGTACTTGAACCCATGACCTTTGTGTTGAATCTCTTGTGAGCCTACCACCAGTCATGAGTAGGAACCTAGTTTTTAATGTACCAGCTTAAAAATGCAACAGATCCAAATCTCAGGTGGATGATACAAAAGGAAACAGTGGCCCTGAAAAGGTAAACGCTTGGGTGGCCTCTAAGAATTCATAATGATGGGTGTTCAATCACCACTGTTTCTTATAGTGTGGTCCACTTAAGATGTTCACACCCTTGAAATGGACAGATGGTGTGGATATGAGATGCATACGTCATGGTGGGCTCCACAGTCAGGGATCCATCACCTTGGGCGGATTATGACGGGCATCTAACTTTGATGGCAGGGTAACCATGATGGATAGATTGGATGCCACAGACAAGAGGAGCTGTGCGGCTCTCCTTCAGCAATTGCAGAGGAATTTTGATGGCCACAGACCATCAAGACCATTGATTCATCATACATTTTTAATAGATGGGATCACGATTTGTAAAATTTGGAGTCAGGTACTAGGGCACTCAATGGAGTGGGTCTGATCTGAAATACAATTCTCTCCAAATCCATATAATATGGAGTTGGATCTTAAAATTGGCTTGATTAATTAAATGGATCAGATTCGAGTTCACGAAAATAAATTCGAGTTGGATGAAGATCTAGCAGTAATATTTGATAGAATCCCCACTATATCATGCTTTAAGCTAACACTTTTTAGAAAAGTGGTCCTAGGGCCCACTCGTGGGGCCCATCATGATGTATATGTTACATCCATACTGTCCGTCCATCTTGACAGATCATTTAAGGCTATGGGCCCAAATTTGGAGAAGATCTAGGTCATAGGTCGACCATACAATAGGGAACAGTGAAGTTGTGTGTCCACCATAAAATTGTTCCAGGCCCTACTATGATGTGTATATGCCACCAAAAGCTACCCAATATAGGGCTCTTTGGCCCCTTTATGAGCTGACTGAGCTAATGAACGAAGTGGATCATCCGTACCTAGACCCCACTTGGCCAAAAAAAAAGGAAGAAATTTTGGGTGTGAATGAGGTTTTTTTAGCATGAACAAGGGTCCTACGAGTGGGACCCACCTTGATGTATATGTTATATCTATGCCAACCATTCAATTTTTTAGATTATTTTAAGGCAACATCCAAAAAATGAGACATATCCCATTGTAAGGTAGACCATACCATAGTTAACAGTGGAATTTGAAATCACGCCTTTTAGATCAACACACGGGAGGGTGATTAGGATCTTTTAAAAAAAATTCGCCTATTTAATAGTTTCATCAAATTAAACTAAGTAAGCATCAACACTTAGCTTCTAAGCTTAAGTGGGTCTAATCACATGGTTAACATATTAGAAGCATTTAAATAACCTAGCCTAAATATGCATAAATAATCAAATGATTAAACAAATTAAGCTCCTAATCTATGCAACCAATGTTGACTTATGAAAATGGATTAATGAGCTTAAGTCTACACTAAGTGAAAGTAAATCTTGTGTGTGGATGTGCCCTATCTAGTGTCTAGCATACATTCCTATCAAGCATTCAAATTAACAATTAAACATACAACGTGAAGATATCAATGAGCTCAATTCAATCTCAAACACAAGCATGTATAGTAGTTCAACTTTGGGTCTAATCCACTACCGGTTCAAGTACTCAATTCCTTTGAGCACACCGGCATTTACTAACTGGAGGTTTTAAATAAGATTCACCTCTCAACCTTTATACGGAGGTTTTACTGGTTCACCTCTCAACTATAAATGAAGTTTTGGACAAGGCTAACTCTTAACCTGATGCACGTTCACTTCTGTGTTAGAGGCTCCCCCTTGAAGTACTTGTTTAAGCTCTATAAACGTGTCAAGGAACGACAAACATCCCTAGATGTTTTAGGCTCAACTAACAAGCCAATGATTGACAAATGACCCTAGATCGAGTTTGACTTGTCAAACTTGACACTCAATTCCACAGGAAAAAGAGTGGATGGACTCTCAATAAATTGACAACCTCACTTGTCGGATGAGCCCCCTATTCAGCGCCGCTTCGAGTTGCTTGATTTTCGTTCTCCCGTGCTTTAATCTGCTCCCCTTTGCTCCCTCGATCGTGTTTTCGCTGCGTTACCAATGCCTCAGCTACACTTGATCAAATACCTTGCAATTGATGCCGTTGAGATCCCCAAGGTGATAAGAGGTTAAGTTTAAGAACTCTACAACTAATGGAAATGGGTTGCTAGATTGCTCATCTACAAAGATCCCATTATAGAGCTTTGAATAGAAATATAACTATTAAGTTTGATCCAAACTTTAGAGATCAAAAGGGTGAAGGTTATCTTCTTCATGAGCTCGGAATGCTCCATTCTTGTGTTAAATAACAAGGAAGATACCTTGCAAATGTTAATAATTAAGCTTCTAATGATCTCTAACAATGATGGCTTCAATCCTCTCAAAACCCCTCTACTTACCCCAAAAATCGAGTCGAGCCTTTATATAAACAATCCCCTAATGGCTATAAAATGACTCTTTTCCAACCGGTCGGACTGTTGTCCTCGATCGGTCGGTTGACCGGTCGATTATAGGCCTGGTATAGATACCCCACCTTTGGCTACAAACCTGGTTAAAATAGTTGAATGGATGGAGGTCTATACCCCCAAACCCTCTATCCAAACCTAGTCAAACTTACTCTTGCAAGCCCCAATCCATAGCCTAACTCAAGCTTGAGCCTAGTCAACTCACTTATAAACATCAGCCTAAAAAATCAATACAAAATTCATAAAAAAAAAAAGTCAAACTTGGTGAGTCAACACGCTGAGTCAAATCATCGAGTCAACTCATTTGGTTAGTCCAGCCCTTGCACCCAGTCGACTTACCTTATCAACCCTTCCTTAAAACCCATTTAACTCACCTAGTTCCAAGCCACAGTTTCAGAGTAACTCCGAACCTCAAACCTGAGGCTTTCTTGCATCAGGTTCGGAGTTCGTATGCTCCAAAGCTAAAGCGAAGTGGCCGTACGGGCGGCACCCAGGGAGCCGCCCACCCTTATATATGAGAGCTGCCACTTCTCGCAGCTATAAATACCCCCTCTCCTTATCATTTATAGCATCCACTTCTCATCTCTTCAGCATGAGAGTTTCAAATCTATTTCCACTTCCTTAGCCCATTCCTCTACCAAAGAGAGCCCAAGTGAGTGAAGAGTCTAGCCCAGGTTCAGCCTAGCTGACCTTCTTCAAGCCTCTCAAGCAACCTAAGTCCTGATCTTAGCCACTCGAAGCTAATCCTTGTAATACCTCCGTCCATCCAGCAACTCTTACACCATCATCATCTCATTCGCATCTAGTAAAAGTGCAACATTTCTTATTCTTCCAACCTCTCTGTTTATCATTCCATTACAAGCACCTGATTAGGTCTTAGCGTATACTCTGAGGCTCGCCGATTTGTTCGGAACTTGCTCATTGAAAACTCTGACCGGTCAAACACACATCATGCATCTCGCATAAAGCACTTGTCAGTTTGAGCGTATGTTCTAGGCTTGCCTATTTAATTGGAACCTGCCTATCAGAAACTCTTACTGATCAAACCCATATCCATGTATTATATCATTCGTGAGAATGTACAAGAAATAGTTCAGACTTTCAAGTATTAGTTCGATTCTATGAAGTAAAGACCGTATTTCGGTACGAGCAGAGTGGGTGCGTAACACCTTTCCACCCTGTAATTGTGATCCCTTACCTCGAATCTCTGACCGCAGATAAAAAAGAGTCATCTTAATGTTCGGATTCCATTCTCTAATGTTTTTATGGGGTCTAGCCGACTGTAGATTCGAAGTAACTAGGTTGGTCTTATACAAACTCATTCAAACATATACAATTTAATCCAACAACATCACAACAAGAAAAAGCCCTCGAGAAAGAGGAGAGCCCATAGCAAATGGCGATTTGTGCACTTTCGAAAGAGGGGGAAGCATTGAAAGGCGAGCGTCCACACTTGAACATACAAAATATTGCTGTCTCAATTAGGTCGGTCGTCGATCGGTCGAATCAAGCCTCAGAGACACTTGATTTTTCAGTTTGGTCATTATTCAATTAGGCCCTGCTGTCGAGTGATCGGACAACTGGTCTTAGCATGCTTTTTTGCTGCATTGTCTGTTTTGTTTTGCAGCAGTTCATGCAACCTCTTAGTCATTATTTGGGTGATCTTTTGGGACACCTAGGTCCAATCTAAGATGACTAATGGTATGCCTAATGGTCATGGTCATCTAGAGGTTATGGTTTTGGTTTGGTTCAGAATTAAGGCTTCACCAAGGTATATCTTTTACCTGTTTCCTCTTCCTTAATGCAGCATGTCCGCTTGAGTCTTCAGTCTTCGTCTTCATTAAGCTTAATCAACACTAGACTCATTGGCCTAAATAATTGACAAATAAGGTGCACTAGTATGCCACGGAAAAAAAGTATTAACAGAATTTGCACATTTTGTTACTAAATTAAATATATTATATTATATATACATATTTGCACCTGGATCCGACCTCAATCCAGTAGTTGTATGGTTTTTGGATTGGACAAGGATTAGCTATTTCTAAGTGGATCGGATATGGGCTATGTATAGTGATTACGTGCGCGACTGCGCGTTTGGTTCATACGCCCCACTAATTCCTCTTAACAGGCTCTAGTAACCCACATGCGGACCAATGGTTTTGGGATCCACACCTTTTATCTAATTGGCCCTGAGATTGATGAGGGATGCCTGAAGATCTTCTCGATTGAGCAGTCCTGATCCTTCAAGATTTGGCCTTATTGAACGGCTTTGATCTTTTCATTTCAAAGAAACTGTACCTGCTCAGATTGTAAACATAATCCCAAGTAGGATAGATAGGTTGTTGATATTAACCATTTTTGGGTGGCCTCTGCATCTTCGTGGTTTTCAGCTGATGAACGGTTTAGATGGAATTTAAACAACACCGTAGGCTTCACGACGGTATCTATGTCGGTTCCTTTGGTTTGGCCCACCTTGGTTTTGTTGAGAAATTTCTGATCTTAGAAAATAAATTAATTGGAAAAATCGAGAAATAAGGACAAGCTGAAGCACGTGAAAAACACGCTGTCCTTAAAGCGTAATTCGCCCCTACTTAATATAATTTTAAGTCTGCTGATAGGTTGCAGGCGGATTGCTTCAAGGATACGACAAGCCTTATGTGGTTCTGCGTTCAGCAAAAACGAAGGAACCACTATGGAACTCAGTAACACACTCTGGCAAATGAAGGAAAAGAAAGAGCGAAAAGAATGCCATTCTTCTTCTGGCAGTAGCAGACCAATACACTGGTTTAAGTGGCTTTGTTTATTTCAACCAAACCGAGAGGCTAAGAGACTAAAATGGGTGCTGGTTCAGTATTCGAGGTTGTGATTGCTGTTGTTGTGTTGGAATGAACCAGACCTGTCCGGTTTATATAGGCAAGGGTGGCTGACAGTTTTGGTCCAGAGCCATAATGGCACTAGCTGTTTTCTGGCTGTTGTGAGAAACTAGCCGTTTATGGCAGTTTTTGACTGCTGTACATGTGGGAGTTATGCACCTACATGCTGGCTGTTTAGACTCAATGGCTAGCCGTTTCTGACTGTTGGGCTAGCCACATGCAGCTGTTACTGCATGGTATGGACCGTTACTACCAAATGCGCCACTAGCGCCTCTACAGCCACACTGCCTCATGTGCTCACGCTCTCGCACCTAGCTCGTGCCCGTGAGCATGCGCGGTGTTCCAATACTTCGCACTGGAACACGAAAGTCACCATTCTCTCTCTTCCACCATAAATAAGTAAGGTGCACAACACCTGACTTATAAAGAGGTAAAATACTTTTCTCTCATTGGACATGGGACAAAACCCATACATTTTTTTCTTTTAAAATTATTTTCAAAAACAAACTTTTACAACCGGTTTTGATTCAACCTGCTTTGTTGGGCTCAGGTCCCAACAAGATGTGATGCAACAGTTGTAAGCGCCCGACAGGCGAAAAAGAACCTGATTAATGGTTGGGAACGGGTGAAAATGTGAAGCCTCGATCGAGTGCATGTTGTAGGCGCCTGTCAGTCGACAAAAGAGGCACGCACGTGGCCATCGGAGCTGATCATGAGTTGAATATCCGCCGAAGGTGATCGATCAATAGGTGGGCACCACAAGTGAAAAAGACCAACGGTCCAAATTCTACGCGTGCCTGTGGCCCACCAACGGTCCAATCTCGCACACGTGTTTTCTCATGCTGAGTAGACTTAACTTGCCTTCATTTTACAAATAACAAAAATCTCTTCAGCTAGAGGCTGTAGTAATCCTTCCTTGTTGAACAGACGCGATTTGCCGTTTTAGTAGGGACGTCTGTTTAAATGGCGCTAATCCGACCAACACAAACCTCCAAAAGATCTAACCTTCGTATCTTTGTCCATCCATTCTAGGATCCATTGAACGGACGGTCCAGATCAACCATTTAGCAGTTAAGTGGGCCATTATTGATCGACCAATCCACATGTCCATGTCTCAGGACCTGGGGCCGCAGCGACCTAGTCGGTAAGAGCGTTTGAACCGACAATCCCCTCACCGAAGGGTATTTTAGTCATTGTCACCTAGGGCTAGGGTTTCGTGTCGTGCTGAGATCTCTCACTTCTTTTTTCACTGAGAAAAGCTCCAATACTCTAGCAGGCATGATAGTTCATACACTGGCACTCGTAAATTGTTCATATAAAACAATATCAACATACACTAAGCCGTCCAAACATTCTAGAAAACTCTAGATCAACTATAAAGGAAAACGAAAACTATATAATCATAAAAATCCCCGATTAGAGAAAAATAATGGGACAGTTAAAATTGAAAGTTTTTGACGGTACAAAATTCAACAAATTAATACAAACTCATCAAAATTCCAAGTAAATAAATTAATCTAATTTTATATACACAACATATCTAGAGCATGTCCCACAATTTGAACGGTCCAATTAAAACATCATATATGCCACGTGTACAATTTCGCGCATGTGTATCAACCATGACACTAATGTGTAGGTGTGCTTGTAGATCTCCTGACCTTTAGGTCTTTTATACACCCTCATGTAGCTGCATGTGTGTTCCCTTACTCACCTCACTAGCACCTGTTTGCTCAGACACTTGGCCACCAGGCCTTTCCAGACTCTTCAATATCCCTTCTTTTCAATACAATACAATACAAGAACAGTCCCTTTTCCTCCATTTTCATTTTCCTCTCTCCACAACACAATCTCTCTTTCAAAAGATTGTGATACCATAGATAGCTTTGGTACTCCCTCAGTCACCTATTGGGTTTTCTTCTTTCACTAGAATCCTGTTAAGACTCTGCTACTCTGCCTCTGAAGTCTCTGCTTCTCATACATGCATCGCTACTGTCAGAACAGGATCTCACCATGTTTCTAGTATAAAATAGCCCCACAGCCTTTCTGGGTTTTTTTTAGATCTTCTTCTGTAGAGAGGAGAAAAGGGAGGGTTGTGATGGATTTCGATGAAAAGGTGAGTGGGTGATCATGATGGTTTTGATTGGGGTGTCTTCCTTTTGGGGCTTTTTGATATTGAGATGATCATTACCATTGATTTTTTGTTTGTTTGTTTGTTTGTTTGTTGCAGAAGTTGGAATCTGCAGGGGAGGTTTCAGATGAGTTGAAGAAGAGCTGTGCTGATTGCAGGACTACCAAAACCCCTTTGTGGAGAGGTGGTCCTGCAGGACCCAAGGTGTGTTTATTAAAAAGGAGAATAAAAGCATTTTTTTGATGTGGGTTTTTTTTTTTAATTTACTTATGGCATTTCTTTCATTGTCTGATCTGTATTTGGGTTTTAGTCCCTCTGCAATGCATGTGGGATAAAATACAGGAAGAGAAGGAGAGGACTGCTTGGGTTGAAGAAGAGAGAAGACAAGGAGAATAAAAAGGAGAGGAGGGAATCTTCATTGAAGGTGAGATTGGTGGGGTTGGGTAGAGATATGTTATTGCAGATGCAGAGAAAGAGGAAGCTGGCAGAAGAAGAAGAGGCAGCTGTGCTGCTGATGGCTCTCTCTTGTGGCTTTGTATCTGCAGCCTAATCCAAAAGCATACAGCTAATCTCTCTCCCTCCCTCCTTCCCTCTCTCTGTTTTATTACTGTTTTTGGTTTTGTTCGTTTTTGTTTCTTTGAAGAGAAGGGGGCAAAGATCAACCGTCCATCTCTCTTTACAGATCGTTCAAATGCAAGGAATGTTCCTGTATTGTATAAGGTTACTTTGGAATATATGAGGAATTTTGGAATTTTGGCTTTTCATTGAGTTATTCTTTGCGAGCATATTTGCACAATATACACAAGTTTCTCAATTCTAATGAGTGGGCCCGGTTTTCCGGTAATCCAGACCAATGGTATGTTGTGACTTCCGGTAATCCCAAGAGTTGTAGCCGTTGATCTCATCTTAGGAATTTCGAGATTTGGTCATGTTTTCACTATCAGGTATGGTGCTTCTGGGTTGCACAAAAATACATTGGCACTCCAATCAATTGGTCAGGATGGTTCATTAGGCCCCGCTCATCATCGGGACCAATGCAAAATCAGGTGGATCAGATGATCCCTGGGAAGCTAGTTATAGCTTTTAGCCATCCATTTCACAAGAAATTAATTGGATGGTTAAGATTGTATTTTAAATTTGTTATTGGGAGCCAAAAGCAATTCCTGATGGTTTGGCGAGAATGGACGGTTCAGATTGTTGACTGGACCCACCTGTTTTTTGATCTGGACAATCTTGAACAACTGTTTCGGACATCGTGCCCGTGAGCTGGTGTAAGCGTACCAGTACTTTCCGTGCTGGTCTGCAAGACCATCTGATCATCTATCGAAGCCATCAGATATGGCTACTGTTACAAGAAAGGCAGGTTTCTATTTCCACGAGCTTGTCGCACAAACGCTGCCAATCGGACGGGGATTAGCTACTGACAGGTTGAGTAGCTATCTCGATACTGAAGTGACGTCACCAACTTCTGTGGGCCCCACCGTGATATATGTGTTGTATCCACACCGTCCATCCATTTGGAGAGATCATTTTAGTTAAGGAACTAAAGAATGAGACAGATCCAAGGCTCAAGTGGACCCAACCAAAGAAAACAGTGGAAATTGATCTCCTATCATTAAAAACTTTAGGGCTGTAAATGGGTCAGTGTACCCGATGGGGTACCCAGACCCAACCCATTTAGACCCGACCCAGACCCGACCCATTTGTTAAATGGTACGGGTCTGGTCCAAGAGTAGACCCATTTGTTAAACGGGTCTGGGTCTGGTTTCCTTTATATTAGGCCCGGCCCGACCCGACCCGACCCGACCCAAATCCATTTAGTAAGTGGGCGGGTTTGGCCTATGTTACAAGGGACCCGTCCAGCCCAGACCCGTCCAAACCCAATTTTAATCCTTGTAAAATGCTTGCATACTTGATCCAGACCCGGACCCATTAGACCCGGCCCATTTATAAATGGGTCTGGGTGGATCTCCCTCTACCAGACCCGGACCCATTTATAAATGGGTCTGATGGGCTGACTTAGACCTGACCCGAACCCGCCCATTTAGTAAAAGGGTCTGGGCCTAAAATTTGGACCCAGACCCGTTTAGTAAATGGGCGGGTCTGGTTTTGGCTAAACCCGCCCTGAACCCGACCATTTACAGCCCTAGATATTTGTGTTTTTCCTTCTACCATGTCTGTGTGAACTTATGAACAGGTGGGATGTCAAATAAACATCATGGTGGGCGGTTTCAACGATTGCGTTACTGTCCCCACTATTTTCTTTGGTGGGGTCTACTTGAGCTTTGAATCTCGTCTCATTCTTTAGCTCATGCTCTAAAATGATCTCTCCAAATGAATGGACGGTGTGGATGCAACACATACACCGTGGTGGGGCCTACAGAAGTTGGTGACGTCACTTCAGTAGCCAGATAGCTACTCAACCTGTCAGTAGCTAATCCGCGCCCCTACCAGCCAGGCTGGTTAGATAGATTTTTGGGCCACGCTGTACGAAACAAGCGGACGGCTGGGAAGGGGAACCCTAACCGTGTGGAGCTCATATTGATGTATTTTTTATATATCGATGCCGCCTATCTGTTTCATCCTATCATTTTAGGATGTGATCCAAAACCCTAAGAAGATCCAAAGATGGACCGTACCACTAGAAACAGTGATGAATAACAATTAAAAACGTTTTGTGGGCCACAAAATTTTGGATGAATCTGATTGGGCTCTTTGGAATTTTTAATGGTGGAGCACTCAATCACACTGTTTTTAGTGGTATGGTCCACTTGAGATTTACATCTGCATAATTTTTGGAACCTCATTCTAAAATGTGCTGTAGAAAAGGATGGACGGTGTGGATATACAAAATATCATTCATGTGGGCCATACGGTAGGGGTAACACCCACCAAGCTGTTCCCGGGGTAACACCAAATTCACGCCCGCTGGGATGAGGAGGCAGAAAAAACAAATGGACGGTTGGAGTAGGCAGACGGTCTTTGACAAGTGCCCCCTCAAGCGGATTGCCTGAAGAACGGGAGCGGTTTAGGTGTTACCCTAACCGTGGGGCCCACCTTGATGATATGTTGTATACACAGGCTGTCCATCTGTTTTTCCCTCCTATTTTAGGATTTGGTAAAAAAAAAATAAGCAGATCCAAATGGATCTTAGGTGGACCACACAACTGGAAAAAGGTGGTGAATGAGCTGAAAAATGGATGCATGACACATTCATTAAGGTGGGTCCCACACGGTAACGGTGAATGTGTTACCCAAAATGTCACCCGGGTAACACCTAATCCGCTCTCACGCTGTCCATCCATCCCTATTGTTAGGGCATGATCAAGAAAATGAGGCAGATCCAAACTTAAGTGTGGACCACACAATAGGAAATAGTGGGGAGTGAATAGCCACGGTTGAAAACTTCTTAGGAGCCAGAGAAGTTTTGGATCAAGCTGATGTTCGTGTTCCGTTCATCCAGCCTCTGCAACCTTACGAACAGGCTGGCAACAGTAGGCGTCGATATCCCCAGTGTTTTTTAATGGTGTGGTCCACTTGGTAATATGGATGGACGGTTTGGATAAAACACATCCTATGAGGAGAGGAAAAAAAGAAATAGAAATAGGAAAAAAAATTACCATTTTCCTTCGTTTACTTCTAAGCCCACCCATTTACTTCCATGCAAACCACAAATGTGCCCTTTACTTCCCATCAAGTAGCACCCTTAAAAATCATTTGTTGTCAAAAAAAAAAAAAAGTAAATGCCTGCGCAAATAGATGCAAGTAGTTAATATTATCATTTACCTCCATTTGACTGAAACGTCCATTTCCTCTTTGTAAAAAGCCTTAATGTACATTTGCAGCCCACTATAATTTCTGTGTCATATCCACACTGTTCTTTTATTTTATTGGAACAATTTACAGCATAAGCCCAAAAAATAAGATAAATTTCGAAGTTCTAAGTGGCCTACATCACTGGAAATTATGGTTGTAAAAGGTTTTTAACGATCGACGTTCAACCTACTGTTTCGCATGGCATGGCCACTCGAGCTTTAAATTTGCCTCGATTTTGGGTCCATGCCCTAAAATTACCTTACAAAATGGATAGATGGAGTGGATAAACCATAGGTATTACAATGGGCCTAACATAAAATTTGCATACTCCTCAATTTAGTAGTATAAAAAGTAAACTGTCATTGTCGACTGGTCCTTACACAGGTACAACAAATTACATTATAAATAACTTTAAGAGTGTTTGAATGGTAGTAAATGCGCGTCAATGAAATGAAATAAGAATAAATGTGCATGTAAATGAAATCCTCTTCACAAGAGATGATTTGGAAGTAAGTACGGTGAAATGTCTTTTTGAGCTCCCTTGAAAAGTAGCATGTGCGAAAAAAGGTGCCAATATGCACACGTCTGCCGTAAACGTGTTATACTAATGGTACTCCTAAACCATCCAAATATTGGCTACATCACCAAAATCACATCGAAAGAATATTTCAAGTCATCAAAAGGATTGCCATTTAAATAGATGGTTAAAAAACATTAACAAGTTGCTTGTTTGTGATCCTTACATTTGTGGCTACCTGATGCTCAAAGTTTCTTCATTTTTTATTGAAGTATATATTTCAATGGGATTACTTCAATCATTCTATTAAAAATCGCGTATGCACACTAAGTTAGGATATTAAAGTTGATTTGGGATATCACATATAATCCTATGAATATATTATAAAAAAATTCAAATGCAATTCAATTCCTCCCATCAACTCTCAATTCAAACAGAATATTTTGATTTCAAATGCATTTCATTTACTCCCATCCAGACGCAACTATGTAAAGCCATTTACTTGTAAATCATTTACCTCCAAATCCATTTCCCATTTCCATTTACAACCTCCTAAATGAGAGATCCAGCACGATTCTTCAGCCAATGCGTCTACACACTGGGGTACACCCACTGGATTGCTTGACGTGTGATTATTCGGGCTGCAAGTTTACACAGGGGGGCCCACCTTGTGAATTGCTGGATCTTGCCAAACTGCCATGATCGAGCAAGGATAGTTTGTGATCATTGGGCCCAGCCCGTTGATAAGATAGATGGGCTATGGCCATGAACCTGGCTCATTGAGTAACATACTAAGCTCAGTCGGCCCAGCACGTTAATAAGCTATGTGGACTATGACTGGGCCCATTGATAAGCTATATGGGTAGGTCGTGTGATTCTTCGGCCCGCCAAGTCTACGTGAGGGAGCCCATTACTTGTCTTGCCTAGGTGCCACAAGAGCACACATGGTCGCGTCGGGTCATCTGGTCCAGCATATTGTTAAGCAGCACGGGCCAGTTGCGATTCCCTGGCTTGCCCATCTGCACAAGGGGTCCCAGCTAATGGATTGCTTGATCTTGCACAAGTGCCACAATGGCACACATGATTGTGGGACCTAGCTCACTGACAAGCTATATGGCTGGGTCGGATTGTATAGGGTTCCACCTGAGCTCAAGAAGTAAATGGGCCAACATTTTCATATTTTCAAATTTCAAATTTCCAAATACATCAATGGTCCAGATCGGATCACGTGCTAATGTAGTAGGGCCATAAAAGTACTCACGTAAAGGGTTACTTTGCTGTTTAGGGATCAGAGAGAACTGATCACCTAAAGGCACATGCACCACTCCTTGTGGTGCAGGGCTTTTTTAGCCATTGGATGCACTAAATGGGGGAGAAAATGAATTTTAATTCATCAGTCCAACGGTTAAAATTGCCCCAACCAAAAATGAAAAATAAAAAATAAAAGATTTCTTACATACATTACTTCAAACTGTTCTAATGGACTCAGTGTATATGGGGCACAACCCTAGTTCTAAAATTTCCCAACTTGACTCGAAACTCTGTTGAGTCAACTCAACTTGGCAAGTTTCTAATTAAGTCACTAGTAAAATCGGTTTTGAGAGTGACTTAGCCCTTGCTCAGGAAGACTTGTTGAGTCAACTCACCTGCCTCACAGTGACTCGGATTGAGTCACTCACACCGTCAAACCGCTTTCTAGTTAAAATTAAGGAGTAGTGTAGAGTCAATCTGTGGTGACCTCTTCAAGAAGAGTAGACACTCTGTAAGTTTTCTATATAGTGGGCCGACTGATCAATGGTCCAGATTTGAATACAGATGCAGATTCATGTGTGGACTGATCAGTGGACCCCACTACAGTCGTGATCTACAGAATTAAGAGGGGTTGCACGTCTACACTGCCTGGGGCAGTATTGTAGTTGAACATGGATTCCTGATAGCCAAATTCGTGTGGAGCAAGGGTGGCAGTGTTTTGGTGGGTTTCAAACACTACCACACCCACTACAAACCCTATTTAAAGGATGCTGGGTCCCCAATCCGAGATTACACTGAAAACAACCCCCATCTAAGGTTTTCTCTACACAGCAATCCCAGGAGAGGAAGATCCAGATCTCTAATTCGAGATGGCCCACCAGACAGGTATGTCTTTATTCTAGTTATTCGATCTCCATATCTGATGCACAGCAAGGTCCTATGTATTCCGCAATATATATAGATTTCTTACAGTTGGTATCAGAGCCAACAGTGCATTGGCTATGGAGGATTGTTTAGATTATTATGTTTGTTAGGAAACTCTTGAGGTCGGATCTGTGACGTTTTGATTATAGTCTACCAAACAGGTTTGGGCCATAAGGGTTTCGATTTCACATCCGATTACCGCATCCAATTACAATAGCGGTAAAAACCCTTTAGGTTTATAAGGTTGCTGTGATAAGGTATTAAGGATTGCCAGAATACCACTTCAGAACAAATCATTGGTTGCGGGTACTCCAAAACCCCTTTAACGTTACCACTATAGTTGCCGGAAAATAGGATGAGGTGGTCGCTAATCTCATACAGAACCAAAAAAAAGAAAAAAGGAAAAAAAAGAAGGGGAAATAGGAAAACTCTCTGCTCACCTTCTCCATTCAGCCACGGACCTCTCTGGCAGCAAATGGACCCCTATTTTGAATCGATTGCCATAATCGTGTGGGTCGCTTTGTTGGAGTCATCGTGCAGCCATCGGTTTTCTCCAAAGCTGTGCACCTACTGGATACTCTCCACCAGAGCGTAAGATCTGTTGGATTCCTGCTTCCGATTGGCATGCAACCATCATGACTGGATTCCGCTTCCGATTGCCTATAAGAGCTGCCATGACTGGAGCTCCCTTTTAGATTTTGTTTCCAGCGACACCAGCAGGGACTGCAACCGGGGCTAAGAGTGGCTCATTGCCGCCATTACCCATCCATAGTCAGTTGCTCCGACGGTGACTGACCTTGGAAAGAGAAGAGGCAGGGCTGCCGGTCCTCGGAGAAGAGGCAGGGCTGCCGGTCTTCGGAGAGAGGGCGACTGCGGCTGCGGCTTAGGCTTGCATAGGATTAGGGTTTTCACACCCCTACTCTCTCTCTCTCTCTCTCTCTCTCTCTCTCTCCAACAGCCATCGGGCTTTTTTTCCTTTCAGACAGGGCAGCGACGCCCTTTTTTTGTTTTGTTAGCTGGCTTGTGGGCCCAGCGTCCAAACTAAGTGCCTTTTGGGTCCACATCCGTTCGGTACCTGGAAGGCCCAATCAAGTACAGCCATTCATAATCTCGGGTGGACCATACAATGGGCCACTGGGGCTTCCAGATCTATAGGCCTGATCTTAACATGTTTTAGGCCAGATCTATAGGCCTGATTTTAGCATGTTTTGGGCCAGATCTTTGGGCCTGATTTTAGCATGTTTTGGGCCAGATCTATGGGCCTGATTTTAACATGTTTTGGGCCAGATCTATGGGCTTGATTTTAACATGTTTTGGGCCAGATCTATGGGCTTGATTTTGACATGTTTTGGGCCAGATCTATGGGCCTGATTTTGACATGTTTTGGGCCAGATCTATGGGCCTGATTTTAGCATGTTTTGGGCCAGATCTATGGGCCTGATTTTAGCATGTTTTGGGCCAGATCTTTGGGCCTAATTTTAGCATGTTTTGGGCCAGATCTATGGGCCTGATTTTAGCATGTTTTGGGCCAGATCTATTGGACAAAATTAGACCATTAATTGTTAATCCATTGAGGGCGGGATTAAATTGCAATCCTAAGTCTAAATTTTATGGGATTGGATCTGATAGTGCTAGCCACCACAGTGACCTCTATCAGTGAAGATTTGCACGAATTCAGACTTATAATGTTGGGATTTAGTTAAAGGATTGCATACAGTTGCTTTCACGTCCAATACAGACGGTGACGAAAACACAAACGATCACCACTTTAGCACGAACATGAACACATGCAGACGGTGACGAAAACACAGACGATCACCATTTAAGTTTTAAGTACAGGAGAACCATTTGCATGTTATGACTACCACCCACAGGAGGAGTCATGATGATGTGGGCGATTCTCACCAGGATTAATTTTAGGCCCACCTTCATCCTGGATAATTCAATTGAATGCCCTCAATCAATTGAATGTTTAATCGCCTGAAATTTTATAATATAGCCTAATGTGAGTTTTATTTTACAGTTAATATTCCAAACGATTCTATTTCAGTACCCCTTTTGGAATACGGGAAAAGAAAACAGACTTTAGAAAAGGGTAATTCTGTTCTTGTCTGTGTTGAAAGCAATCTAACTGATGTATCGGCAGATTCCTGGTGGATAGACTCTGGCACTTCTATTCACATATGCACTTCCATGCAGGATATGTTACAGAGCCGACCGCTAACTGACACGGAGCAATCAGTGTACGTTGGTAATGGCATAAAAGTAAATGTTGTGGCAGTAGGTCTTTGCAGACTTAGATTAACATCTGGCCATTACTTAGACCTAATAGACACTTTCTGTGTACCTTCAATAAGACGAAATTTAATTTCGGTCTCTCGCTTAGTTAAAGGTGGGTACACTTTTAAATTTGAGACTGAAGGTTTTAGTATCTATTTTGGTTTAAATGGAGTTGGACATGGTACTTTAGTAAATGATCTATATCAGTTAAACTTACATGCCGCAAATGTCTTGAACATGAACCTGCAACTTAATAATGGATCAGGAATTAAAAGAAGAAAGAGAAATGAAGTTTCCTCCATACTGTGGCACAGACGATTAGGCCATATCTCTCGCGAGAGAATGGAGAGGCTTGTGCGGGATGGAATACTTCAATCCTTAGACTTCTATGATTTTAAAGCATGTACGGATTGCATTAAGGGAAAACAGACTCGAATGAGGAAAAAGGGTGCCACCAGGAGCGTAAGTCTACTAGAAGTGATACATACAGATATTTGTGGTCCATTCGCTACACCTTCATAGAGTGGACATAAATATTTTATCACTTTTATAGATGACTACTCTCGCTACGGATACTTGTACCTGATACATGAGAAATCAGATGCCCTGGATGCCTTCAAAATCTATAATGCTTGCAGTCGAGAACCAACTTGATAGGAAGATTAAGGTCGTCAGATCTGACCGTGGTGGTGAGTACTACGGGAGATATGACGAATCAGGCAGGAATCTAGGACCTTTTGCCAGGTACTTACAGGAATGTGGCATTGTTGCTCAGTACACCATGCCGGGACTCCATAGCAAAACGGTGTGGCCGAAAGGCGTAACCGAACCCTTATGGACATGGTGCGAAGCATGATAAGTAATACGACATTGCCATTATCCTTGTGGGATGATACCATTAAAACTACAGTCCACATCCTCAATAGAGTTCCTAGCAAATCTGTCCCGAAAACCCCTTTTGAGTTATGGAATGGGAGAAAGCCTTGTCTTACCTATTTTCATGTTTGGGGTTGTCGTGCAGAAGCTAGACCCTATAACCCGCACCAGAATAAACTTGACCCAAGAACTATAAGCTGTTTCTTTCTAGGTTACCTTGAAAGGTCAAAAGGGTATAGATTCTACTGTCCTTCCTATTTTATAAAGATCATTGAGACTGGGAATGCCAAATTTCTTGAGGACACTGAAGACAGTGGGAGCATGAACGTTAGAGAGATTGTATTTGAGGAGGAACGAATCATGATTCCCATGACAGTAATTCCTACCGATGAGGCATTAAGTCCTGCAGTTGCTGCAGATCGCCTTAATGAATCTCAAGTACAACCTACTGATGAAGGAAATCAAAATCCTGATTCGATTGAGCCATTAAGAAGATCCCAAAGGGAGAGGAGGCCTGCAATCCCTGATGACTATGTCATCTATTTGCTGGAACGTGAGTTTGACATAGGGGTGGAGAAGGATCCTGAATCTTTCACACAAGCCAAACAAAGCATTAACTCCTCTCAGTAGTACAACGCCATGAAAGACGAGTTGAAATCCATGCAGGACAATGAAGTCTGGAACCTCGTCCAGTTACCTGAAGGAATTAAGCCGGTTGGTTGTAAATGGGTATTTAAAACCAAACAGAACTCCAAGGGAAACATAGAAAGGTATAAAGCCAGACTTGTTGCTAAGGGTTTTAACCAACGAGAAGGCGTTGACTATAAAGAGACTTTCTCTCCAGTTTCAAAGAAAGACTCATTTAGAATAATAATGGCTCTTGTAGCTCATATGGATCTGGAATTACAACAAATGGACGTTAAGACTACGTTTCTCAATGGGGATCTTGATGAGAACGAATACATGTTACAACCAGAGGGTTTTAAAGTTGAAAGCTCAAAGCAACTGGTATGTAAACTCAAGAAGTCCATATACGGTTTGAAACAGGCATCACGTCAGTGGTACCTAAAGTTTCATAAGGTGATTTCCTCATACGGTTTTGTAGAAAACACGGCGGATGAGTGTATCTACATTAAAATCAGTGGGAGTAAGTTCATTATTTTGATTTTGTATGTCGATGACATATTGTTAGCCAGCAGTGATATTGGGATGCTTCGTGATACCAAGAAGTTTCTGTCTCAAAAGTTTGAGATGAAGGATCTTGGTGACGCTTCCTTTGTCATAGGCATCGAGATTCATAGGGATAGATCTTAAGGACTGCTTGGTTTGTCACAGAGAGCCTACATTGGTAGGATACTCGAGCGGTTCGGCATGCAGAATTGCTCTCCTGGTCAATCACCTATAGTTAAAGGTGACAAATTCGAAAATTTTCAGTGCCCCAAGAATGATTTGGAAAAGGATCGCATGAAGGAAATTCCGCACGCGTCAGCAGTGGGGAGTATAATGTATGCTCAGGTCTGTACGCGTCCGGATATTGCCTTCATGGTTGGAATGTTAGGCAGGTATCTCTCCAATCCAGGAATTCAGCACTGGACTGTAGTGAAGAAAGTATTGCGCTACCTGCAACGGACAAAAGACTTTGCACTCACTTATAGCAGAACCGATCATTTGGATTTGGTCGGATATTCAGATGCAGATTATGCAGGCTGCGTCGATATAAGAAGGTCAACGTCCGGTTACGTTTTTCTTATAAGTGGAGGAGCTGTGTCCTGGAAAAGCGTAAAGTAGTCTACCACAGCTTCATCCACTATGGAGGCAGAATTCATCGCATGTCACGAAACCACAAATCAGGCGGTGTGGCTACAGAGTTTTCTCACTGGTTTACGGGTCTTGGAGCATATCCCGAAACCTATGAGAATATTTTGTGACAGCTCAGCTGCGGTGAGTTTCTCGTATAACAACAAGCACTCATTGAGGTCGAGACATATCGACATAAAGTATCACGTTATAAAGGATAGAGTGCGGGATCATCAGGTGTCTATTCAGCTCATCGGTACTAAAGAGATGATAGCCGATCCTCTCACTAAAGGGCTTCCTGTGGCGCCATTTCAGGATCATGTAGTGTCTATGGGAGTCATTGACCTCACAGATACATTTAGTTAGTGGGAGTTTTCAGATTCAGTTTACATCTATTTTGTTCAGACACTCATAGAGATCTCATTTACTTTGATGATTCCATCTTTTGGTTTATACTATTTCTCTCATTTGGTGTGCACAATGTATTTTGAGAATAGTAGAATTTCAGTATTGTCTCATTGGAGACATCTTAAGAAAGCTCCTAAGACCTCTTGAAGGTAAGCACTTTCAATCACACTTGAGTGTAACCTTCATACCACACGACCATGTTCACAATCTACGTCATTAAGATTGATGGTACTAGTGACCGTGATTCGTCTCACTTCGCCTCAATTAATGTTGTGTAGACTACCATGATCCAGTATTACTAGTCTTGATGGATTAGATTGGAAAAGACGTTGTCCACAGAATCTGACATATTGGTGACCACTTAAGTATAATTAAAATCCGTGACATTGAACAGTATGGCCCAAGTGGGAGAATGTGAGTTTTCTATATAGTGGGCCGACTGATCAATGGTCCAGATTTGAATACAGATGCAGATTCATGTGTGGACTGATCAGTGGACCCCACTACAGTCGTGATCTACAGAATTAAGAGTGGTTGCAGCGTCTACACTGCCTGGGGCAGTATTGTAGTTGAACATGGATTCCTGATAGCCAAATTCGTGTGGAGCAAGGGTGGCAGTGTTTTGGTGGGTTTCAAACACTGCCACACCCACTACAAACCCTATTTAAAGGGTGCTGGGTCCCCAATCCGAGATTACACTGAAAACAACCCCCATCTAAGGTTTCTCTACACAGCAATCCCAGGAGAGGAAGATCCAGATCTCTAATTCGAGATGGCCCACCAGACAGGTATGTCTTTATTCCAGTTATTCGATCTCCATATCTGATGCATAGCAAGGTCCTATGTATTCTGCAATATATATAGATTTCTTACACACTCTGCATTCTTGGTTCTTTGTTTTCTTATTTTATATTATTTATATCACTAGTATTTATTTTGAATATTTTTTACTATTCTTAGTATTTTTAATTAATAAGCAGTGAACAACGAGTTGAGTCGAG
This sequence comes from Liriodendron chinense, assembly GCA_003013855.2. Taxonomy (NCBI): domain Eukaryota; kingdom Viridiplantae; phylum Streptophyta; class Magnoliopsida; order Magnoliales; family Magnoliaceae; genus Liriodendron; species Liriodendron chinense. The sequence continues at coordinate 234,742 of PVNU02003730.1, read as the reverse complement.
TCCCGGCCTGGATAAACACTGAGTCGAGTTGAGTTGGGTCGAGTTGAGTTTTCGGAATGACCAGAAGCCTAAAGTGGGATTCGTCAACGAACAATTTGTTAATTGAATTCAGTTGAGAAATGATGGGAGCAGCTGCATCATAACTTGCAATACAGGCACTTTTTTCCCACCATGTGTCACACATGTAGAACAATATTCCATCCATAACAGAAGAGAGAGAGAGAGAGAGAGAGAGAGAGAGAGGGCTGCACCATAGCTACCTTATGGGATCATTTTTCAACTCAGATCATTAGCCTTTTATCATTTTGGTTGTCCAGTTGATGCCTTCTAATCAGGCTGTTCAAATAATCTCTTAGTTTAAGTTTATAGTTATGAATAATTATTGTTTTAAGACTAACTAGCTAGTACCATTCAACTCGTTGAAATCTTATAGGCAAAAAAATAAGAAAACGAACTTAAAATTAGACTTAAGTCACGTTACCATGTTGCTACATTTTAAGCACAATATCTTATGAAAATGTGCCCTTTTTTTCTTTTTATTTATCATAACTTGGCCTTGTATTAGACTCGTTTGCCTCTTAAATTAGACTAAGTTCTTATGGCCCAAAATTCGTTATCATGCCTATCTACCTAAAATCCTTGATTGATCTGTGCACCCATCAAGTCATTTGACCGCTTTGTGGTGTGGAGTCTTTGGGAAGTTGGGCCCACCACCATCTTAATTAGGGATGCGTCTCACTACCCATAAACAATAGGATCAGAGTGTGGGGGCCCAAAATCACATGCTTAGAGGGCCCAAATTTTGGCCATTTTGGAAGATATGATCCAATGGTTCCGTCATCTTGATGTAGGATGAGAACCCCTGATGAAGGCCATGGATTAAGCACATTCCTATCATACATGGATCGTAAAAGATCAAGGAAAAGTCGATAAAAATCGATAATATTTTGCATGAATGGACGAAAAGAACGCGGACCTTGAATTGGCCATAACTTTTGATCCGGGAGAAGTTACGGGACTCACAACATATGGATTCCTAATGAAATTACATTTTGTGATGAATCGACCCTCTGTGTCTGTCCCTTTCACTAAAAAACACATGGTAAAAATAGAAAAACTGAATTTCAGAAAGAATTACTATTTTTAGTAATTCGATTTTTAGTATGTTTCATTCTTTTTAAAGTTTTTGTTTATTTAGGAGTTTATGTTTTTGTTGTATAATGAGTTTTAGAAAGACTTTACTTAGTGGTAGTATTTAATTAGGAGTTTACTATTTTTAGTAACTTTCTATTTTGAGAAACTTACTATTTTTAATAAGTACGAATTATGGATATATAAGGTTGTTAAATTTATTTTTCATGAATTATTTTTATTATTATTTAATAAAATTTTAGTTTTTACCCATTTTTTTCTCGTGGATTTGAAATTTTCCCTAGTGGATTTGAGGAAGCCTTGTTGAGGAGTCCAAAGAGCCTTGTGGATTTAAGGTAGTTATCTCGTCAGGAAGACGGTGATCGACCTCACCATGTCCCCCCTTGCGTTAATAGTAACAGAGCGAGAATACCCCTCGGGTCGATGTCTCTTTACAAAGGTATGGACAAAATCCCTGTTGACGATGATCAAGAGATTCATTATCTTTCGGAGAGAAAGGAAACTCTCCACTGGAAGAGACGGAAGACGATGCAAGGTAGGGTTCTCAATGGGTTGGATTTGGATCAGGATCCAGTTAGATCCAGCTCTAAGTTTGAATATCTATTGACGAATTCAGATCGGATTTGGATCCAAGTCGAATCCAAAATGTGGTATCAATATACGATCTATTTATAAATAGTTAGATCCATTTTCGATCCAAAATCCATAGAACCATTGGATTCGAGTAAGTCCCATTACAAATCTAAAAATATATATATAATATAATATATTTAATTTAGTAGAAAAATGATGCAAATCCCACTATTTAGAGTGATACGGTTGACCTGAGAGTGGCATCGTGGCATGTCTCAATTTTGAGACATGGCCTTAAAATAATCTGGAAAATGGAACTGGATCAGATTCGGATCGAACTCGGATATGTTTCTATGAATCTAAATCCAGTCCATTTAAGTAATCGAACCTATTTTAAGATCCAAATCTGGTTCATTTAAATACTTAGACCTATTTTAAAATCCAAATCCACATTATATGGATTCAGAGCAAATCAAATCTTGGATTTGACCCGCTCTATTGAGAGCCCTAATGCAAGGGCTACTAGGTTCCCTCTACCGTTTAGCGGATGCGCCAATTCCGCCCCATGCTCATGGTGATGTTCTTTCTATCTGCACACAAGGAGTCCTTGAATGACTCATATGAGTTCGAAAGAGAATTCAACTAGATGCATGCTTAATATTCGTCCTTCATTTGTTTATCTGCATCCAACAACTTGCAAACGAGCCTATTAAAATTCCTGATATGGCTCTCAATATCAATCCCCTCCACCATATTAAAATTCAATAACTACAGCATCAAATACAGACGATTCTTAAGAGACTTCACCCAAGTATCAGTCGCAGTCTTCTCCTTCATAACTTTATACATGACTTTATCCGTTAGGCACAACCGAATTGAGACACTGACTTTCTTATCCAGCCTCTTCTACTCTTTTTTTTCAAAGTCTCTGGGCACTCCCCAAGGATTGCTTCTTCCAATCATTGCTGAACTAAGATGCCCTTCATCTTAACCTTCCATAGTTCAACACAATTCAAACTTTTTTTTTCTAGAAAACTTCTCTACGTTGAATATCATGCCTAACGCCATTGATACCTTGTCTCGTTTGATCTCTCGCTTCCACTGTGAGAAACCATCACGATCAAGCAATATTCAACATACATAAGAAGGCAATCCAAATTTTACGTGGAAAAATCCCTCACGAGTAAAAAACCATGGCATAAAGCGAATGTACTATAAATCAGAAGTTACAAGAGAATGAAGAAAAGTTACCCCAATCCAAGCCCCATAAGAGAAATCCAAGCTAACCCTAGCTTTTTTTCTTACCCTAGAACTCTCTCAACCCCTTAAACACATCTAGGACTCCTTATGTTACCTTAATTCTGCGTTACACCCCTTTAAATAACATAAAACCAAGATTAGAAACAAATCTCGCCCAAAACTGCTCAATCAACCTATATAGTTTGCGTACCATCGGGCGTCTGATAGAGCCAAATTTTGTCAAGAGAGTTCATGAAAAATATCAGAGAAATTTTGGACGCCCTACCCAGTCGTCAGGCGCCCTGCAGCCCCCAAAAAATAGATCCAGCATTCCAGATTCTAAAAGCCCATCCAGGGCAGTTTTGGGCGCTTGACTAAGCCTCGTCGATCGCCTGAAGCCCCCTGGTGTCCAAGATTGAAGACAAACACCAATAGTCCTTCCCCAACCCATTAACAACATTAGTGGCCGGCCCCATAATCAGAACCTAACTAATCAAATAGAAAATAATTTCGTAATACCGGATTCTAGTAGGCACTATGTTGGGTGTTGGCTGGAGAAGAGTGTTTATGAAAATTCATCAGTTGCAAGATTTTCAACAATAAGGCTGGCCGGCTGATGTTCCCCCCATTTTAATTTAAACAAAAAAAGGGGGAAGGTTGCCCATAGGACTATTGACGTCTTGGTTACTCTTGGCAGTGACGGCCATGGCTCTTGCTCTTGTGGTTGCTCTGTGTTATTTTTTTAATCTCTCTTCTCTCAAGGATACTGCCCATATGGAAACGCTTTTACCAGAGAATATCTCCCTTTTTTTTATTTTATAAAAAGAAGGCATGGGAGAGAATATGGGAGGAGTTCAGATGGGATAGGGCTTTTAAAATGATGTTAATAGTGAGAGCGAATTAGGTGTTCCTCGAGGAACACCTTAGTGGGTGTTACCCCTACCGTGTGGCCCACATGGGTAGTGCTTTGTATATCCACGCCGTCCATCTGTTTCTCCAGCCCATTTTAGGCAGGTCTTCCAAAAATTATGCAAATCCAAATCTCAGGTCGACCATACCACTGGAAACAGTGCTGATTGAGTGCCTACTATTAAAAATTCCAAAGTGGCCATCGTAAGGTTTTGGTAATGTTTATTTTCAATCCAAGTTCTTCATAATGTCAAGAAGGTTTGGATGAAGGGAAAATTTAAAGATCAACTTGATCTAAAACTTTTGTGGCCTGCAAAATGCTTTTAATGATTATTCATCACTCTTTCTATTGATATGCTCCACTTGAGATTTGGATCTTCTTATAATTTTGGATCTCGTCCTAGAATTAGGCGTAACAACATATGGACGGCATGGATATACAAAAAATACATCAACGTAGCCCCATATGGCAGTGGTAACTCCCACTAAGGTGTTACCAGGTAACAGCTAATTTGCTACCGTTAATATTCTAATTTTTAGGTCTAAAGTCCGTTCATAATGGGCGCAAATTAGGTGTTACCTTGGGAATCGTTTACTGGGTGTTACCCTAACTGTATGGGGCCCATCTTGATGTAGTTTTTATATATCAATGCCGTTTATCTCTTTTTACATATCAATTTAGGATATGATCCAAACTCCTAAGAAGATCCAAATCTTAGGTGGACCATACCACTATAAACAGTAATGAATAACCATTAAAAATGTTTTGTGGGCCACAAAAGTTTTGGATCAATTTGATATTTAAATTTTCCCTTCATCAAGCCTTTATTGATATTATCAAGAGCTTGGATTGCAAATCAACATTACCAAAACCTTACGATGAGCTCTTTGGACGGTTTTAATGGTGGGGCATTCAATCACACTGTTTCTAGTGTTATGGTCCACTTGAGATTTGGATCTGTATAATATTTGGAACCTTATCCTAAAATGGGATGTAGAAACGGATGGACGGTGTGGATATACAAAATATCATCCATGTGGGCTATACGGTGGGGTAACACCTAATTCGCGCCCGTCCATAATGGATTCCATAATATTTTATTAACCGGGTGTGCTTTTGTTGGAATGTTTTGACAGTGGGCTTTGTTCCCATGTTACCTAATACTATCTTTCATTTTCATCCAAAGGAGAGAAGACAACTGACATTGTACTAGCCACCTTTGCTCGGACTCATCTGTTTATACCTGTGCGCTTTGAGTTCATGAGTAATTGAATTTGGCGTCTTTCTCGGGACAATGAATCCGGACAGGTGCGCCAAGGAATCCCTTGTGTTTTCAGTTTTCATCATCAGTTGGACACATATGGTTTAATGTTATTTCCATGGCCGTAGTCGTGGTCCAAGTGTTGGTCTGCAAACCACTGACTTGCTCATGGAATTGGTATCAACCAGCATGTGTCACATGGCAAGTGTCACGACACATGGCATTGTCCAAACTAAGGGGCATGGCATGTGCAATGCAGTGGAGAGAGAGGATGGAGAGGAAGAGAGTACTGTAGCTATATGAGAAAAAGAAATTCCAAGATAGTGTCCAACTGGGGGTAAATTCATCCTCACGTTTTTTTTGGTACTGTGGCCCACATGAGCTTTATATCATCTTAGTTTCTGAGATGATGCCCTAACATAAGTTCGGACCAAAAGATATATGATCAAAGTCATCACGGTAGTTTTTTTTTTTAACACACCCACACCCACACACCACATGGGTAACTTGAACCCATGATCTAAGTGTTGCAACCAGTGATGAGGAAGGACCCATAATGGTAGGATTCTTTTATTTATTTGTTTCTTTTTAGTTTTAATTAATAACTGCGCACATCCTATGCCCACACACAACACAATGGGTACTTGAACTCATGACCTTAGCGTTGAAATTCTTGTTAGTCTACCACTAAGCCATGAGTAAGGACCCATCATGGTTGGACTTACGACTTATAGAGCCTTTGTTTCATAATCTTCCTAATGATATGCTTGCATGTAACTTAATTTGTCAATGGCGCGAATCGGCACTGCATGTGTGCTCAGTCTGTGTCACAATGGACTGGGGTCCTATATCCTACTCTCCTTTAAAAAAAAAAAAAAAAAAAAAAAAAAACATCCTTGAAATTTCCGATTAAGATTACCTACAATTATGCCAAATAAGTGAATGACAGAATTCCAAAGAGTCTTGTATAATTAGAAAGTCTATATCAAAGGTCAATCAAATTCCAAGACATGGAACACACCTAAGCAAACACACCATCAAACAAATAAACAGATAAGAATAACAATCAAAGAAGGGGAGTACTCCTACATTCAAACTCCTATATTACACTTAAGCCATGTATGGGTTTCTATATTCCAGCTGGAACCCAACTTGCATCCCATGTTCTCCAAACAGGGATTCCTAAGTCCTTCCAGTGTTCTCAATTAGCAATTGTTTTCTACAGGTTTTGCTTATGATTATTGCTTCGATATTAAGTCTATCAAAAGTGTAGACCGAGACGCGTGTGTGCTCAAACTATGTTACAAATAACTAGAGTCTTACATCACAAAAAGAAAGAGATTGGGAAGTTGGAACGGGCTACTTCAGGAATGAATTTAAAAGATAGAAATACCCTGTAGTTGAAAGCCAGCAACAACCCAAAAATACACGTTAACACCACTCCCAACTACAAATTGCAGGGGCAAAATTGGTAAAATGCTGATCACGATGTGAAAGCCCATGCCTTTTTAGCCATTGACGAAGGGACATTGCTGGCCTACCAAAAATATTCTGAAATTGCTTTGATCCGTCAATGGCATCAGGGATTCGCTGGGCCCAAACGAGCATTTACATGACTGGTGTGAAGCATCTGAGTTGTGAATCAGGTGGGCCCCACTGCGCAGATGACTAGGTGGAAAAGTCACTCCCATCCACTCATCAGGCCAAACACGTATAGCATGTGTAAATTTCACACGGTTTTCTTGATTTCTAGCTAGGTCACCTTCACGGTGGGGCCCACCTCATACGTGTCCCAGACCACAAGTTGCTGTTCCAAGGAATGTCGGAACTTGTAATTAGCTATAGACGATTCGGTGGACACCAGATCATTGGTTCCAATTGCAATAGAAAAGTTGCCACGTGGACGGTGGAGATGCTGGAAAGTAGCGAGCCTCATCTATTTTCTATGGTGGCTGGCGAGCCTTCCTATTTCCAGCATTTATGTTTAAAGCTACTGTACCATTCTTGTTGCGGAACAGCCCAAAAGCTCATCGCTTTATGAAAGTCTGGGTCCCGCAAAACATGCGGCCTTTTTATTGAGGGAATACGAACGGTTGCTGAAATTTCTTTTTGGACCGTATATTTGTTGGACCACCCATTAAAGATTTTGGGATTTTTCCATCTGGGAGATTTTTGGTGCATGAGCCATCCACGGGGTCTATAACATCAATCGTTTGAATCACTGAACTATTGGCCTAGCACGTGCACACCAAAAGCCAAGATGACACTGTCCAAACGTCCAGCTAGGGCAGGGATGAGGGTTGGCACTGTTGGGAGCGGAAGGAAATGCCGATCAAATCAAACATGCAATAGAAAATGAAAAATCCAAGATACGTGGGAAAAAAACCAAGAGACGTAAGATTTTACAGGGAAAACCATTGCAAGTAAAAAAAACAAGAGTACATAATGTTGGGGTTAGGAGCCCCGCAGCGGAAGCAATCAAAGCAGGCGAGGAACACACCACAATGGCAATCAACAAGCAAATCATCACACACAAGAAGGCAAACCGATTTTTACGTGGAAAAACCCCTCACGGGTAAAAAACCACGGCACAAAGCGACACCAATCCACTATGAATCAGACGTTACAAGAGATTACAGAAGAAAACCATAGATCACAGCCCACAAGAGAAATCCCAAGCCACCCGAAGCTAATTCTCACATGAGGAGGACAAACCCATCCCTTTCCCTCAACCCAGAGAACTCCAAGTTTCCTCCATAGCTCTTTCTCTCCCCTAGAACCCTCTCAATCCCTCGGCTCATTGGCGGCCCTTAGTGGCGGCCCTAATCTCGGATTACATCTCCTTAAATAGGAGAAAAACCGAAATTAGAAACTCCTTGCACAAAACCGCGCAAGAAACCCAAACTAAAAAGGAAACTGCGTACAAGCAGTTCGCGCAGGGTCGGGCGCCCGGTCACCAGACCGTCGGGCGCCCGGCCAACCAAAAAACAGTCCAGCGAGAAACTATTGAATTTCGGGCGCCCGGACCAACATGGTCGGGCGCCCGGCCGGGTCATGGGGTGCCTGGTCACCAACACCGTGGGGCGCCCGGCTGTCGTCTTCACACATGAAGAGTTGAGGCGTTCAGCCCAACAAACTCCACCACGACTCAATTCTTCATGCAACACCTCGCCACGCACCATCTTCATCTCTACTTCGTCGTCATCATAGCTCCACCACTTCTCATGCCTCATCGACTTCAAACTTGCACCTTCATCACCCGCTCGCTCATGTGGCCCTTGAGCATGCCACACATAAGCAATCGTGGATCCCGCTGCCAATCCCACAGCTCCACCATGAATAGTGCTCCCGATCAAGCCCGATCGCAGTCGACAAATCTGATTGAGATATTGGCGTACCGATCCACCTTCTTCAACTCTACTTCTTTCATAGATACCGATCGCTTTTCATGTTTTTCTTTCACGGAATCCTCCTCCACAACGAATCTCATGCCAGAAGACGCCATTAATGTCTCGCCTCAGATTCTCTCTGCCTCCTTCCCAACCTGGCTCTGATACCACTTGTTGGGGTTAGGAGCCCCGCAGCGGAAGCAATCAAAGCAGGCGAGGAACACACCACAATGGCAATCAACAAGCAAATCATCACACACAAGAAGGCAAACCGATTTTTACGTGGAAAAATCCCTCACGGGTAAAAAACCACGGCACAAAGCGACACCAATCCACTATGAATCAGAAGTTACAAGAGATTACAGAAGAAAACCATAGATCACAGCCCACAAGAGAAATCCCAAGCCACCCGAAGCTAATTCTCACATGAGGAGGACAAACCCATCCCTTTCCCTCAACCCAGAGAACTCCAAGTTTCCTCCATAGCTCTTTCTCTCCCCTAGAACCCTCTCAATCCCTCGGCTCATTGGCGGCCCTTAGTGGCGGCCCTAATCTCGGATTACATCTCCTTAAATAGGAGAAAAACCGAAATTAGAAACTCCTTGCACAAAACCGCGCAAGAAACCCAAACTAAAAAGGAAACTGCGTACAAGCAGTTCGCGCAGGGTCGGGCGCCCGGTCACCAGACCGTCGGGCGCCCGGCCAACCAAAAAACAGTCCAGCGAGAAACTATTGAATTTCGGGCGCCCGGACCAACATAGTCGGGCGCTCGGCCGGGTCATGGGGCGCCTGGTCACCAACACCGTGGGGCGCCCGGCTGTCGTCTTCACACATGAAGAGTTGAGGCGTTCAGCCCAACACATAACGATGATCATTCCACTGTAATCAAAGAAAGTTATAACATATGGAACGACTTACAATAAAAACCCTAGCTTTTCCTTTAAAATCCTTTGAATATTCATGCTAGGCTTTTCTCTCATTACCTTAATCACAATTACAAAGGTACTTATATACTCATATGTAAGATTAGGAAACAAATCTCGCACTTACTCAAACTTATGTGTTTCCGTCAGAAAATGCACCCATCCTGTCGGTTGAACCGGCATAGGCACCGGTCGAACCGATAGAAGCCTTCTCTGCACTATGATTAAAGGCACTCGATCAATAGGCATAAACAGTGACAATTTCATTGAGTGGGTCCATTGTATGGGGCCCATCCTCAAAAGCAGGTTGATTGGACAATCCTAGCCGGATATTGTGGTGGATTTGTCCATTGAATGTGTGCCATTGCTCATTTTTCTCTTCAACATGCATTTGTAAGCAGGTAGTTCATATCATCTCTATCTCTGCCACTTTTTTAATCTATGTGCCTTAAAAATGCTCACTTCCAAACTTTCTTTTTAACCATACACAGTCCACGTGCAAGCGTAACCTCCATGATCTTAACCGTTGGACCTACCTGATGATGATTGGTCCAGATCTCACACATACGTGCTACGGTTGACGTCTTCAGTCTCTCTTATATATGTGGAATCACCGTGGCATTCCCCTATAGAGGAACAATGAAATTGTAAAAATATAATGCGGGCTTGTACTGATCGAAGAGAGGATTGTGTGTACCAAATTTCAGATTAGTGCACTGGGGATCGATGCCGTAGGATGCAAGGCTATCCCAGCTCTTGAGGCAACTCACTGCAATATTCAAGTGAGAAGGATAACAACCTTGACTGTAGATACTCGCACAACATCTCCTATCATAGATCTAAGCCTGCTTTTATCCAATTAGATACCAAATTATCAATTTTTGAAACAGGGATTAAAGTGGGTCTTGAAATTATCTAATAATGGGAACAGAAACCTTCGTCGCCATCTCCATATCTGGTTGACTTGTAAGGGGATGGGAATCCCTGTGCATATCTTCCAGCCAGTTTCAAAACCACAAGCATGCTATGGAAGAGAAAAAGAAACCGAAAAGAGGAGATTGAAGTGGATGAAAAGGTGGAGGCTAAACCAAAAAGAGGAGATTGAAGGGGATGAAAAGGGGGAGGCTATGTATTTGTGCGTACAGCCCACAGAGAGGAAAAAGGGAACGAAACTATGGGGTGATTCAACGTCATTGCTTTTCTTGATGTGGGTTGCTCGAGAATTTGATTTGCCTAATTTCTTAACTGACATCGCGACCTAAGCCAGCACAACAGATGCACGGAATGGATGTCCCGTAATTATTAAAGTGGGGGTTCATAGAGCCTTTATCATCTAATGTGAAAGGCTCCCTCATTAAAGTTTTGTGTTGGCAACTTGCAAAGAACGGGTGCAATATATATTCGAGACAATGCCTTTTATAAGCCCATGTTTTGATAGAACTCTAAAAAAAAGCTTGCATTTAAATTCTTTCCTAAAACCCGCTTAAAGTTTCTACCGTTTGTTGAAAAAACACATTTCTTCAAATGCCATTACTATTTTTTCTAAAAGACAATTTTACCCTAAAAAAATTCAAAAGAAAACTCCATGCTCTCTTACTAGGGCTGAAAGTCGGGCGGGTTGGGTCGGGTTGGTGCTGAACCCTAACCCAACCCAAGGTTCCTATACCTCAACCCTAACCCAACCCAACCCAACCTCGGGTTGGGAATTCTCAACCCAAGCCCAACCCAAGCGGGCTCGGTCGGGTTGATCGGGTTGGTCGGGTTGATACATGCTAATACTTTCGTTGTTACATTAGTCTATTATGTTTCAATACACGCCTTATTTTTGGTACCTATGGCTTTATTAATTATATATGTACTTATTTATGTAAAGAACTTCACTTTTACTAAACAAATAAGTTAAAATACAAGTAAACATTATACGTTTACTTCACTAAAGTATAAAAAGTATAAGCTTACACCCAAACCCACTAAGCTTGCAATCCTCTCTGTGCGCGTAATAAAGCGCTCTCTCTCTTTCCCTCTCATGATATGAGGGGAAATGCGGATAATGCACACTACTGCCCACCGTTGGAACCTTCCCAGGGCCGCACCACCGGATATACAATGCATACATCAGGTGGAGCCTATGGTCAAGTCTCACCCACATCGCTGGTTTGGGGTCGGGCTTTCGATGGATACCTAACTGTGGGGCTTATTATGATTCATGTACCTTACATCCATGCCTTCTCTACATTTTTACAGCTCATTTTAGGGTATGATACAAAAAATGAAGCAGATTCAAATCTCAGGTGGACCACATCACAGGAAACAGTGGTGATTGAATCCCCACCATTAAAAACTTCTTGGGCGCTACAGAAATGTTTATTTGCCATCCAACCTTTCGATAAGGTTGCAAAGACCTCGATGAAAGGTCCACACAAATTTCAACTGATACAAAACTTTTGTGGACCATAAAGAAGTTTTTAATGGTCAATCACTACTGTTTCATGTGGTATGGTTCAACTGAGGTTTGGATCTGCTTCATTTTTCGGATCACATACTAAAGATAGCTGTGAAAACGTTTGAACGGCATGGATGTAAGGAACATACATGAAGGTGGGCCGCAAAGTTTGGGATCCCATCAACCTCGTTCAATTGGAGATCCACTGAACGCACTGCTGGTTCCGGAAGTAGACGCAGATTAGCTACTGAACTGAAGTGATGTCACCACATTCTGTGGACCCCACCATGATGTATGTGTTATATCCACACCGTCCATTCACTTGGTGAGATCATTTTAGTATATGAACCAAAGAATGAGTCAAATCCAAATCTCAAGTGGACCCCACCACAGAAAACAGTAGGGATTGAACGCCTACCATTAAAAACTTGTTTGGGCCACAAGTTTTCAATCAATCTGATATTTGTTTTTTACCCTTAGTCCATGTCTTTGTTAACTTATAAACAGGTCGGAGCTCAAATAAACATCATGGTGGGCCCTAGGAAGGTTTCAATGGTGGGTATCATTGTCCCACTGTTTTCTATGGTGGAGTCCACTTGAAATTTGGATCTGCCTCATTCTTTAGCTTACGCCCTAAAATGATCTATTCAAATGGGTGGATGGTGTGGATATAACACATACATCATGATGGGGCCCACAGAACGCGGTGACTTGAGCTTCAATAGCCAGACTTGCTACTGTTGGGTTCAGTAGCTAATCCGCGTCCTCCGGAGGCCGATTTCCTACCAAAGCTTTAGCAAGAAGTTCCTGCGCGGGGAAGCTGGGTGGGGCCACCGTGATGTGTATGAGTAATCCACCCCACCCACCCATTTTATGAGCTTATTTTTAGGACTTGTAACAAAAAATGAGACGGATCCAAGACTCAAGTGGGCTACACAAGAGGGTAAATTGGAAAAAAGAAATGCCTACCGTTGAGACCTTTCTAGGCTCCACCTAGCTGTTTATATGCCATCCAAACTATTTATAAGGTCATTTCTACTGGGATGAATTTTTTTTTTTTAAAAAAAAACAACTTATTACTAATACAAAAGTTTCATGGCCTTACAAATATTTCGACGGTGGTCATGAGGATCCTCTGGTGTGGCCTACTTAAGTCTTGGATCTAGCTCATTTTTTATTGCCTAACCTAAAATGAACTTGAAAAATGGATGAACAATGTGGAATTCTTGTATAGGCCAAGGTGGGCCCCCACCCTAACTTCCCTGTGCAAGAAGCCTCTCCGAGGAAATCTGCGTCTGCTGGTTTGGAATCGCACCAAGGAGCATTACCTTCTCTGCTAGGTTTCAAAATCTGTAGCCCCATCATGATGTATGTGAGACATTCAAACTGTCTATTCATTTTTTGAGGTCATTTTGGAGTATGGACCAAAATATGAGCCAGATTCACATTTCAAGTGGTCCACAGCCATAGGAAACGCTAAGGAATTTGAACTCTTGCCCTTGATAAATTCCTAAGGGCCAAACATGTTAGATGACAAAAAAGAATTACAGTTGTTCCCTTAATTTAGGTCCACATCACCTAATGAATAGGTTGGATGGAAAAAAAAAAGTTACAGTGGGCCGTAGCATTTTTTATGGGGGGTTTAATTGTCATTGTTAACTCTTGTGGGGTCCACCTAATATTTGAATCTTTTTTTGTTGTTTTTTTGAGCTCATGACTTCAAATCATGTTCCATGAAGGATGGACAGTGTGGATTAAACAAACAAATCATTGTGGGGTCCACGGTAAGGAGCAAAAATTTAAAGAGGGCATAATTGTCTTTTTGAAATATAAGAGAGAATGATATGACTACCGTTAGTTAAAGTCAAAATGAATGATTTTTTTTTTTTACCTATTTGAAAACCTTAAGCGGGTTCTGGAGAAGAGTTTAAAAGTATAAGTTTATTTGAAATTCAACCAAAACATAGGCGTTTATATGGCATTGTCTCAAGAATATTATATCAAGTGTCATCAAATCTTAACTATTTTCTGCCAAACAACTCACTTTCATAATCTACCCTCCTACAACAAGTGTTTGTGAAAACTAAGTATGAGGGCAAAACATTGCCAACATTATTAGTGCTAAGAAGAGTATAGTGAAATGCTCACATGGAACTGGTTCTCACGAAAACTCATGAGTACTTATTGACATGTGATGTGTGCACAAAATCCAAACGATTCCAATGGATAAATCACTTCATAAAACTCCCATAGCCCAAAAGTTAGCCTATCTAAAAACCTAGTGGGCCATAGTGAAGCGAGAAATAACTTACTCTTTTGATTTGCTTCTCACTTTGCTCTAGTCCACTATATTTTTGAATCGGGCTAAGGGCCTGTTGGAATATGGATTTGGAACCCCCTGGTTTGAAATCCCCTGGTTGTGTTTGGCACACTAGATTTGGAATCCCCTGCAATCCACAAGTATGATATTTACATGGGTTTGAATTTAATTACTAAATCAACTTTAATATCCCTAATTAGTGTACGTATGTAATGTTTGACACAATGGTTGTAATAAGCCCGTTAAAATATATACTTTGGCCGAAAATGATGAAATTCCAAGTCTTAGATGGGCCACAAGCACAGGATCACGTCCGAGTGACTAACCAACATTTTTTAACTATTGATTTACATGGACAATGTTTGGACGGTACAGATCATCCTATTAAAGTAATTATAGTGATGCAATTGGTAATCTAATTGTTCTGGGATATCATTAGTGGGCCATATGCCCAATAGTTTAGTAGCTTAGTGACACACATGTGACTCTTAGAAGAATTTTAGATATAATCCAAGCTTTTACCATAGATTTCAAACCCCCTCGCCAAGGGGATTTGAAACCCTCAATTCCTTTATGTGCCAAACACACTTGGGGGATTTGGAACCCCCAAATCCATAGTGCCAAACGACCCCTAAGTTTTAAGATGTAAGGGTTTCGTGAGTTGACTTATCTAGTGGACCATTCTTATTGCATATACACATCATGTGAGATGAGTATTCAAAAGTTCCTCGTGAATTCTTGTGAGAACTGATTCTCAGGTACTATATATATATATATATATATATATATATATATATATATATATATATATATATATATATATATATATATATATAGCAGAGAGAGAGAGAGAGAGAGAGAGAGAGAGAGAGAGGAATGCTCACCTAGGCACTTCTCGTGAAAGACACTCGTGAGCACTTTTTCTTGGCTCATCGCACGTGATGTGAGCTCAAAATCTGAGCCGTCCATGTGATGCAGCACCCCAAAAAACCTCTAGAGCTCATCTTTCAACTTGTTCCAAAACTTTGGTGGGCCATGAAAGAAGGAAACAGTTTCACGTGCCTTAATTTGCCTCTTGCTTTCTGCTGTGGCCCACCAAAGCATATATATATATATATATATATATATATATATATATATATATATATATATATATATATGCTTACTTGAGTTTTGAGTATGACTGATTTTGAGGATATCCTATAACCTAAAGGGGACCGAGCAAATGCATGGTGTGGATGTTGGATACACAATACAGTGGGGCCCACACAGCTCAATCTTCCCATGAGATCAACCTCATAGTGCCATTCACACATATATAATGTGAAAGGCTGCCCTCTTATGTATACCTATGGCAATTGTTATGGGTAAATCTGAGCTGAACATTGATAGGATCAAGAGCCCATATGTCCACGGGCTTAGGCCTGGCCCTTGCACCCAGTTATCGACATCAACCATATAATTACCGAGGAAGAGTTGAAGATTAAGACTGAGCTGAAATAGAGGTCAGATCAACCTCGAGGCTGGCAAACACTGACATTGATTGGAGAGAAAATTAAGGGCAGCTCCGTGGCGAACAGAGTACAATTGTCAACAGCCAGCGTCATATCCGCGCCCTGATAACGTGCCCCAATAATCACAATGCCCCTTCTAGGCAATACCCATTAACATGGCCGTGATTGTGACCATGCCAATAGCTCTCCAAGAGCCCTATATAAATAGGAGACACTCATGTAAAGGTATGTTGAATCTTTTACCTAAGAAATCCTTACCTCTTATCTCCTACTTGGACTAACTACTTAAGCATAAGAGGGCTAACGGCTGGTCCCCAACTACTCCCTTCTTTTTATCTCTCTTTTTGTCTCTCTTATGTTCCACGTATCTTCTAGAGCCATTCGTCCAAATCCGGCCTACACACCTTTAAAAGATCAGTAGTGTGCACCCTTCCAAGTAGGAGATTGGAGCACCTTATCTGGTAACCAGTTTTTGTTAGAAACAGCAATCATGGTTTTCAGAATCAGAGTTGGTCTTGAGCCAAGTCATGATGGGTCCGACCGAGTCACAATCCAGTGGACCGAAACCTTGTATGGGACCTGACTTGACATTCCTTGGGCATATAAAACCAAAAGTAGGCAAGCTGTAACTCATCATTGTGCAACGAACCTTCATCCACACCTCCGTGTATGTCAAATTAGATTTGTCTATCACGGCTCCCATGTGTATGGAATATGACCCCAAAAATCTAAACCGATTAGGAGATCATACTAATCTGGTTGGTGGCCATCGAATGGACGGCGGCAACAAAATGGTAACAATAAGTCACTTGATATGTAAAATACATCCATCAGGATTGTTCAAATCAATGCAATTTCAAGCTATGCTCCATCACAGTGGACCCATTGAGATGAACAGTCCCAAAGTTGATGGAGATATCTACCACTTGTATGATATGTCAGTAGATTAGTTTAATTAATTAGTTGTTTTATCAGCTGAGTGGACCTTATTCAAACCATTGAATCCAAAAATCATGATGAACGGCATGGATATCTGAGTCAGCCTTATTTTTTCAATGAAGGCCAAAAATAGTTTGGTTTACCTAATGAACGGCATGGATTTTATGCATGCTAAGTCATTTATCCATTATTAGTGAAAGAAACCCGGAAAGGTCCGCTAGTGTGTTCCGGCCTTCACTCTACTTTATCTCTCTTTCATCCTCTCCAAGTGCATCGCATGTGCCATGCGCACACCACGTGTGCAGTAATGCTCGTCTAGACACTGCACCTTAGCAGCACGCTATATACGTGCCGAATCTAATCCGTCCATCAGGATGGTTCAAACTTGTGTATGTATTTCCGGCAATAAAATCTGGTCCATTCAACATCTGAGTCTCAATGTTGGAAACAGTTAAATGGGTAGAAAACTTCAGTCAAGGTTTTTAAAGCCGTACGTTTCTTTTGCAAACTAGGGCCCACCTGATCAGTGGATTAATCTGAGTCTTGGGCTAGGGAATAAATACAGCGGTGCTGCTTTTGTAGATGGATCAGATCTCAGACCTATCATGCTATGCTGGCACATATGTAGAAGGTACACGAGCTTCTTTGCACAAGCATGCAGTATTACATACGTCGCGTGTAACGTGTACCAAATTATTTCTGATATAATGCCGCCGTTCAGGCTACGAAACCGAACATGTGATAGGCCCCAATAACCGCTATGCATGTGGCATGACGAAGAAACTGGAACCGTCCATCTAGCGGTCCCCATCATGGATGGCCCACCGTTCAAAACCTACACCAAATCACAGCCATCATTTACAAAGTCCACAGTAAATACCCCCTTAACGGACGCAGATTAGCTACCGACGGCTTCGGTAGCTGTCTCGCTGCTGGAGTGACGTCACCAAGTACTTGAACCCCACAATGATGTATGTGTTGTATACACGTCGTCCATTCATTTGGAGATACCATTTTAGGGCATGAGACAGAATGAGACAGATCCAAACTCAAGTGGACCCCACTATAGAAAACAGTGGAGATTAAACGCCTACCATTAAAAGCTGATATTAGTGTTTTCCGTCATGTATGTGTGAATAGGGCCTAATTGGTTGGGTTTGGGCAGGTTTAGTCAAAACCAAACCCACTCATTTACTAAATGGGTCTGATCCAAATTTTAGTCGTAGACACTTTTATTAAATGGACGGGTCTGATTCAACCCATCAAACCTATGAGCTAGATGGTCCATTGAAACATAGACCAAACTGGCCTACTTACTAAATGGGTTAAGGTTGAGTAAGGAAACCAGATCGAGAATCATTTAACAGATGTGTCTATACCAATTCCGTACCTTTAATAAATGGGTCAGGTCTCAGTCAGTCTAAATGGGTTGGGTCTGGTACCCATCAGGTCCGCTGACCCATTTACAGCCCTATGTGTGAACTTATAAACAAGTTTGATCTCAAATAAATATCATGGTGGGCTTGGAAAGGTTTCAATGGTGAGAGTCACTGTCCCCACTGTTTTCTACAGTGGGGTCCACTTGAGCTTTAGATCTGCCTTCATTATTTAGCTTATGCCATAAAACGATCTCTCCAAATGAATGGACGGTGTGATATAAAAGGTACATTATGGTGGAGCCCACAGAACAGTCACTTCAGTAGCGAGATAGCTACTGAAGCGCGGCCAGTAGCTAATCCGCGTCCCCTCCAGACGAGCCTTGTGTCGCAGCGTCGCATTGGAAGCCAGCGGTTTTGATGGATAGGACAATAAAATCTTTTAACCCATTTTCATTGCATGCTAGGGCCCACCAGATGGATGGTTCTGATTGAAATGTCCCCTGATGTAGAGAAAGGACCCAAATTTTCCTGGTCACTTGAGTTTTTGATTGGGTAGATTGTTGGGCTAATTTTCTAACATGAGCTTCCGCTGATAATGGCTGCAGTGTATGTCACAGGCATTTCCCTGTGGGCGGCACAGATATTTTTTGGACCGTCTCCTGCAATAGTTGCAGTAGGAAATTCGAGTCGGTGGAGAAAGCGCTCCACCACAAACCGGTTTTGCTCCGTCAATCCGAGAAACGAAAGGTATTGTTTTTTCGGAACAAAGTTAGATATGAGTACATCTGATGTATTGTTGCAATGGGATGCGTCAGGACTTTACCGTTGGATTTAGGTCCTTTTCAAAGATCCAAACCATATAATGCTCCCATGATGGATCATACTCAAAAAATTAAAATAAATAAATAAATAACTATCAGATACAGATATTTCAACCTTTTTTATTATTCAAAAGTTTAGAAGACCGTTCGTATTCAACTGAAAGAGTCAAATGATCAAGGAGTTCAAATATACAATATAAGAATCCTTATTTTTCACCTTTTCCTATCAAGTAGAGGCCCACGATTTAAATGGTATGGATCATTAAAAGATAGCCCAAGTCCAAAGGCAAATATCCCCACTTATCAATCTGGCCCACCTTCCATGCATCCAAACGCTCCAAGTGCTGATTCCCTTGCCAAAAGTCTCAATTGCGATAAAGAAAAGGACCCGAGTCCATGCCCAGCTTAACTCGGATCTGGCCATGATGGATCTGGGCTCACCATCTAAATACTCTAAGCTACCAATCTAGATAAGTCAGACCAGCCCCGTCTATTTGCTGGCTTCTCTGCCACAACCCATTTTATTAAAGATTAAAGTTTTGATTATCTGGCAGTGTGATGGATGATAAGCAGGCACTTAAAAATTACTTATAAATTGTGTACTTGGCAAGCAAGTAATTCAGATTAAACTGTCCATATTCAGATGCATCATGGACGAAAAATTAAGATTACTAATTATATGGGCAGTGGATTGGTGGATATTTATTGGATGGTTAAAATTGAAAATATATAATCATCCTACTTGAAGAAACAAGTGGTCCAGGGATCAGAGGGTAGGATTATTGAACTAATCTGGTTCTGGGACCATTTGATTGTATGTATGCCAACTGTACAATTTCTAAGTGCCTGAGTATCAAGGGTAATACACTGCCAGATCATCAAATAACTCCCCAGAGTAGGTCCCACATAAGATTAAACCTTGATCTAACGGACAGGGTAGCAGATAGTCTGGCAGGCCTGGCCCCAGCCAGAGTCCAGCCTCAAGTTTGGGATGGTTTTTGCAGCATGGTATGATTTTATGGCCCATGGATTGACCTGGGCTTGACTTTTAGGCCTGTCTGGGTCCATTGCAACGCCATTCCCGTGTCTGCTATTTAAGACTGGAAAACCGTTATTATGACATCGATGTTGAAAGATGGACGGCCATAACTCAACATCGCATTCATCAGACGCTCCTGTCCAACGAATCAGGATGACTTTTTGCCCTTTGAATGTAGACCGTTGGGTCTGTCTTAATCATCAATATGCTTTCGAACGTTAGACCATCAAATAGGCGTGACGGTGAGTATTCACCAGGGCCACAAGGGCTTGGGTCTAGCATCCATACGTCCCATATATGAGTGCAACTGCCGGTAAGTGGGCCATGATACTGTGGTATGGTGGCTCTGAAATTAAATAATATAGTGGGTGCATGAATAAAAAAATATCACCATCTTCTTTTAAAAAATGACCCATGAATTCAAAAGCAAGAGAAACGTTTAAAAAGTACATATAAAATTGATAATTAATGAAAAAAAAAAGTTTATGAAGTCTTCTCATTGTATTTATATGATTATTAAATATCTTAAATTGGTAACTTTTCTAGAATAATAAAATTATTAGAAATGGTATACAAACTCCTAGAATATTTTAAAATGATTTACTGTTGGAAAGAGTGAGCTTCTTGAGCACATATCATGAATGGTTCAAAGAGTGGTTATAGGGCCCTTCTAATCTTTACTTAACTATGGGCCACAGTGCCTAAATTGAATACGCTATTGGGCGAGCCAAGGTTTAGGGCATTTTGTGAAAAACTGCTTTATTAAATAGAATTTCCCAATTTATATCCAATGCCTTTTTTTAAAAACGTTTTCAATAAATTACTTCATTAATCTAATTAATATTTACTCTACTACTTTCTGATTAGATTTTTTTGGGGCATATATAGGCCATCAATCATGAGGGTGCAACTGATAGTGGTCAGGATTACTTAACTATGGGTCCCACTTACCTAAATTGAAAACCAGTGCATGTGGTGCTAAGCTATGTCACTTAGGCGGGGCGATCTGTGTGGCAGTCCACCATGATGTATCTTTTTATCCAGGTCATCCATTCCTTTTCTCAATGATTTTAAGGGGTGATGTATTTATTTATCCACAATGTTCATCCAGTTTCTCAAATCATTTTAAGCTATGAGCCCAAAAATGAAGCTGATACAACATTCAATTGGACCAAACCAAATAGTTAGCTTGGGTTACATTAAATGCATGTATTATTAAATACGAGAGTCATTTGTGATGTGGTCCACTTGAGCGTTGTATCAGCCTCATTTTTCAGCTCATACTTGAAAATGATATGAGAAAAGGATGGACGGCATGGATTAATAAACAATCTTCCTGCTTGCAGCTAGAGTTGGGAGGGGCAGGACGCAATGGAGCCAAGGTCCACGAAAATCTACCTAATAATATAGAATTTGTATTATGGTACCTTTTTTAAAAAAAGGTTGTCATCAAAAATTCCAAAGAGCCTACTGTAAATGTTTTGGTAATGTTTATTTGTAATACGAGCTCTTCATAATGTCAATAATGTCTGGATAAGCTCTTCATAATGTCAATAAGGTCTGGGTAAAGGGAAAATTTAAAGATCAGCTTAATCTAAAACTTTTTCGTAGCTTGCAAAATGCTTTTAATGATTATTCATCACTCTTTCTAATGGTACAGTCCACCTGAGATTTGGATCTTCTTGTAAATTTGGATCACGTCCTAAAATTAGGTGTGACAACAGCTGGACGGCATGGATATACAAATAATGCATCAAGGTAGGCCCCACACGGTAGGGATAACACCCACTAAGGTGTTACTATGTTACTAGGGTAACAGCTAATTCGCTCCCACTGAAAACGAGTGCATGCGATGCAAAGCGAAGATTTATTCCAGGTGAATCTAAAACGCGCATTTGATGCCCACATTATCATTGTGGGCATCTATTCAAACAGCACCGTACATTCGTGATTGCATGAGGATAATGGCAATGACAACAAGCGTTGGATTATGGCAATGACGTGTCCCCCGAGCGGATTAGGTGAGACCCCGGTCTCACCCAAGACGGTGCGGCCATTAACGTGGGGTTACCTTGATGGATGTATTATGATAAATTTTCAGATAATTTTAGGGCATTATGCCACAAATGAAGCATATCCAAATATCGAATGGACCATACTATAAGAACAGTACTAATTGACCGTCCTACCATTAAAAACTTCTTAAGGCGTACTTTAATATTTACATAGTGTCTATTTACCATCCAATCTGTTGATAAGGTCACAAAAGCCTGGATAAAGGGAAAATACAAATATCAGCTTGATCTAAAACTTTAGTAAACCATTACTGCTCAATCAATAGTGTTTCCTATGGTATGGTCCACCTAATAATTGGATCTTTCATTTTTTGGATAATGTCATATAATTATCTACAAAAACATATGGACGGCATGGATATATAATCAATACATCAAGGTGGGCCCCACGGTAACCCCAGGGCCGTACCGTCTTGGGTAGGGCTGGTCATGAGCCAAGTCAACTTGAGAAACTTGATCTACTCAACTCGAAAAAGCTCGCCTCGGCTCGACTCGACTTAGTAGAACAAGTCATGCCAAGTTTCATTTAGGAGCTTAAGTAAGAAATCGAGTCAAGTTCAACCATTGGGTCACTCGACTCGACTCGACTCAAAACTCGACTCGATTCAAGCTCGACTCAGCTCGAGCTCGACTCATTTCATATAAAAATTTGTTAAAAAAAAAAACCATAATCCTATTATTTTGTTCAGGTAAGAACATTCGTTGTTGAGCATATCTGATGGATTGAGTAATTTCAAGTACAAAACATGTTGAGCATATAGTGGTTGTGTGTTTTACACGCTACACAAGCACAAGTGCTACGATGAGACCACACACTATACATATCTACAAAACAAGGGCTATGTGACGTAGGGAGGACGTGGTAGGTCGATCACCGTCTCCTTAACCGATAGTTTCTTGAATCCACGAGAAGAAATAAAAGATAAAAAGAGGAAATTAATTCTGAATAATTGTTTATTGATAATTGAATGAATAGAAACGAAATTACAATGCATATAAATAGAAAACTAAACCCTAAGTAAAGTATCAGAATCCAACTCCAACTTAAACTCCTAGAAAACACAACTTACTATAAATAGTAAACTTACTATTTATAGAAGTCGTTCAATCCTAATAGAACTCTTGGTTTTCGGCCAAAAATAGAAAGTTATCAAACGACCTCAACCACGTTGTTCTACTAAATATTCTAAGCCCTTTTCATGTTGGGCACTAACTCTAAAGCCCTACAGATGCAAAGTTATGATCGAATTAAAACTTACTATAAATAGTAAAACTGAAAATAAACTAGCCTAATGACCGTTGACACGGTCGAATCTCGCGATCCCGGCCTAGGCAACCTGGGGTTGGTTGGCTAAAGTAGCTCGAGCTACCCCAAATTGATATATTATACGTCCCATAACTCATTCCGGATTGTGAGATACGACCGATTTACGGTCCTGACGGTCCGGATCACTTTCGACCCCGACCGGTCTTCTTTTGCTCCATCTAGCCAAGAAATAATCAGCGACCCGTTCTATATCAGTCTCCTTCACTTCAAAAGAACTTGACCCCGAGTTCTCGTCCAGCTTTAGTTCATGATATTCATACAGATCTGCCACGTTGAAAGTCCATGAAATCTCCATGTCATCTGGAAGATCAACAACGTAGGCATTGTCATTAATCTTGCGAATGATCGGTACCGGTCCAATCTTCTTGTGTTTCAACTTGTTGTAGGTCCCAGTAGGAAATCGCTCTTTACGTAGGTGGACCATCACCTGATCACCTATTTCGAGCACTTTGGCATGTCGATGCTTGTCGGCCGCTTCTTTGTACTTCTCGTTCGAAGTCTGTAATTTGTTGCGCACGTCTGCATGTATGTCCATGATTCGGTCTACCATATGTTCTGCTGTAACGCTCATGTCCAGGAAGCTTGGGCAGGGGAACCAAATCGAGTGTGTGACGAGTCACGCACCCATAAACAATCTGAAACGGAGACTTTCCTGTCGATCAGTTTACCATGTTGTTGAACGCAAACTCTGCTTGAGCCAGGGCCATGTTCCACTGCTTCGGTTTGTCACCTGAAAGGCAATGAATGAGATTCCCCAATGTGCGGTTAACGACCTCAGTTTGCCCATCTGTTTGTGAATGATAAGCACTGCTGAAGTGAAGTCGTGTACCGAACCGATTCCACAAGGCTCACCAAAAGTGGCTAACCAACTTGGTGTCCTGGTCTGAAGTGATCGTCTTAGGAATCCCATGTAGTCGCACAACCTCTCTGAAGAAAAGGTTCGCAACGTGTACCGCATCAAAGGTCTTCTTGCACGGAATGAAGTATGCCATCTTGGAGAATCAGTCTACCACTATGAACACTGAGTCCATGCCGCGTTGTGTTCGTGGGAGCCCTAATACAAAATCCATAGATAAATCCTCCCAAGGGGTATCTGGCACGGGTAATGGCATGTAAAGACTTGTATTTTGAGATTGCCCCTTAGCGGTTTGACAAATATGACATCGTTGTACCGCCCTGCTAACATCACGAGCAAGTTGCGGCCAGTAATACCGCTCTTCCACCATCGCTCGAGTCTTATCTCGTCCTAGATGACCGCCGAGGCCACCGCCATGCAGCTCGATAATAATTTTGTCCCATAACGAACTCTACGGAACGCAAAGTCGTTTTCCTTTGAAGAGGAAACCATCTTGAATTAGAATGTCACTCAGGTGACCCTTTTGGCACTTTTTTCATGCATCTGCAAAATCCTCGTCGTCGACATAAAGTTCCTTAAGACAATTGAATCCGACCACCTCATTGCTCACGGTGATAAGAAGGGATGCACGTCGGCTAAGTGCATTGGCTACCTTGTTCTGCTGCCCTGACTTATGTTTCAGAACGAACGTGAATTCCTATAAAAACAAAATCCATCTAGCATGTATACGATTCACATTAGTCTGAGTATTGACAAATTTTAAGGCCTGATGATCAGTGTACAGTATAAACTCCCTTTGAATAAGATAATGGCACCAATGACGCAGTGCTTAAACCACTGCATATAATTCAAGCTCATAGGTCGACCACTTCTATCGTGCGTCGCTGAGTTTCTCACTGTAAAAGACAACTGGCCTGCCCTCCTGAGAAAGGACTCCCCCAATGCCGACAATAGATGCGTCATATTCTACCTCAAACAACTTATCGAAATTAGGGAGTACTAGGATCGGGGTAGTGGACAACCGATGTTTGATTTCTGCAAAACTCTTTTCTGCCCCTTCGGTCCATTGAAACGGACCCTTCTTCATACAGTCAGTAATCGGCGCGACGATACTGCTGAAGTTCCGCACAAACCGACGATAGAAGGTCGCCAACCCATGGAAACTTCGTACCTTATGAATGTTCGTCGGAGTCTGCCAATCCCGAATAGCTCAAACTTTCTCTTCGTCCACTCGGATACCCGTGGACGACACAATAAACTCCAGAAACAATAATCGATTAGTTAAGAAGCTACACTGTTTTAGATTTAAGTATAGTTTGTTGTCGGCCAGCACTTGTAGAACTTTTCTGATGTGAGTCATGTGCTCCGTTTTATCCTGACTGTATATTAGGATGTCGTCAAAGTAAATGACTACAAAACGGCCAATAAACAGCTTCAACACTTGGTTCATTAAATGCATGAAGGTGCTTGGTGCGTTGGTTAGACCGAAGGGCATAACCAGCCTCTCATATAACCCTTCATTGGTCTTTAAGGCCGTTTTCCACTCGTCACCTAGGCCTAATACGAATTTGATGGTATCCACTTCGTAAGTCCAGTTTTGAGAACACCTTGGAGCCCTCGAGCATGTCATCCAACCGCGGTATTGGAAATCGATATTTAACTGTTATTTTATTGATCGCGTGACTATTGATACACATGCGTCAAGTTCCGTCTTTCTTTGGGGTAAGGAG
This sequence comes from Liriodendron chinense, assembly GCA_003013855.2. Classification (NCBI taxonomy): domain Eukaryota; kingdom Viridiplantae; phylum Streptophyta; class Magnoliopsida; order Magnoliales; family Magnoliaceae; genus Liriodendron; species Liriodendron chinense. Next base: position 208,852 of record PVNU02003730.1, on the reverse strand, counting down.
TGCCGGAATGGCACACGAGCTCATGCTCTCTTTGATGAGACCCTTACGGATCAGTTCCTCCACTTGTCCCTGTAGAATTTCACACTCTTTCGGACTCATCCGATAGTGCGGTCGGTTAGGCAAACTGGACCCTGGGACAAGGTCGATGTGATGTTGTATGTCTCGCATGGGAGGCAACTCATAAGGTAAATCTTCAGGCCAAGTACTTCGAAATTCGTCTAGCAACGGTTTATGATGTTGAGGAATATTAGAGGATCCCGACTCCTCACCTTTTACCATAACAGCATAGATTTCGAGCGTTTCCTTTGATTCCTTAACAAACTCGCGAATGGTAAGGAGAGAGTTCCCCTCAACTTTAGAAGCTTCGGGGTATTTCTTTGGTATCATAGGAGCCAAAACAATTTTTCGACCATCCTTAGTGAACATGTATATGTTTTCCCGTCCACCGTGTGTCACATCTCGATCTGATTGCCATGGCCGCCCGAGTAACATGTGGCAGGCTTCCATGTCAACCACATCACAGAGGACCTCGTCCTTATAACTTTTACCAATGGAAAACGAGATAATGCATTGATGAGTTACCTTTGTCTCGTTCACCTTCTTGATCCAACCGATCGAGTAAGGGGTAGGGTACTTCGTCATAAGCAGATATAACTTATCCACTATAATCTTCGAGACAATATTTCCGCTACTCCCACTATCTATGATCACATCACAGATTTTGCCATGCACGGTGCACTTTGTGCGGAAGATATTATGTCGTTGTGGGTGCACTTCCTTCTTGGGAGCGTAAAGTAATCGTCTCACTACTAGCGACTCCCCATGATCTTCAGTTAGCCAATCTACATCTTCTGTGTCCCCCTCATCAGCCTGTTCCAATTCAAGGTTGCCTTCCGTTACTTCATCCTCCTCGCCACCTTCGTTCGTAATTAAGTGGGCTGTAGGGCGTTGAGGGCAAGCATTTGACTAGTGACCTGGTTGGCCACAACGGAGACAATGGTCTGGCCTTGGCTGACCATATGGGTTGGGAATCCTGCTAGGACTCGCTGTAGTGGGAGCTGCACGTTGAGGTCTTGAGGGACCGCTTCCCTAGTCCCGGTTTGTGACCGTGGGAGGTTGAGGACGCCCTCCTATAGGCTCCTTGCCTTTGGCCAACGTTGTATCTTGAGTGGGTTCGGTGATGGGATTCCGTGTTGCCGGATAGGGTCGAGCAGGGGGCTGCGACAACTGTGTTTCTGCTCGGGTGGCCAATTGGTTGGCCTCACTTAACGTCCAAACTGGATGCATCTGGACCCGATCCTGGATTGCAAATCGCAACCCACCAATGAATCGTGATACTTGCTGTGCCTCTGATTCCGATAAATTATTTCATATAGCCAATCGCTGGAATTCTTCAAGATATTCGGCTATGGTTCGATTTCCCTTACGACAATTTTGATATTGTTGGAACAAAATTTGTTCATAGTCGCTAGGGAGGAATCGAGCTTTAAGAAGCTATCTCATCCGAGGCCAGGTTCGGATGGGTGTCTTATTCTGACGGGTGCGGAAAACCTGTAGGTTTTCCCACCATGCTGAAGCACCGGATTTAAATTTATATGCAATTAGTTTTACCTTCTTGTCGTCCGGCACTTCCATGTAGTCGAAATATCGTTCAACCTCTGCCAGCTAGTCGAGGAACTCCTCTATTCGAAGTAAGCCATTAAAGCTAGGAAGATCAGCTTTGCCCCGATAATCCCGTTCTGCTCGTTCCACACGCTCATTCCCTAGCGCAGATCATCGTACCAAAATCTCTTCGACCTCGTCATCGCTTGGTTCTAAATCGTCCGGTGTAGCCCTACGATTATTCACCTGGGGTGCTCTACGGACAACAGGATTGTCTCGTATAGCAACTGTTGGTGGTTGTTGGTTGCCTTGGGCTCGAAGAGGAGCTAGCGATGCTGCAATCTGGTTAAGGGTCACCTGTATTGCAGGATCAACCGGTTCTCCCGTTGTGCTGTTTCGAATGCTGCCTCGAAAGCTGTCGCCGTTAGATAGTCCCTTGGAGCATCATCCTTAAGATGAGGATCCAACCCTTCATTAGAGGTCATCGTCCTGAGGAAGAAACCTCCGATACCAATGACGCAAGGAGGACGTGGTAGGTCGATCACCGTCTCCCTCACCGATAGTTTCTCGAATCCACGAGAAGAAATAAAAGATAAAAAGAGAAAATTAATTCCGAATAATTGTTTATTGATAATTGAATGAATAGAAATGGAATTACAATGCATATAAATAGGAAACTAAACCCTAGGTAAAGTATCAGAATCCAACTCCAACTTAAACTCCTAGAAAATGCAACTTACTATAAATAGTAAGCTTACTATTTATAGAAGTCATTCAATCCTACTAGAGCTCTTGGTTTTCGGCCAAAAATAGAAAGTTATCAAATGGCCACAACCACGTTGTTCTACTAAATATTCTAAGCCCTTTTCATGTTGGGCACTAACTCTAAAGCCCTACAGATGCAAAGTTATGATCAAATTAAAACTTATAAATAGTAAAACTGAAAATAAACTAGCCTAATGACCGTCGATACGGTCGAATCTCGCAATCCCGGCCTGGGCAACCCGGGGTTGGTTGGCTAAAGTAGCTCGAACTACCCCAAATTGATATATTATACGTCCCGTAACTTATTTCGGATTGTGAGATACGACAGATTTACGGTCCTGACGGTCCGGATCACTTTCGATCCCGACCGGTCTTCTTTTGCTCCATCTGGGCCATCAAATAATTAGCGACCCGTTCTACATAGAGAGGTGGGCACAAACTAAGCCAGCTCGAAATCTCGGCTCGGATTGGCTCGAAAAAGCTTGGCTTGGATTGGTTCGAATGGAAGTTCAAACCAAACCAAGCCTCCGAGTCAAGCTCGTTTGAAAAAACAAACCAAGCTCAAACTAGGGTAGTACCGGCTCGGCCCGGCTCGACTCGAAGCTCGATTTGATTCAGCTCAGTTTGATTCGGCTCGTAGATTATAAGCACTCTATTTCCTGTGGTGTGATCCACTTGAGCTTTGGATATGATTCCATTTTGAGATCATGTCCTAAAATGATATGTAAAACAGATGGACAACATGGATAATACATATACATGATGACATGGATAATACATAATACATATACATGAATGCACACTCTTTCCTTGCACTTGTAAAATTATGCTTGTGTACTTTCATTTGGAAAATACTCTTACATGTCTATTTTGAAGTTGCACTCCTTTGGAGGATGTTAAACATCATATAGTAAGATACGTTTGTACTTTTTTTTCTAACTTTTTAAATTCTTTTATAATTAAATAAACACGGAAAAAAAGTGCTGCTGCGTGTTTGAACTCGGCCCGGTCCGGTTCGAAATTTTCGACCAAACTGATCCCAGCTCAAACCAGATTTTTCTAGAGCAAACCAAACTCGAGCTGCATGGGTCGGCCCAAAACCCAAACCAAACTGATCCACAAACTGTGGTAGTACAAAAACAAGCTAATCCAAACCAGGGCTAACTTGGCTCGGCCCGGATCGTTGCCCACCTCTAGTTCTACATCACTATGGTTAGACCAAACACCATATGCAGCTATCCATTGCAATTTTACAAGGGAGGTGGTGCACCTGATCCATGAATCAGCTGGGCCTCATCATGAAGATGGTCCACACAATAATTGGGCAGTCCATTCACGTAGTGAGCTATGCATGTACTATGTTAATTATGGTTCATAAAATATTACTAGTGGTCTGCATTCAATGCATGTGTGACTTGGCCAAAGAAAAAACCTATCAGAGCTAGGCCATTTTAATGGTGGGGTCCCACCTGTAGAAATACTATTCTCCCCTAATGTATGTGTGACTTCTCAAACTTAATGTTGTTGACTTTTAATTTGTATTTTGTAGTAAAAAATATAATAAATTGAGGTGGGAGCAAGCTCGACTCGGCTCGATCCACTGGCTCGCCTCGAAAGTTTTAGCAAACAAGGCAAGCTCCAATGGTAAGCTTGAGGGTGAGCTCGAGCTCGAACTCGAGGAAAACACAGACGAGTCAAGCCAAGCTTGGCCCACCTCAACCCGACTCGGCTCGATGTACAGCCCTAGTCTTGGGTGAGGCCAGGGCTCACCTAATCGGCTCTCCCCCAACTGGAAACGGGCAGGAGCTTGAGTGGCCATCGTGATGTATGGATTTTATCCACACCGTCCATCCATTTTCACGTATAATTTCAGATTGTAAGCCCAAAACTGAGGCATATACAAGGCACAGGTGGGCCATACAATGGGGATTAAACTCTTACCGTTGAAAATGTCTGGGGGCCACGGAAGTTTTGGATCGAGCCGATATTTGTGTTTTACGTTCATCGAGATCTATGTAACTTTTTGAATAGGTTGGATGGAAAAACAAAGGATCACGGTGGCCCTAGGAAAGTTTCAACGGTGATCATCATTACCACCACTGCTTCCTATGGTGTGGTCCACTTGAGCTTTGGATTTGCCTAAATTTTGGTTTTGTGCCACAAAGTAGCACGGAGAAGTGGATGGACGGTGTGGATAAAGTCCATACATCACAGTGGCCACTAAGCGCTCCTGCACGTTCCCAGCTGGAGACGGGGTAGGACGCAATCCGCGTTCATAAGTTTCAGCTGTGTGGGGGCCACTATGATGCATGTTTAGAATCCAATCGGTGCATGTTATTTTCCTCCTCATGTTCACCGTACATCTAAAGAATCATCCCTGTTAAAAGCTCAGCTAAGACACACCACACAAGAGGAATGTACAGTCACGACAAAAACCCGTATATGCACTTCTAATGGCCTAGCTAAAGTTTGGAACGGCTTGAGTTGAGTACATCCTAGCGAGGCGCACCTGCCGACTAGGTTGGATGACGTGTACATAATAATGTGGACCCCACGTTCCATCCTGAAGTTTTTATGGTGGGCCAGGCTCGCACATATCAGGGTGGACCCCACACAGCTCGAACGCAGGGTAATTAACATACCTTCCAAAGCACGTGATCGTTCCAACCACTACTGATTCACATTGGATCATCCACACCTGTGGCGTAATTAAGGGTGAGATCCATGCCATTCATCTGTTGGGCCCCGCGGCGGCCCGAAAAGCAACCTGGTCTGGCCTGACAACATGCGTATGCAAAATTGGCTGGTCTATATTAAAAGCACACACGCAGCCTATGATGACCAGACGGTCCTGATTTTTCCGTCACAGCAGACGCGGAGCATGTACCACCAGACCAACATCCCAGATCTAATAATCACATGCTGCATTGTCACACGTGTCGACCACACTCGTGCGAGTGGGACTCGGAGTTAGTGCCTTCCATGAAAATTCGTGCCGAAAGCCCATGCGGTGTAAATCCTCACGCATGAATGAATGGGAATGGACGGCTGTTATCTCCCTGGAATGGAGCCTGCACCCCATGTGCTAAAAAAGGTCAAATCCCATTCTCTTTATCTATCATTTCTTTTTTCCTTTTCAATTCCTCTTTTGCCCCCCCCCCCCCCCTCCGATTCATCACCAACTAAGAGAATCGGATTCAGACTCAGAATCTCTAGAAAGACCCAAATCTCAGAGCTTTTCAATATAAAAAAGGGATGCAATCATGCAATCGAAAAATCAAAAACAGCCTGTCATGGACTGATGTTCTTATACTAAGATCACTAATGCAGTATTATTTATATAATTAAAAATTGCTAAATTTCATTTATTTTTTAAAAATAAAATACCAGAATACAACAGAAAATTACAGATCAGTCACCAGCGGAGAGAAGGGCTTCGAATTTCACTTGACGCCGCCGTGCCTTCGTTCCCACCTTTCGGAACGTAACCCGAACCCGACGCCGGCCTCTCCTTCAGCAGATCCTGATGGGCATTTTCGGAAATTCAGACAATTCGAAGGCCTCTCTGCAAATCTGCTACACTCCCGTCACCATCTTATTAGAAAAAACATAGAAAGAGAAGAAAGAGAGAAAAAGAAGAAAAAGGCCTCAAGCGAACAGAGTCGGAAAAGGAGCCAGACGGTGGAGGAGGGTTATAAAAGTAAAAAGGGAAGTAGGGGACGATGGGGTTGGGAGGAGGCGGCGCAGGGAAGTTATTGTACTTGGGCGGGGGATATATTGCGCCGGTGGTGGCGGGAGGCGGAGGGGAGGCGTAGAGGTAGGTATTGGAGGGAGGGGGCGGTGAGTAGTAGTAGGTGCCGGAACTGGGCGGTGACTCGGTAGTGGGCGGTAACGGCGGCGGAGGGCATTCGGACGACGTCAAAGGAGGTGGAGGAGATGGGGTGGGCGGCGGAGGGGAAGGTGGTGGAGGAGATGTGATGGGGTGGCATGGGTTGTCGCAGGAGGAGCACATTGTGCAGGATACCCCAATTGGTGGAGGCGAGTCGTACAGAATCTCATCTTTGATGACTGTGGATGAAGAAGACGATCGAAAGAGCAAAACGAACAGGAATGCAGAGAAGAGAGATTGGGGAATTTTCAGAATTACGGCCATTTCACAGAGAGAAACAGAGGTTGGGAATGAACTATAGAGAGAGAGAGAGAGAGAGAGAGAGAGAGAGATCTGGGTGGGTGAGGTGTATATGATGGGGTGACTAGCTTTATTTGGGTTTTACCTTTTCACTTCTTTTTCAGTTTTAGTATTACAGTGCATCTAAGAGCGATGTCACTGCAGTAATACGGGTAGGGGTAGATGCTCCGCTGGAGTGTTAACTATTCATACACATGCAATTGGAGATTCCACGTGGCGTGCATCTAATTCAAGTAAACTGCCCAAATTGTGGGACCCACCTTAAATGGGTCATATTCATAGAATTTCAGTAGATCGGTATTGTTGCCGTTGAAAAATTGTCAATAGGTGAAGTTAGAGACTTCTTTGTGATTCTTTTCCTTATGAAGCAAGATTGTGTAACGTCCTCTCGGATGAGCTTGGGGTCATCCGTCACTCGTAGGCCTTGCCAAACGTAGAAGAGGTAAGTAATGGGGAGATGCTTTGTAGCTTGGCACCCTTCGATGCTCAAGTCAGGTTAGATCTTAGGTTGAGCATCAAGACAGCTAAAGTTCTAGGAGTTACGTCCCTTGGTCAAGTATGATGGGGGTATTTATAGGCTGAAACCTCCAACCAACGCCTAGGTCTGATAGGACAAGTCGGGCAGCATGGGCTCCTGCTGCCATTGTCATCATTAAAGTGGGGGAGGCTATGCTGGTGTCAAGCCTAACCTGATGGTGTGATAGGGCAAGTACAAGGGTCATACCTCCTACTATCATTATCATCATTGAGGCGTGGGGGAGGTTATGCTTGACTCTGGCGGGCCTAGCCTAACACGTTAGGCCTGAAGTCATCATTAGGTATGGGGACAGGTGCTGAACCTGACAATCCCCCACATGTCGCATCCTCTGATTGCCTTTGTGGCGGTTGTGGGCTAGGTCGGCCTCAACTTTGGTCCTTGACTAATGCGCTGAGCTCGGCTTCTGTCATAACCTCGGGTCTTCTAATCGCCTCTATGACAATTGTGGGCTAGGTCGGCCTTGACTCTGGTCCTCAACCAATGTGCTCAACTCGACCTTTGTCGTAACCTCGAGTCCTCTAATTGCCTTTATGGCGATTGTGGGCTAAGTCGGCCTAGAATCTAGTTTTCGATCGATGTGCTTAGCTCGGCCTCTGTCGTAATCTCGAGTTTAGTCCTTGGCTCCTTTTCCTGTTATGGTCAGTGCATGAGCTTAAGGGCATGTGCTTAGCCCGTGAGTTTGTAGGCTTTTCTAGTGAACTGAGGTTAGCTCGGATTTACCCACATGCAACAGTAACAACTTGGATTTACCCATAATAGTTATCATAGTTATCATGGTTGATGAACGTTAATGAGACAGTTGAGATGAACTGTATTTAACAAATGTCTATCAGTCAAAGGCTTGGATTGTTTGGTTAACCTTAATTGGGTCTTTTTTCTGTTAATGTGATGACACGTGTACTGTCCGTAAGTGCATGAGCATGAAATGATAAAAAAAAAATGCTTAAAAAAGCGTATGGTACGTACTTCTGCTCTTCGGCTTTATATCTCCCAGAAGAGCCATGTGTATGGGAATCTGGACTCGTTATCTACCGCGTATGACCCGCAGGGCCCGAAAATCAGACCATATTGGGAGATCCTAAAAATGTGAATGCGATCTATAATTGATGGGAATGAGAATTCAGTGCATTTGCTAGTGGACGTTCAGGCTTACTTACCTGCGTGTGAGATCCAAGCCACTCATCAGGTGGGCCTGACGGATAGACTCTCTGGGCAGATGTAAGGCAGCTACTCTCATCTATGGTTGCTCTCATCGCACTAATCAAACGGCTATGCCCATCTACTCTGTACTCTTTTCCGAGGGTGGCCCACCTATGAATATATGTAGATAGAATGTATAGATAAACTTCCAAGTAAATCAGATGGTCAGAAAATATCCTTTTGAAAGGTAAATTTCAGAAATCAGTGTATCTCCTGTTACCACGTGGATGAGGCTGGCCGATATGGTATGGAAGGAACATTGTCGTTAGGGAGCCGCAATCCGCACGTTGGCATTGCCTAGGGCTTTAGTAGGGGAGGTGGATTGCGTCCTACCCCCTTCCGGAGGCTCTGTGTGGCCCATCCTAATTTATGAGTTTTATCCACGTCGTACATCCATTTCTTCGTATCATTTTACGGCATGAGCTAAAAAATAGGTGGGATCAATGCTCAACTAAACCACACTAGAAGAAAGAGAGGCTCACCATTAAAACCTTCCAAAGGGCCCACCGTGATGTTTATTTGTCATCCTATCTGTTTATAAGGTCACACAATCCTGGATGAAAGGGAGACTAATTTCAGATTGATCCTAAAACCTCTGTAGCCATTAATAAGTTTTTAATGGTGGAAGTTCAATGCCGATTTTGTGGTCCACTTGAGCCTTAGATCTGCCTCAGTTTTGGGTTCATACCTTAAAATGATACCAAAATATGGATGATTGGATAAAAACCAAACATCACGGTAGGCCCCACAGAACCCCTACGTGCACCGAGTCCGTGGGGACGGGGGCAGAACGCAATCCATCTTCTGGTGGAGTGGCAGTGGGTGTGATATTCAAGGCGGGGTATACACGTGTGATACCAGATGGAAGAGCGTATTAGGTGAGATCCCGGCCTAACCCAGGACAGTGCCGCCCTTACCGTGGGGTTATCTTGGGGCCCAATTTGATGCATGTATTATGTATCCATGCTGTCCATTCGTTTTTCCAGATCATTTTAGGGCATTTTCCCAAACATGAAGAAGAAGATCCAATTATCAGGTGGACCATACCATAATACCATAAGAAACAGTGGTGATTGACCGTCCTACCGTTAAAATTTTTTTAGGGCACACCTTAATGCTTCCGCAGTGTTTATTTACCATCCAATCTGTTGATAAGGCCACTTAAGCCTGGATGAAGGGAAAATACAAATATCAGCTTGATCCAAAACATTTGTGCTCCATTAATGGTCCATCAACACTGTTTCATATGGTATGGTCTATCTAACAATTGGATCAATTTCATTTTTCGGTTAATGTAATAAAATGATCTGAAAAAATGGATGGACGGAGTGGATACATAATACATGTATCAAGGTGGGCCTTACAGTAACCCCACGGTAAGTGCCGCACAGCCTTGGGTGAGGACGGGGCCTCACCTAATCCGCTCTCACAAGGTGGAGGCGCCATATGTCTGAATTACCACTTTAACCTTACGTTTTGACTTTTTGACTTTTAGCAACTCCGTTCGGCATGGTTGGCGGTCGGTTGTCGGTGATTTCATTTTACGGACTTTTTTCTACGCGAAAGGGTCGCTTTCTGTTGCTGCCTTTATTTTTCTGTGCAAAGCTAAAATGGGGCCAAGCAACTCATCCACCGTACACGTGGCATCGAGGGATGTACATCCGAGTCGTTCACTCTATAGGTCTCATTGTAGATGGAGCATGGCCCAAAGACGATAAGACGGTTCCAATTCTCCAGCCAGTGACTATTAAATGTACAATTTAAAAGAAAATATTTAGTGGTCCAACATTCAGAGGGAACAATTTGATGGTTTAGACCACCGTCCAATTAAAATTTAGAGGCTACCTTCTGTCCAGAATGGACCACATGGTTTGTTGGCATGCATGCATGCCATGTGTACTTGATGTGCGCTACGTCTGAGTGATATCCAGCTTGGCAGAGAACACCAGGAGGTTTCATGAAAGTTACAGCACTGTAGTCACCACTTAGTAGGTAATGTTAGTATGTGTAAGAATTGATAGAGTCATGTGCCACGGCCCACACACAGCATATTTGAAAGTTGTTATGTTAAATACATGCCGGACATTGGTACATGTCCCAAACTAATCATGCCACGTCACAACACAATCTAAGTCCTTATTTCTGTTGGGATTAGGAGCCCCGCAGCGGAAGCAATCAAGGCAGGCGAGGAACACACTATAATGGCAATCAACAAGCAAACCATCACACACAAGAAGGCAATCTGATTTTTACGTGGAAAAACCCCTCAAAGATTAAAAAAAAAAAAAAAAAAAAACTACGGCACAAAGCGACACCAATCCACTATGAATCAGAAGTTACAAGAGATTACAGAAGAAATACCCTGGATCACAGCCCACAAGAGAAATCCCAAGCTACTCGAAGCTAATTCTCACATGAGAAGGACAAACATAGCCATTTCCTTCATCCCAGAGAACTCCAAGCTTCCTCCCTAGCTCTTTCTCTTACCCTAGAACCCTCTCAATCCCTTGGCCCATTGGCGGCAACCCTAATCTCGGATTACATCTCCTTAAATAGGAGAAAACCGGAATTAGAAACTCCTTGCGTAAAACCGCGCAAGAAACCAAGTTCAAAAAGGAAACTGCCCGACCAGTCAGATGGCCCAAAAAAGGCTCTAGCACTTGCTGTCTTCATCTCCAACGTGACCGACCGGTCGGTGGTCTTCATGCAAGAAGGCTTGAGGCGTCCAAGCCCAACAGTTTCATCAACAATGCATAAAAGATCCAGCTCTATAGGGCCCACCATGTTTGAATCTGTTCTTCCGTCGGTGAGAACTGTTATTTGAAACATATATATATATATATATATATATATATATATATATATATATATATATATATATATATATAAAATATTGGTGTAATAAAAAAAACTATGGTAAGCCACATCATTACAAATAGTGTAAAAATTCTGTGAAAAGTTCCAAGCTCACAGGAATAAGGCTGTTCTTCTTCTCCTTCTTCTTCTTCTTCTTTTTTTCACTTTCACTTTCACTTCACCTGGGTGATTTACAATGATTGATTTGTTTGATGAAGGGTATACATCGAAGTGACCTAAAGACAAACCTATGGTTGCCATCTCATCTCATCCCATGGTTTCTGGCCCACCTGAATTGTGGATCCGGCTGATTGTATGATCAAGATGCTAGCTAGTTGAACAAAGTAAATTTTACCTATGATAAATGGTGGACCCCTGTACACTCTTGGGTTTTTACCATGCCGTGTAAATAGGTGCTATAGAGGATTCCAGTCCCATAAATACAGGCAGGAATTGGGGTACTACACCTAGGCCTCGCAAAATTTCACACAACCGATTGACCTACATGAAACCCACACGAAAAAATCAATGTTTGGGTCTAGCCTCATTGTGTCGAGTCATTAACGGGTTGACCCATTAAGACCCGTTAACATAACTGGTTGAGTCAGTGTTTCACCCATGAACTCATTTAACCCGTTAACATAATGGTCTAGATCACCAAACCATGGCCCACCTATGAACCTTGGCACTCCATCATATGCAATATTGTGATTCCTCCTCATCTCACTAGTGAATCCTATTGTTTCCGATGATAGAATGAGCCCACCATGTAACACCCCAAGATTTCGGCTCCCGTGTACATCACGACGGCCGAATTCCCAAGGTTATTTGGAATGTGTGAGGGTTATACCCCTTACATAATTTTCACACAAACATGCATACTTCATACTATTTGGAAAATCATGAGCAAGACGGTGAAACCAAACTTATATATTATTTCATTAACTAAACTAAATCATCAAACCATGTAACCATCATTAAATAAAACACCATGTTCATAACTACGACCTCCCATTAGGACTTATTACAATTTCAAATACTAAATAAATGCTAGAACTATGAATGATTATGTGGTCTCGTCTTCCACTATCTGCTCCCACGAGCCATCATAATCGTCTCCTTGAGGCTCGGGCTCCTGAGGATCGTTACCTACATGTTCTAAATTATTTCCACAAAACACCGTCAAAAGCGGCATAGTGAAGAACTACTTTAAGGTTAGAAACAATAATCGTATAAAAATCATAACAAAACATCAATTACTCTTTCTTAATGCAATGCATGATAATGCATGACCCAGCGTAGGAATCCTTATACATGCCGCCAGGGGCTTTGGGACACGCAAGCCCATAATTTTGCCCGACCACGTGAGAAACGGGACGCTCATAGCCCAAATCCACACGTGACAGTGTATGGGAGAAGTAGGACACTCTAGCCTATTCTCAATTCCATACACCCACATGGAACCACGTGCATGCATGAATTAACCATTCTTTATTATTATTACCAATTTACACCAAGCCACTTATTGTCTAACCAACCTTTAGTACCACCACATCCTTCCTTATGGTTCATCACTCATCAAAATAGTCGTAACCGACGCATCACATCCCAGGATGGCGGCCGTACTACTAAGCTTCATAACAACCATACTCAACTATCGTCTTATGGAGATCCTTAACAACTTTAGGAATAATAATAATAATAGTAAATATAATAATAGTAGTAGTAATAATTGAATTTAACAACCACTTAATCGGGCGATCTTAATACCACCACCACCACAGATCAGGGTGGCCACTTAACAGGACAAGCTAAAAGCATCGTCTCAGGTTAGGGCAACCTCTTAACCGGGTGTTCCGATATTCATCACCACATATCAGGGTCCATCCATATATATAAAAGGAATATATATAGCAATATAAGAATCTCAATTAGACAATCGCAACTATTCTTTATACAGTATAGAAAGAAAGGTGGTCCCTTTAAAGATGGTTACACAAATCTCATATATGCAACAAACATAATTCTATTCCTTACTAGTTCTCTAATTCCAATGAATATCCTCATCACCATAAGATGAAAAAAAAGTATCTAAAAGCATTCATATATAGCTAACTAAGGAGAGAATAAATAAACACATGTAAACAAAAAAAACACATAAGAATTATCAACCTACAAAACATGAAATTATTAATCCAATCCTAAAAGAGTTCTCACCTTATGATCTTCAACTTATTAGAGATATAAGATGATGAAATAATAGCAAGATGGTACTCCTTTTCTCTCTTACCTCCCTCTCTCTCTCTCTGTCTCTCTTTCTCTCTCTCTCTGTCTCTCTTTCTCTCTCTTTCACTTTCTCTCTCTCTCTTTCTCTCTCTCCCTCTCTCAAATTCGTGGGTGGGGGTCACCTTTGGCTAAGAGAGGCCCTATATATAGATGTAGAATTGGAATTAGGGTTTGAAGGTGCGTAGTATAAATATGGAGAGGGATGTGCACGTGGGGTCTTGTGTAACAACCTCTCGAGGTGGGTTTCTCAAATCATAATATTCAGATAATCTTTGATAAATTCCAATCTGTTCATCTCATCAAGCTCGAAGAATAGAGTCAGAATACGTAAATTTCTTAATGATCCACATTCTAGATTGGCCGATCCTTAAAAATGGCCTAACGGGTGCTAAAATGGGCTATATCTCAATTAATGGTCTACGCTTGATGATCCGGGCCCAAATTTTGGAAAAGTATTTAGTCATAATAGGCAAACAATTGTACAAATTTTTGTGGTTGATTGATGGTGAGGAATGCCTAGATCTAAAATTCCAACTTTTGGCGGAAAATGAAGGGGCTGGCTTTGTGGTTCAACGGTGTAGGATTGTAGATCGAGGTCCAAATTTTGTGTAAACTCGTAGTCATATGAGTATAATAGGTGGTCCAAATTTGAGAAGCGATTGATGGTGAGAAGTGGGTAAATTGAAAGGTTCAAATTTGAGAAGAGTTGGTAACTCGTTAATTTCTATAACGGGATAATTTCGCACATAAGAAAGAGGCTTATCAATGTGGGGCAATCAAATCATACTATTGGTTCATGATAAAGACGATCCAAGTCACTCATATGAAGAGAAATATTCGACTACGACTAACCATCTACTTTCCTCACTCGATGGACATGAAAATCAAGGGTTAAGGGTTGATTTGACAATTGGACCACTTCTATTATGATTTAAGGGCTGAAATTTGATGTGTATGGTTAATATGTTCCCAAAAGCTCAAATCCAGGATTTTGCGTGAAAGTGATCGTCAGAAACTATAATACTTAAAAATGGCATCTTAACTTAAGTTTAATTAATGGCATTTTTGTAATTTTTGCAAATATTCGAGTTTAACGAAATCTAACTCTTCTACATTGTTAATGAGGTTATTCTAAGCAACTTTAATAAAGGATACTCCATATGATCTCCTACGGATGTCCCGTTATTTGAATTTTAATATCAATGGCTGGTATTTAATATAAAAAAATGGAAATAAATTTCAGAAAATTTTAAAATAATTACGGTAAATTCGGGGCTTTACACACCAAGTTGCCACAACTGTATGTTAGGTCAGATTGTCAGTTGTCCTCATTAATGGTGTGGCCATATGATGAGTAGACTGGCCTAACGAATTAAACGGGTCAAGTTACGGGTAACCCGTTAAATTAAGGAATGGGTTTGGGTTTCTAGATTTCGGCCCGTTAATTACTAGGTTGGGTTTGGATGAGCAAATTTTTGACACAACAAGAACACAGTTCAACACTACCTGTTGCCAGGCCTAACTACACCCATCATGACCTTGTTAGAGAAAGACGGTCCTGTCAAAAGCTTTGTGAGGCCCACTGTGATTTACATGTTCTATTCATACTATCCATCTATTTTGAAAAATCATTTTAGGTGATGAAATAAAAAAACTGAGGCAGTTCGAATTCTAATTAGACCACGCCAAAAGAAACAATTGGGATTGAATGACTACTGCTAAAAATATCTTGGAGGCCATAAAAGTTTTGAATCAAGATGATATTTATCTTTTCCCTTCATCCATGTCTATGTCCATGTGACCTTATGAGCAGGTTGGATGGCAAATAAACATCAACATAGACATTAGGAAAGTTTAACTGTGGGGTCATTATCATCACTGCTTCTTGCAGTGTGGTCAACTCGAGGCTTTCATCTAACTCTTTTATTTCTTATAAAATTCACTAACTGGGGTAGTACCTAATCAGCGCCCCACAAAACTGCGGATGCAGATTTGCTATATGGGTCCCATCATGAAGTATGTGTTATATCCACACCGTCTATCTATTTGGAGAGATTGCTTTAAGGCATGAGCCAAAAAATGAGGCAGATCCAAAGGTCAAGTGAACCCCACTACAAAAAACAGTGGGGGATTGAATGACTACCATTAAAAACTTCTCGGGGGCCACATAAGTTTTCGATCAAGCTGATATTAGTGTTTTCCCTTCGTCCCTTTCTTTGTTAAATGAACAGGTTGGATCTCAAATAAACATCATGGTGGGCCCCAAGAAGGGTTCAACAGTGGATGTCACTGCCACCACTGTTTTTTTTGCAGTGGAGTCCGCTTTAGCTTATTCCTTAAAATGATGTCTCCAAATGAATTTACGGTGTGGATACAACACATATATCATCGGGGGGGGGGGGGGGGGGGGGGGGGGCTCACAGAACTTGGTGACGAAACTTTTATTTTGCCACAGTCTGCGTCTCAAGGCTTTTCATTTTCGGCTAAAAAACAATACAAAATGCGCTGTCATTGGGAAGGATGGGTTTTTATCAGTTAGAGTGGCGCCAATGGGCGCGAAGTAGGTGTTACCCAGGAACAGCTTAGTTGGTGTTGCCCCTATTACATGGCCCCTATATCCACTCCGTCCATCCGTTTATACAGCCCATTTTAGGAAAAATGATGAGGTTCCAAAAATCGAAATCTCAAGTGGACCAGACCACTAGAAACATTATTATTGAGTGCCCTACCATTAAAAATTTCAAAGAGCACATCATAAGGTTATGGTAGTTTTTATTTGAAATCCAAGCTATTGATAGTGCCAATAAGGTCTTGATGAAGGGAAAATATAAATTTCAAATTGATCCAAAACTTTTGTGGCCCACAAAATGTTTTTAATGGTCATTAATCACTATTTACAGTGGTATGGTCCACCTAAGATTTAGATCTTCTTAGGGTTTGGATCACATCCTAAAATGATATGGAAAAACAGAAAGACCGTTGTGAATATATATTAAAAAAAAAAAAGAATCCAAATCCTTTGCTCTACTCGGGCAGAGAACAACTGCTTGTGCCTCTGTGATTGGTCCAGCTCTGACTGACTGTGTCAGAGCTGGTCGGCCTTGATACAGTCCGTCGAGACCGATCACAGAAGAGGAAAACAGGATTCCTCTGCTCTCCGAATTCATTAAAAAAAGTATATATATACATCAATATGGGCCCACACAGTTAGGTTAACATCCACTTAGCTATTCCCGGGTAACACATAATTCGCGCCCGGCGCCAATGGTAATTCCTGTAGATTTTCCGGTCGTAATATTCCCACCTTTTCTTGGATTTATTTGGTGCTTTGGGAGGCTGTGATCATTCACACGAGTGAAATCTGTAATTGCACGCTTGTTATAAATGCAACCAAACTAAACCATCCAAACCGTCCGGACCACTCCAGATACATCATAATTCAAAATTTGGATTGAGTGGACCATCCTGAACTCTGATTAATGGACATTTCTTTGATCAGTTTGGACAATTGATCTTTTCATTTCAGCCGTTCATTGCATATCTGCGATTTGGAAGGACTGCACTTCAGTGCATCTCTGATACACCCGAATCAGTTTGGATGGTTGGATTTGAGAGACACCTATGACACCGTGGCCCCCATAATTGGTCATAAGGGACATTGCGAAGGCAACACTACTAGCTTAGACGATTTTTTCCGTTGAATCTGGATCGTTGCCTTCATACCCTTGATTGTTTATGTGAAAGTAAAAGGTTAGGATCATCCCTTGAACCTTTCCTACTGCAACCCAAGAGACATTATAACAAACGGTCGGCCGAAAGTTTGTACAGTGCGATTCGCATTTTTACAGCTAGTACAAGTGGGGCCCGTCTGTACCAAACCAGTGATATTGTGGGCGTGTATGTGCATGGTCCATTCACACAATCCAGATGGAGAAAGTCCAAACTTTCACAAGGTCGTCAAATATCCAATAACAGAAAAGGCCGCAGCAACTGTTCATATTCATGCGAAATTTGGATCTCCCAATATGGAGAATTTCGGTTATATCGATCATCTATGGTGAGGCCCACCGTATCAATGGTTTGGATCGGTGAACCATGTGTTCACTTGTACAAAAATGAAATCCCAAAATGAGCTTTACAACCCTAGTTGGGGGCGGATTCGGTCAGGTCGGGGTAACACCAATTTCAGCAAGGCCGTGTCTTTGGGGCCTGTATTGATGTTTTCTTTGTATATCCACACCGTCCATCCGTTTTTCCAGATCATTTTAGATTAGGTATATAAACACGAAGCTGATCCAAATCTCAGGTGGATCACACCACAACAAGTAGTGGTGATTGACCATTAAAAACTTTTTGTGAGTCAAAAAAGCTTTTTTAATCAAGTTGATATTTCTTTTCGCCTTCATCCAGATCCGTGTGACCTTATCAAAAGGTTAGATGATGTAAAAACATTACGGTGGGCCCTGGAAATGTTCTAATGATGGGTGTTCAATCATCACTAACTGTGGTGTTTTCCACATGATATTTGGATCTGCTTAATATTTTGGTCAATCACTTAAAATGACATGTAAAAACGGATGAACAGTGTGGATATACAACACATACATCAAGGTGGGCCCACGATCACGGCCTGACCGAACTAGGTGTTTCCCCGACCTTACCAAATCCGCTCCCCTATTTTGGTGAGAGATTTTTCCCAGACATGTCAAGCATAAGGCCCGTGTTCCCACTGGCATTTATGTGTACATCAAATCATCTCGGCCGTTCATTTGCTGCAAACGAAAATTTCGTGCACAATCAGGTATTGATTCCCTCTACTTCCTGAAAAAGCGAGCAGTTAAATGTGCGTATTGATTCCCTCTACAGACCACCATTGACGGTGGGAGATGCTAGCTAGACAATGACATTTTCACTAAATCCACGTGCTCCTCTTATATTAATTAAGAACAGCTCTGGCCCGACTGCTAGTAGGTACGCAAGGAGCATACCCACTGCACGTGGGTTAATCTTTCATTTGATCCAACCAGTTCTTCACTTACTCTGCTTCTTGTTAAAGCTGGAATTGATTGTTATGGAGGATTCCGAATTGGTCCCACATTGGAGGAAGAAAGTCCACAAGTCCAGAGGCCCAAGTCTCCAGTCCTTCCTCCGAGCTGAACAGCAACGGGCCGAGTAGATAAGTTAGCCAACCCTCCAAGCTGAGGGGCACCAATTGCCAAGCTTTCTATTACAATCTTATCAACATTGGCAAAAGCCAAAGCCAGAGGAAAGCACATCTCTATGTCCTCAGCTCTCTACTGAGTAGAGGGGCCAAGTAGTTCTTTACATGTGCTCTGCCCTCTGTGCTAAGGAGGAGCGACCGATGGCCAGAGCATGAAGATCATCTAAGCGAGCTAGCAGTTACCCAATCTTAAGGATGAGCTACCAAGTTGAACCAGCAGAGGCAGAGCTTAAGCTTATCCTATGAGGAAGATCTTTAATCCAGATGAGAGGCCTAAAGAGAAAGGGTTTGAGCGAAGAGCACCTCATCCATATTCAAAGCAAAGATTCCAATTATCAAAAGGTGGAAGTAATCAAACTGAGCGCTCTTATTAGTTATCTATCCACCCTGAGAAACATCGTATCAACGGTTTACTGTTAGTCTTAATACTGAATGCGGAATAATCGGATCGTCTATGCATCAATAATAGAGATTCCATACTGTAATCTTAAAGCCATACCTGATTGGGAAGACATTCCCGATGCCGCCGTGTTGCCGAGAAGAACTCTTGGTCTTCTGCACCTAACACCTTTAGGAGAACCTCTCAATGGGGACTAGGGTTTTCTCTTGTATGTTGGTGAGGGGACCAAGACGTATATTTATAGGAAAGAGGGCCAGAGAAGCTTACCCATCACGCTTCTCTCCTCTAGGGTCTCCACACCGTAGGTTTCCATATCAGGCTTAATAACCGCGCATAGGATCCACGGTTCAAGCGTCCCGCCCCAAACCTATTTGCAATGATCACAACTGTAGTGGGGCCCACTGAATCGCTCAATCTGAATAATCCAACGGTCATGATCTAAACTAATGATCATGTGTGGCCCACCCAATGGAGTCTTACATTCTCCCACTTGGGCTACACTGATCTCAGAAAGAAAACAAAACATTTATTTTATTTTGTGAAAAACATTTCATAAAACATGTTTGTTTCAAAAGTTCCTAATGGGCGCCCTACTGATTTCAAAACAATACCGTTGGATAATTATGAGCAACGCTTGTCAGATCCGGTCCATCAAGACCACTGATATTGAATCATGGTAGTCAACACAACATTTCATATTTTCGAAGTGCGACGAATCACGATCACAAATACCAATAGCCTTAACGACATGGATCAATGATATGGGGTGTGGTATGAAGATTACACGTCTCATGTGATCATACGTGTTTATCTTTAAGTGGTCCTACTGAACGTGTCTCCAAGACACAAACCAAAGTCTTGCTTACTCAAAACTAAATGTGCACACTGAAGGAGAAGCAAGATATAAACTGAAAAACAGAATCATCAATGCATAACAGATATCTCAAAAAATGTCTGGACATAATCGGATCATACATGAAAACTCCCACTACTGAAATACATCCTTGGGATTAACAACTCCCATAGATGTCACATGCTCCTTAAAGAGCGTGATAGGAAGGCCTTTAGTGAGAGGATCCGCTATTATCTGCCTTGTGCCGATGAGTTCCACAGACACTTGACGATTCTGAACTCTCTCCTTCACAACAAGATATTTGATGTCAATATGCTTTGACCTCGATGAATGCTTGTTGTTGTTGGAGAAGTTAACTGCAGCTGAACTATCACAATAGATTTTCAACGGTTTCGGGATCATCTGCACGACCCGTAAACCAGAGAAAAAACTCTGATAGTCTGTGGACATATCATGGGAAGATGACGCACATTCCAAGGCTATGGTTGCAATGTATCTTATTGCAGGAATTCAGGATACACTCTAGCTAACCTCCTGGAACATACTCCACAGATTATCTTCCTTTCCAATCCGTGGATCATATGGTGAAGTTGTCCAATAAAAATAGGCATCGACAAATAAACGGCTCAGATGGTTTATTGGAAACATTTTCAATAGCAATCCTGAACAAACACATATAGGCGACTATAACAAACAATGCTCCTCCGAGAGCACCATATCATTTCTCACAATGTGTGTGGGATTTATGAGGATTTCTCCAAAACTTAAAAAATGGTGTGAAATCTGGTCCACCTTCTTTTGAATAGGATTCGTGGATGGATGCGTGTCGCCAACGAATCCACTACCTTTCCAGGCTGTACCATACTCTCTCACTCACCACTTGTATTTGAAACATGTGGTTCATCCAAAGTTTCAAACCCAGACAAATTGCCGATAAAATCATTCATTTCTCACGCGATTAACAATGTGTCCTATTTATGACTGGTACCCTCATCCACATGTTCATTCAAGTGGAGCCATATTCTAGTGATCCAGACCGTTTATCTCATGGGTCACACCCTTAAGCAGTAGACATGTCAAAAACTCCTTTAGATTCGAACATCGCAACCGCTTGATCAACGGTCCTCATTTGTACGGTTAATGCACATGCGCCAAATGTTCACTGAGAAAGGAAGCGGATTAGCTGTTGCCCGGTTAACACTTAACATCTTAGTGGGTGTTAACCTAACCGTGTCGAGCACACCTTAATATATTTCTTGTATATCCACGCCATACATCTGTCTTTCCATCAAATTTCAGGATGCGATCTCAGAGATTAAGAAAATCCAAATCTCAGGTGGATCTTTGGAATTTTTAATGACGAGGCGCTCAAATACCAATCTTTCCTGTGGTGTGGTCCACCTGAAATTTGGATACGCTTAGTTTTTGGGATTCGGTCCTAAACTAGAATGGATAAATGGATGGACGGCGTGGATATACAATACATCATCAAGGTGAGCCCCACGGTAAGCATAACACTTACTAAGCTGTTACCCGAGTAACACCGAATCCACTTCCCTGAGAAAAGCGGATTAGCTGTTACCCTAACCGTGTGGGCCACCTTGATGTATTTGTTGTATCTACACTGTACATCTGTCTTTTCATTTCATTTTATGATGCCATCTAAAAAATTAAGACGATCCAGATCTCAGGGAAGCAGATTGCGTAGTGAGTAACTCCGCACATAAACTCTGTCGGGCCCACCGTGATTTACGTATTTTGTCCACTCCGTCCATCCATCTTAACAGAAATTTTAGGTATGGTGCCAAAAAAAAATGAAGCATATCAAAATCTAAAGTGGACCATACCACATGAAGTGTGAACTGAATGTCTACCATTGAAAAATGATTTGAGGACACAGAAGTTTTGGATCAAGCTGATATTTGTGTTTTTCCTTCATCGATATCCATGTGATATTATGAACAGGTTGCATGACAAATAAACATCATTGTAGGGCCTGGGAAGGTATCAACAGTGGAAATCATTATTCCCACTATTTCCGTAGCATGGTCCACTCGAGATTTGGATATGCTTAAATTTTGGGCTCAACCCCTAAAATGAGGTGGAAAAATATATGGACGGAATAGATAAAGCACATACATTCTAGGTGGGCCCAACATAGTTTACTCCGCACGCAATCCGATTCCAGATCTCAGGTGGACTATAGAACTAGAAACAGTATTGAATAACCATTAAAAACTTTTTATTAGGGCACAAACGTTTTGGATCAAGCTGATGTTTGTGTTATCCCTTCATCCAGTTATTATTAACATTATCAAAAGGTTGGAGGGAAAAGAAAAATTACGGAAACCTTACTTTGGGCCCTTTGGAATTTTTAATGATGAGGTACTCAAACACCACTGTTTCCTGTGGTGTGGTCCACCTGAGATTTGGATCCATTTAATTTTTGAGTTTATGTTCTAAAATA
The DNA here is from genome assembly GCA_003013855.2 of Liriodendron chinense. Taxonomy (NCBI): domain Eukaryota; kingdom Viridiplantae; phylum Streptophyta; class Magnoliopsida; order Magnoliales; family Magnoliaceae; genus Liriodendron; species Liriodendron chinense. The sequence continues at coordinate 186,475 of PVNU02003730.1, read as the reverse complement.
GGCTGGAAAAATGGATGGACGGTGTGGATATACAACAGATCATCAAGGTGGTCCCCACGGTAAGGGTAACACCCACTAAGCTGTTACCCGAGTAACACCCAATCTGCTCGTCTCCCACCCTTAATAAGTAGTTGGGAATCTTCCAACGCATTTAAATAAAATTTTGACATTTTGAATATTTGTAATGTCTGCTCGGTTCTTCCTAGCCATCTTTAAGGACCTTCTGACAGCAGGTGAACTGACTGACTAGTACTTTGTCCACGGCTCGTTTACGGCCTGTGGCTTTGCAGTGGCAACGTATCCAAGTAGGATACGACTTCCCATTCCCCTTTCCTCTGTGGAATTGCATGATTTATACCTGTTCTGTAAGGTCGAGGTCGTGCTTTATTAGGAGTTTGGTAACGAGTGGAGTGAGAGATTCTTTGTCCATTGGAAGGGTGTGAGAGAGATGAGAATTGTATTCCTGATTTTTTTTTTTTTTTTTTTTTTTGTGTTTTAGTGAAAAAAAACAAGCTCTACATTACTATTCCATAAAAGCAGCCATAATGATTAACAATGTAAATATCTGTACAATTTGCCTCGTGTTTTTTCTTTAGCTTTTGGCTTTTAATTCGAAGTTTTCTTTTGTAGTTTTACTTAGCCTGTGTTGATTGTGTGTGTGGTGCTTTTGCCAACAATTTCTATTAATGTCATAGGTTGAGAATTACATCTTAGCGTAATATTAGTATTGACATTTTTGTTACAATTGTATTTCAAATGGTTGAATCTAGTTTTATTAGATTTGAGGCGCAGAAGTTTAACAACCCCACTTTAGGTAGTCACATATATACACTTGTACATTCGTCTCACTTCTCAAGGAAAATAATAAGTGATTAGAAATGTTGTAAAATAGATTATTCTCAGTCGTATGCATAATAAGAGTGTATGAATTTTAGGGATGAAATTCTCTTTTAAGGGAGTAGATTATAACACCCCAAATTTTTATATGGACAGGTGCTACTGTGGAAACCTAATGTAGTTTATATGTGTTAGAATACGTTTAACTTACGCTTAATAATTTGAAATACAAATGTGAACATAGATTTTTAGAATTTTCATAGCAACGAAATTTTGTATAACACTCTATTGGTCAAAATAAACCATACATCATCAGTCTTGGGACAAATAAACAAATTCACTGTTCACTGGGCCCACAATTAATGTAGCAAGATTGGTCATCTAATCAACAATTTTACCATCTAATCATGGGATAAACCAATAAATCTCTCTAGACTAAGCTAAGAACCATTAGACACTTGTGTGATCAGATATGGAAGTGATTTGACTGATGGAATCATCATTTAGATGCACAAGATTATCAAAGTATGGCCCACTTGAGATGTGGATCTGCCTCATCATTAGTCGGATGTTCTAATGGTAACAGTAAAACTAGATGCTTGGTGTGGATCTTGCAAAGCAACTCAGTGGACCCCACCTTATGCGGCGCATGTACACAGAATGTGCACACTCGTGGTGCACCAAACCGGCAAAAACCAATGGAGGAAGGTTTTCTTCCTCTTTTAGAATTTTTCTGCTAGTGACGGGCTTGAACGGACCCCGTCCGTTTCTTCATAGTGTGGCCCACCATGTGCGGCTATGTGATTAATCCGAAATGAGATGAAATTTGGAGGGACAACAAAAAATGTAATTATAAATTATCATAAAATTATGAAAATAATTAAGTAGCTAAAAGTGCCAAAAACGTTACAACCAATAGACCTATTGAAAGCGAAAAAATTTGCAACCACAAGTTGCTGATGAATTGGGAATCATTCGGCTAGTTTGGGTTGGAATCACTCAAAAATCAAAATATAAGAAGCTTTCAACTCTTTCTTCCACGGGAGATTTGTAGAAAAAAAATAAAAATAAAATCTATAACTCAAAACATTGATCATTCTCATTATAAATGGATCATTATATAGCCAATTACAACCATATCTCAAAAATGTATTAATAAAAACTATCACTTTCCAATGCATGTTATATCTTTAAAAAAAAAAAAAGAAGTTTCTAAACTAGCAAAAAAGAAAAAAAAAATACTATTTTTGGTAAGTTTTATATCAGACGTATCTTTTTCATCATAGAGTTTTAGTATTCAGTGTCTTCTTAAGAGTTGTTTCTTACATTGTCAGGAATCATCTAACAAAGTTAAATTAGGATTTACTATTTTTATTAAATTTTACAATTTCAGGTAAGTTTCAGTTTAGTCATATTAGGACTCTTAATTAGAGTTTGCATTTTATTATTATGATTCAGTTTAGAGTCAAACATCAATAAAATTATTTCAAATTTTATTTTCTTTCATGTGGACTCGAGAATGGATTTGTGGATTCAAAGTTTTATACACCTAAGGTAAACGGTGATCTTCCTTAGCATGCCCTTCCTTGCACTAGATTAAGAACAAGTGCTCTCTTCCCTAGGATTAAAATGAATTGTGAATTAGAGACACAAACTTAGGCTCCCTTGAAAGCTGTCAGGATAACCATGTGAACTTAGAGACCGACCTTAGATTAAGTGGGAAAACAAGTGCCCATCATGAGGTACATAAGACTCAAACGAAAAAACTCTTCGAACTTAACCTAAAAGACCATCTTAGGAATTTAAAACTCGAACTTTTAAGAATATATGATATTTCTCTAAGTTTCTAGAATGATCAGACCACAAATTTATGGAACCATAAACCTGTGAAGAATTCACAATTTGACCTGATTCTCAATTCTGAGCGATTACTGAGTCATTGCTTTAATCGAGCAGAAGATCCGGATTTACCAGGACTAGGAAGGGATACAAGGAACATTCTACACTGGTCAGGCAGATGATCGACGTATTAGATTCAGACCCACTATAACCGTCTTTCCACGTTAGTCTAAAACCTGAAAACAGAAACATCACTCTAGGAAGTGGGGAATTATCATTATAATTTTTTTTAAAAAAAAGAGAAAAAATAATATTTTGAAGAACATTTCTAACTTTGGAATGTAGTCGAAACAAATCTTTGACCCTTAGTAGAGCCTAGAACAGTAAGTCGATCATTAGAACAAAGTTGAAGTTATCCGACAAATGAAAGCCTTGCCTTAATCCATGTAAGTCACACTACTTGGAAGGAGCAAAAACTTCCTCTATCCACGAACGAAGCCATCCACTAGAGGCAAAAGGTTATAAGAATCGAGTAGGGTTAAGAAAAGATCTTAAGTATGGACTTGGGACAAACTTATTTGAAGAACGATACACCCCTCAGATAAAATCTTATAGTTAGGCATTTAAGTGCGATATTAATGATCTTAACGAATGTTTTTGAATCTTGAAAGGAAATTTTTTTTTTTAAGGGTGGTAGGCCGTAATCAATCAGGCTAGTGTAGCTTATATACACCTTTCCATGCGAATGAACCTACCATGGAGAAACCGACGAAAACTTAGGCGTTATGAAATGAGAATATTAATGCTTAATGACATTAGAGCATTTTAGAGATGAAATTATTTTTAAGGGTGGTAGATTGTAGCGTCCTATAAATTTTCGCACCAGGCCTTAGCCTATACACGAGTAAAGTCAGAGAGTGATACGAACTCAATTTGTTACTGTATTTAGCCTAAAATTAACGAATTAGGATTATTTATGCTGAATTGCTATTTTCGTAAATTGCAAATAGGCCACACTATGAACATAGCTAATCTAGACCCTACCCATCCAGCACAAGAAATTTCGCTCTCCAATTTATTCAAAAAATGTACGGATTATCCAAACAAACCTAGAACACTCGTTAGTGGGCCATTAATGTCAAGACTAAAGAAAATTGTTCGTCTTAGCAGGCTTGACATCCCTCGTGGAACAATGAGTTGATACTACGCACTGAATCGCTCAACTTGGAGCTAATGGGGGTAACACATGTGATGTGTGAATCTTTTCAGAATTTATCTTGAACTTAAGTGAATTCGTCCATTTGAACTAATACAAAGTTATGGGTTTCGAGCTGTTAGATTTCAATGAAACTTAGGATCCTAGTCTTAAATATTTTCCTGCGTCATATCGATGACTGTTAAATGAACACTGCGTCATAACCGTTGATTGCTGCATCCAAAATATAGATAATCATATTCTTAAGTGGATCTCTACTTGTAGCAATTATCATATGGATTAGATTGACCTGTATGGACCTAGGTGGGCCCCAAATGCTAAACACAACCTCCCATAGGATTATACCACCAAAGAGCTAGCCATTATGGTCATTTGTACCACATCTTGCACTATAAATAGAACTCATTTGGACATTTCTCTCATAAATCTGAATTTATATGGTTTGTGAGAGTAAGAAAAAAGTGCAGAGAGAGAGAGAGAGAGAGAGAGAGAGAGAGAGAGAGATTAGTTGAGAGTTTGGATTTATTAAATCCTTGTCCTTATTGGACTAATTACCACTATATTGCTACCATTTTTCTTCGCCGGATCCACCACCATTTTGGAATCAAAGGTAAGATACGAATCCTATTATTTGATTTCATACCTTTTAATGTAGAATTCTATAAATCTTACTTAAACCCTTCGAATTTGATTAGGAATAGATGTTTCACCCAAAATCCTAAACCTTAATTAGAGGTTCAATTAGAATAAATATTAAGTTATTAACACTAGCTTTGTATTTAATCATAGGGATTTGAGTTTTTTTCTAAATTTTCGACACTAGGGCCGCATCCGAGTTTAGGGCTTTCGACTTTAAAGTGAAAATCTTTCCTTAAGCTTCTTCTTGGCAATTTTAGTTTGTCATTACTTGGATTTGTTGAATTTACTTATGTTATAAATGTTGTAATCACTTTGTTATTGTAATCTCAATGCAAATCATTAATGAGTGATACCATGTTTGATAAAATCTCTAAATGGTATGGAATTGTGATATTAGCATTCGTCTATGCTTGTGGATGTATTGTAATGATGGAAATTTGTTTGGGTTATTGTTCAAGTATTTCTGCATAGACCTAATTGCCTCATCATGATCTTCATGGGACTGCCTTGCTCTTGGAACCTTGTATGTGGTGATATTCATATAAATTGTTATATGTTGATATATGTCGAATTGTGTTGATATATGTTAAATTGTATTAATTCGTACATATGTTTAATTGTTATACCTTGATGCGATATTAAATTTACTTTGTGTTTATGATTATGTATTGATAATCTGAATTGTTATTGTGGTGGATCAAGTGTTATTTTATATTAAGTTCTAACAACCGTTTGACTAGTGTGTTGTCTACCCTTTAGTTGGCCATCACAAACTTATTCAATTGACCAAGACAGAACGATAGTGGCCAATGTCGGTTTGTCGTTGTTTGCGTGGGTCCACCGGATAAGTTTCATTCAGAGTTAATATTTCTTGTGTTTGACCAATGAATCACACTCTATGGAATATGGAATACCACCGTTGGTAGTGAAAGTGAGTCCACTCATAATCATTTGTGTGATATGAACCCACCAAGTCTCATAGGTCAGGCATGGTGGTATGAGACACTGTGTTCGAGCTGTCGGCCTACGCTATGGTGACGAGCTCCCCGTAGTGTCCTTTGAGCATCTATGAAGATAACGAGCCCTATTTGTGTTGAACTAATTTAGATAACGAGTCATTGTCCTTGATATGTTATTTGAATGAAATGTGCAAGTGTGAAAATTGAGATAGAGATTTGAGGGCTCATTGATGATTATTGGTGACGCAGCGCAAGGAGCAAGGTGGTCCAGTTTTAGACTTGTGATATAATAATAGTATCCCAGTTTTGCTAATACTGCTATATGCAAAATAATTAATAAAGGTCAAACTAATTATGCATATATGACATGAGCGTTTTAAGTAATTGTCCGATTGTTAAAGGTATACTAAAAAATGACCTTTAAACTTGCATTTGTGGGGTGGTTGATTGAATATTAAAGATCAATGCGTCATTTACTTTAATGTTTATGTTACTTTTGCCCAGGACATGCTTGATTTCCAATGACATTTATACATCTAATCAACTAGTTTAGGAACCGATTGTTTTGTTATGTTATCATTGCCTGCGCCTGCTTATGTGAGTAACATATGTAATTTGCTTAGTATCTGTGCGCTAGAGATAACATGCTTAAGCGTAGTACATGTAAAAGTTTGTATTTGTAGTGAACTTGTTTATAAATAAAATGTCACAAGTATAATTTAGGTTGTTAATGGGTCAAGCCTAAGGTAGGTCTCTGCTCGAATTTTGCATTGTTTTGGACCGATCCGACCTCTATTCAAAATTTTAATTTTTCAAGCCTGAGCCCGGCCCATTGACACCCTTAAGTATAGTCTTAGAGATATTTCTTCACTGTGATGACGTTTAACGCCTTTCATTTGACATATACAGATGCCTCGGAACGCCTCAGTAGTCTTATAACTTCATCCATTTAGTAGTCGTTTTTTTTTTTTTTTTTTTTTTTTTTTTATGTTGCATCTATTGTGATTTATACAATTCTCATATGGATGGACACTACTTTTGAATTGTACCTTTTGGATGTTAGCCATATATTTTTTGATTTAATTATCTCTGCTATACTTTTAATCAGATAGTTAAAATGCGTTACTCTGATTTATTTGTGCATGAAATGAATGTACATTTGATTGAGGACACACGTATAAGGACTTTCCATGTGCAGCATTCTTAAATAAGCATTTTACTAAATTCACGCTCGAAAACTCGGGATCTGAGTCTTTATACTCAGGTGTCGATTTTCGAGGCATGACAATGTGAGTTATGGTATACGGACGAAAAACTCATAATCCACCAAGATTCCTTTAATTTCTATCTAAAAGGTGGGTCCCACAGTACTCGGTGGATTAATCCACGCTGACCACAAGTAATAAATCAGAAGATTAACCATCCATCGGGGTTTTTCCATTAATGGCAGAGCTTTTTCCCATTCGGCTAAAAAAATCCACTTCTAGTAATGAGATCTATTCACTAATCAAAATCATCCAGCGAGTGGGCCATTGTTCCAAAAAATCGTCAATGTAAATGAGTTGTTTCCATTCAATCTATTCAGATCGAAATTAGCAATTATTCTCATGTGATCTTATGGGGGTGGGAATGACCTTATGATCGGTTTCGATGGCATGTAATCATCATAGTGGGCTGTAGAAAGATTTCAACGGTAGTCATTTAATCTCCATTGTTTCCTTCAATGTGGCCTACTTAAGCTTTCAATGTGCCTCATTTTTTTGGGCCCCCTCCTAAGATGATTTGGTAAAATGGATGGATAGGGTGAATTTTGTATAAACAACGCGGTAGGCCCTAGGCACATAGAGTTGGATTCACCCAACAATCCATGTCCAATAAGGTCCGCGGAACAACATGTTCAGTCAAGTGGTGATGGTGGACCCACTCTGATATGTGTTGTCTATCCATGCCGTCCGTCCATTTTGCCAGTTAATTTTTGGGCATGAATCCAAAAATATAGCAGATCCAAATTTCAGGTGGACCTCATCGTTGGAAACATGATGAGTAAACGTCTGCCATTATAAACATCTTCAGGGCCACAAAAGTTTTGGATCAAGCTAATATTTTTGTTTTCCCTTCATTCTTGTCAATGTGATCTGATCAACAGTTTGGATGGCTAATAAATATAAGGTGCGCCCTAGGAAGTTTTTAATAGTCGGCGTTCAATGACCATTGTTTCCTGTGGTGTAGTCCACCTAATGTTTGGATCTGGCCCATTTTTTAGACAATGCCCTTAAATGAGCTGGCAAAATGACTAGATAAAGTAGGTATGTAACACAAACATTTAAGGTGGACTCCACCGTCGCGGCATTACCAGATAGGGTGTTTCGACAACCCAACGTGCTTTTTTAACCAGGTGTTTTAAACTGCATACCTACCAACATGCTTTCTTTCTCATTAAATAGAAATCAAGATAATCTACCACCCTATCAACATTTTGAAGTGGGGCCCATATTACCTTCGTGGAGGGCCTGACTTGGGTGAGAACCCGGAAACAGCGAGGTGGGTGGGACACTAAACCTAGGGCCCACCTGGATGCATTCCTTGTAGATCCATGCCGTCAATCTGCTTTTTCAGATTATTTTTTACTATGATACAAAAAAGAAATGAAGAAGATAAAAATTTTGGGTGGACTACAACATAAGAAAAAAAAAAAAATGGTTAAGGCCATTAAAAACCTTTTGTGAGCCACAAAATTTTTCTATCAACCTGATTTTTTTTTTTTTTTTTTCCTTTCATTCTGTCTACATGACCTTATCAACAGATTGGATGGTCAATAAACATTACAGTGGACTCCAGGAAGTTTTTAATGGTCACGATTGAATGAGAACTGTTTCTTGGGGTGTGGTCCACCTAAAATTTGCGTCTTCTTCATTTTTGGGACTACATCCTAAAATAATATGAAGAAACAGATGGACGGCATGGATCTATGAAGAATACATCCAGGTGAGCCCTACGTTCAGGTCCCACCCACATCGCTGGTTCCGGGGTCTCACCCAAGTCGCGCCCCTTCGTGTATTTAGAAGTGGGGCCCATGGTACAGCGGTGCAAGCTATTATTGGTACACATTCAGCTGAAAGAAAGGCCAAAGATTGAGTAGCTGTGACCTTCCAATTTGGTAAGAACCTGAGACATGTTCCATTAATATCAAAGGTTTGGAACACTTGATAACAGGAATGTGGTACAGCCATCTTTATGCATTACACGTGGCAGGCTGATTGATTAATCTAATCTAGTCCATCCATCTACATGGCCCTGATGATGGCTTGATTTCAAAAATCAAACCTATTAGACAATCTATCCCGTCACTTCTCTTCAATTTATCCCATTAAATATTTGACCGTTCAAACATTCATTTCCTATCATCTCGTTGAGGGCCACCGAATCAGATGGACTCATATGCGTGCTTTATGAGCCAGAAGCCATCATGTCAAGTCAGTAGATGGGGACTCGGATTGTGTAGTCTAGCACACAGCACCGACCTAGGTACTGTGTGCTGCTCGAAAAGCTCTATCGGCCATCACGATGTATGTGTTTTATCCACGCCGTCCATCCATTTTTCCAGATCATTTAGGGCATGAGCCTAAATATGAAGTAGATCCAAATCCCAGGTGGACCACACCATAAGAAAGGGTGGGGATCGAACGCCTACCATTAAAAACCTCCTGTGGGCTACGAAAGTTTTGGATCAAGCTGATAGTTGTATACAGGTCTGTGTGACTTAATCAACAGTTTATATGGAAAATAAACATTACAGTGGAACCTAGCAAGTTTTTAACGGCGTTCAATCCCCACTTTTTCCTATGTTGTCGTCAACCTGAGGTTTGGATCTGCTTTATTTTTTGGCTCATGTTCTGAAATGATCTGAAAAAATGGATGGACGGCATGGATAAACCAAATACATCATGGTGGGTCCCACGGAGCTTTTCTAGTAGCACCTAGACCAACGTGGTCCTGTGAACTACACTACGCAATCTGAGTCCATGGCCCCAATTTTGATGGGGGATACATGGTTGAAGTTGGCACTACCGTACTCCGGATCTTCCGGCTCCACCATACGTCATCATATCCCATCTATACATCCTGGATTTTAAAAATGCATCTGAACCGTTCACGGAAAGCAAAGGAGAATTTGGAGTGAACGAGATTTAGGCCGCTTCCTTTTTCCTTTTTCTTGCTGGCATGAAAAGACTCGGCTTTTAGCTTTCTAGATTGTCCCTAATAGAATCTTGCACTTTACTCTGGGCCCACCTCTCCTTGGCTGTGAAGCAAGAAACCGAACAAAGATCATTGAGCTTTTAAGCTAAGGACCATCCATGTGTGTGCCCCACCTAGAATTTTGTCTATGTGGGCCATGGGCCATGGTTATCCAAACCATCGGTCCCATGGATTCTACCATCGATGAGGAGTGCACCAAAAAAATTGCTAGACAGGAAGATCCGAATCCTCTGCTAAGCAGATTATGGGTAAACGGTTTAGATTGAATATGCAGTGGGGTCCTCTAGATCAATGGTCTTGATCATTAAACTATGGGCCTCACTTGTATGGAATATGGATTAGTGCTCATTAGCAAACGATAAATGGCTTGATGGGGAGTTGGATTTTTTATTTTTTTTTTTGGTTATATTTATTTTGCTCTCGCAGCGTGTGATGCTTGATTAGGTGTCACTCATAATTGTACAATTGCCCTACATTAAACCTCGGGACTCGTATTGCGTCGGTAGTGTGTTGACGCGGTAAAGTTCTGTGGCTCCGTGTGTTATATTCAGACCGTCCATCAATGGTTTCATATCATTTTAGGGCATGATCCAAAAAATGAGGCAGATCTAAGACTCAGGTGGACCACACCACAAAAATCGGTGGAACAGTGACAGACACCATTGAAACCTTCCTAGGGCCCACCATGATGTTTATTTGCCATCCAACCTGTTCATAAGGTCACACAGACATGGATGAAGGGAAAACAAAAATATCAACTTGATCCAAAATTCTGTGCCGCCCCCAAGAAGTTTCCAATGGTAGTCATTCAATCCCCACTGTTTCCTGTGGTGTGGTCCACTTGAGCTTTGGATCTGCCTCACCTGTTGTTTTATTCACTGAAATGATCTGGAAAAATGGATGGACGGTGTCGATATAGCATATCCATCATGGTGGGCTCCACAGAGCTTTGCCACCTATTCTACGGTACGCAATCCGAGTACAGTAAGTTGTGGATAATTGCTGCAATAGGACCAATGGACCATCACATACTTTCATTTCAACCGTCAAATAAATGTTCGCCAATCCAATATTTGGGACCCATAATCTGGCCAATCCAATTTCAGTTACTTGTATATGTGTGCCACGTGTACAATTTCTCAGAGCCTGCGCATCGTCCATCACAAACTGCCAGAGTATCGAAGTTTTCCCCCTTCCTAATTCCTGGACCCCTTAGCAGCACATGTGATGCTCTCTTGAGAAAGACACATACACTGGGTCTTTCGGTGGTGGGCCCCATCCATTAGCCATGTTTGTTGTACAAAAACATTAAAGTAATGGGCCTCTTTCTTTTTCCTAGTTTCGTTTTCATTGACGTCTTTAGTGAAGATGTGGTACCAACGAAAGTGGGCCACACCACAAGAACTAGGAATATGACAAAGGCAGCGTTGGGTAGGCAATGTGAATGAGTGGCCCACTGATAATTCTAGGAAAGGCTAGTGAAATTCAAGCCAAAGAGACCTTTTGTATTTCAGTCAATCATGGTAGTGTGACACATCCTCCTCACCTAATTAATTAGTAGGAATGTGGAGAACTTAGACGGATTCGAAAAGCCCTTTTCTTGAAAAAGAGAGGAGATTATAATAATAATGGGAATGGTTTTAATATGGGCTTCCCATCACGTGTGGGGACGGGGACTGGAGAAACTGTAGGGATGGTGTAGGCTACATGCAAAGAAAGAAAGAGAGAGTTCATGGTTTCAAGTATGGGTGACCCATCTCCACATTTCTTTATGTTGTGGACTACTCAAGCTTTACATCTACCTTATTTTCGCTTAACTTGCTAACATGAGTTGGCGCCATAGATGTATGATATGGATGTCCCCAGAACCTTCGTTGCATGGTCTCATTATTATGCTCCGTGTGCAAGCCAAATGCGAAGCCGAGAAGTTTGAGCGAGCTACTTGCATCAAAAAATTGCAAAGACAAAATATTTGGTTGTAGGTAAACTCTAAGCCTTTGATGGCTTTTTACGAGTGAAATTTAAATTGCCCTAGGACAATAACTACATTAATCTAAGTCATTTGCTAGCTTTTCTTGAGTAAATTTGACTAGCATGTCGAACAATAGCTACATTTTTAAATTGCTAAAATACCCTTGATATCATTTAAAATGTCTTCCCATATCTTCTAAGCATTCAAAATTTTCCACCCTAAAAAAATAATTGCAATGGAAAAATGTCCAAAGGTTGCTTGCCTTGTACATTATATAGATTAGATATTTCAATCTCTAATACATAATGATTTTATACTAATAGTGATTGTAGAAAAAAATATTGCAGTTTATTTCATTGAAAATATAGTAATATATAGAAGTGGTGAGAGATCTGTAGAGATTTGTAGAATATTTTAACTGATATACATGAATTCATCCATATATCTATTTATAGTTTGTACAGTTGTATATATTTATATTATAAGACTCACCCTTAAGCTAGAGCATGGATATCAATCATGCCTAGGTTGAAATATATACGAAGAAGACAATGATGATCAACATCTGCTAACACTCCCCCTCACACGCATGATATGTTTGGATACAAGATCTTTGAGAGCTTCATATCGATTTTGTTATTGTTGATTTCTAAACAACGGACGAGGTAAGCAAGGGGCCACCTAGTACTAATGCGTGTCACAGATCTCTTGCTAGTAAGTCGGCTGGATCTGAAAAATAGGCCCTGCATAGGACAAGGAAGGCTAAGAAGGTGGTCAGGGATCGACCGTTAGTCCTCCGATGCCTAAGTCAAATAGGTCTAATAAGGAAGATAGGCAGTGAGCTTTTAGGTAGATAGGTTTTGCGTACCTTAAAATAGAGATGAGTGCTTTATTTATGGCCATTGAAGAAGGGTTGCGGGCCACCATCATGGTAGTGAGACCCATTGGGCAGCGTGATTCTCAGAGACGTGGATCACACTAGTAAGGGCTAAAGACATGTCCGTGTCCTTCGGACATGTCTGCTTGCAGTTATGGCGATAGCGGTCCAGGTCAGTAAGCTGGTGATTACAGCCGAGGACGAGCTCTAATCTCGTCGGCCATGTCAGTAGAAAACCTAGGTAAGGTTGTCTTTGATGTATCCAAAATGCCCTACGGTAAGGCTGACCTGTCGTCGTATCATCTCTGGTCCTTGGCTCTCTTCCTGTTGATGTCGGGCATTCTGTACCCATTCCAGGTACATAAGCTTGAGGACCTGTACTTAGGCTTGTCAGCCAACAGGCTTCATGGGCTTCCCTTGGGCCCTGAGGTTAACTCGAATTTACCCACAACAGGTAGATTGAGCTTTTGTCATTTGTTGTATTTTTTTTTTTTCAAATAGTAGTCCATCCAAACTCGACAGCAATTGAGCCACAAAAAGACTATTTGCACACACACGCCTCTCAAATACATGCACGCAACATTATACATGCAACATTACACACACGATATGTTGGGATACAAGATCTAATTTGAGAGCTTTATATAGGTAAATTGAGCTTTTGTTATTTGTTGAATTTTTTTTAGAAGTAGTAGGCCATCTAGCTCAAGTGGTAGACTGAGTGAAGATAACATCATTTCAACACTAAGGTCTTGGTATTGATTTCCAAGTGGGGGTGGCTAACATTGTGGTGTGACTAACAGTTGGGGTGGGTGTACTAATAGTGGGGTGTGTGTACTAACCAAAAAAAAGGTTAGTGAAATATAGCCACATGATTGGTGAATAATATTGCCATAACAATAGTATGTAAAGGCACATGTGCAATATTGCATGATATTTGAAAGAAAGAAACAATGAACGTAAAGAAAAGCTATATTGTCATCTAAAAAACACTGCAAAATGGAGGTGATGGCTGCAGAGATAATGCTCAATGGAAGATAAAAGATAACTTACTACTGAATGCATATGAAGACAAAGTTGTAGTAAAGGGTAGCAATTAGCAAGATATAGGTTCACATGTATGGGTTGCAATGGACGCAAATGGAGAGGATGATGACCCAATGGTTTATTTTTCTTAAATTATGCATAACAAACCATTCCATTACTATTAGAGGTTTTACATACAAACTACGGCTTTATTTTTAGGAGACTATTTGTACCCCCACTTTTTAGAATACACCCCCTTTTTCTTTTTCAACAATGGATGTATCGATCATCCTAATATGCTTACTTTGGGTGTATGTATCAAACTCAATGGGCCCAATTGTTACATCCTTTTTTTTTTCCCTTCACCCATGCTCTACTAGCTCGAAAGCGGTAGAGATGACCTGAATGGCCTAGATGGAGGAATTAGTATGTCCCTACACAACATTGAGTTTTGTAAGCCTTTACTCCCATTTTCACTTATACCTATGAGAGATAGACCAGCGCTTCCTTTGCTAACATGTACCAACGGGCGGAGCACACTCCTAGTAAGGCATCTGGCCATTCTACACTGACCCAAGAAGAGGAACATGATACTACAAGAAGAAAAAGCTTGTAGTGAGGTGTGAATTCTCCTCCATTGAAATGGATGGTTGAGCACTAGGGAAGAGGAGGTTATGACAAAGTTGGCTTCTACTATCGGAATCAATGGCCAACATCATCGGATGGTGATAGGTTCCCGTCTCACTACTAGCGTTGGAGAAGAGAGCTAGCAGCGGTATCAGTACCAAAAATAAATCAGTCGATCAGATTTATCGACGAGGACAAATTTGATGAAGATTTGGTGGGTGATAACAGTGGTTTCAGATGAGTTGATAACAATGGTTGTTGCAAACGGTAGAGATGGTGATGCTAGCAAAGACAATTATATTATAGAGGACAAAGATACAAATCACGATCGAAGGTGGCAGTTAAAAGAGGATTTTCGAAACAGGTACTACATACGATGCAAGCAGATGTAATGAATTTAGGATTTGAATTGAGTGAAGGCGGGTAATAAGGTCAGATTAATGGCATGAGAAGAAAATCGATAGCATGGAGATGGAATTAGCTAGATTTGGATGATAGAGATTTAAGTTTGATGATATGTAATCAATAAGAATAGTTCTAGTCATCGAATGATAGTGGGTTTGGAGATGATGATTTGGTGGGGTTTTTGTTGGAGCTAGTGCCTTGGAAAACCAATGTGAGCTCTAATCCATTAACCGTGTGGATGTGATTAGGGCGATCTCAGCCATAGATCATGATGACCATGAGTCTTTAGTAGACATCCAATTAATCCTTAGTGTATAGTATTGATTTGAATCTTCATTATAAGGTTGTTGAGGAGTGATTCCTCTAGTAGTCCTTGAGAACTTGAGATTGGACATGACGATCATTGGCCTGGAAGAGTTGTGGTCCATGTATCTCAATACCCTATTAGATTATGACCGTCACAAGTGCATGGTGCACACTTTTGGACATCAGTTCAAGAGATATATAATCATCTTGTTTAAGGGGATTGACTTGGGTCAGGATGGACAATCTCCCCCATTGAAAATCGACTTGGTGTCAGTTTATGACTTACCTTTACCCTACATAGAAGTGTGAATGTGCCATGAACAAACGATCTGAGTTTGGATCTTTGGTCACTCGCATTGGTGGATCAAGATTAAGTTAATAGTCTAAGGGTCATTAGCTTAAACTGTGATCATCATATCAGGACTTGATGATGCATGAAAGATGATTGATCCTTAAACTTGAGGATGTGTAAGGGTCACGATCTTGATTGGTCAACTTTGGTTCTTTCTACGAGGTCAATGTAGGGGCCAATAAAGTGGATGTAGTTGGGTACTTCCATTAGGAGTTGTTGATTCTTATACGGTCCAACAAGAGATCTATTAGTTTGCCTAGGAGGCTTTGATTTAGATAAATCAGGGACTTATCAAGTGATTTTTTTTATTGGACCCAGCACACTGATTGTTTTAATCAAAATTTTAAAGGTTTTTAACCGTTAAAGTTTTATTTTAACCGTTACAACTGCTTTGATCGCACTTGATGATAACCTTTTTTAGTCATGCAATGCACCCACCCTGTTAGCTGTGCAACGCACCCATCGGTTAGTCACACGATGCACCCACGCACAGGTGGGGTTAGTGTGTCTCCTTAGCACTCAAACTTGAGACCTTATGTTAAAATGCCCAAGCGTCTTCCAGCTGAGCACCCACCCACTTGATGATAGCCTAATGACTCAAATATGATGGTCCACTTCTAATTGGCATGAGATAAGATCATTAGTGGATAGTTGTGATAGTATAGGGAATAAATCATAAGTATATGTATAGATGAGGCGGATTCACACACTTCCCTCACAGTAGGTTACAAAGTTGTGTGTAGGGTGACAGAGTATCATATTGGTATTTCCCTGAAACCTTAACTTCCTTCTTTTTTTTCTTTTTTTTTCTTTTTTTTTTAAGAAAGCAAGCAAGAAAAAAACTTTCTTATTACTTACCCAGAATTAATACGTGAAGCTTTAGACACACTTTTCCTTTGGGCGAGTAAATCAGATAAATAAGAGAAAAATACTGTAAAGAGAGTAAATGAATGAGTTTTCATCATTTTCGCATCTTCTACATCTCTATGATATATCCTTATAAATGGTTGCACTTATCAGAGCAAATTCCTTAGGCAATTTAGATTTCTCCGGTATTAGGATAGATCGAGGAGAGACCTCATAGGTTGAAATACCATCATCAATTTGGATCCATACATATCATCTTTTTTCAGGTATAATCTTATTGTTGGGGATTTCGAACTGGTCCCTTACATAGGAAAAAGGCCCACAGTCCCAGAAGGCCCAAGTATAAGTCCTCATCTTTCGAATTGAGGAGCAAGAAGGGTTGAGCAGAAAGGCCAATCAGCCCTTCAAGCTGAGGAGTATCAACTGATGGTTCGAGCAAGGAGATCATTAGAGCAAGCGATTACTCAAGCTAAAAAATGAGCTACCGCGCTGGATTGACAGAAGCAAAGCTCAGACTCGTCCTCTTAAAAAGATCTACAGTCCAGATGAGAAACCTAAAGAGGAGTTCGGGCACCGAGCTCCACATTTCGAGTAGACGCGGTATGACAAGTTTGAGGCAGATCTGCCAAACACAAACAAGATAGGTATCAGACTTCATCTCAACCGTAAATATCTACTACAAGTCATGGACGAAACTCTTGCCTAATTATGACTCTCCTAACGTATTCTAGCGGGACTCCCACATCCAGAATCTTTTTTATTCTATAAAATGTACATGATCATAATTAGGAGATCTTAAAATTAGAATTTCAATTTTGAATTTGGAGAAAATCGTATTCCATTATACAATCAAATGAAATCCCATTAATTGTTAACACCGAACTAATGTGTTGCTGATCGAACAACGAGTGATGTTGCTAATTATAATGGCAACAGGTTCAAGAGGGCATGGCAACGATTGATGAGAGGCTGAAGTAGATCCAAATCAACTGCCTAGATCAAAGGTCAGACAATTACAATCATCACAAAAAAGACAATGCTGAGATTAGGGGGAGATGGTGGGAAATGAGGATTCAACAACCAAGATCCTAGATCACGACTCTTATACCATGTTATTCCATAAGATGCTATATTATGAAACTATAGTCTAATTTATTTAGTTGATTGCATAATAATATATAGTAACCAGAATTCATAGAAATATGTAGGAGATCTTAATAAGCATACATGAAGCTATTTATATACTTATCTATAGTACCATACAGAAACACGTATTTAGTATCTTATATTGCAATAGTGATTAGGTAATTATAAACATTATTATAAATTAAAATGAGATTAACTCAATTTTAGTTGTCTAGCTAACAAGAGCGGTTATAATTTAACCGCATACCATCACAAAACTACAATGACATTCTGGAAAACTTTGAACATGCCTTCATGTCAATTCATTGTCCATTTTTTTTCTTCTAGAAATTGAGAAAGGGATGCTTGGCCATAATGATTGATGTTAATTAGGTATACATTACAGATTTGTCATTGGAATTGTTGTATCATAATGAAAAGAACAAGACTAACGTGGTATGCATGAACAGTAGGTTCCATATTAGCAAAGCCATCATGGTGAAATTCTAATTTGGTCATTTTAATCATTTTTACAACAATATTCATGGTGGCGTGATCTCATTGATCATGATCAATGGACCCCAATGAGCTAACTCATTGACTTGGCTCCCTTTTCAAAAACAATGTCTAAGCTCTTTCCCATTAGTTAGGGTGAGATTAGATGCTCAATTGAATTGAACTTCAATCAAATGAACATAGGAGGGTGGCAATAGACTAATGATCGAAACCATAATTTTAATTATAACTCTGATCGAGGTGATCTTGTAGCTACAATTGGGCGGTGATTCTCTATGCAATTTTGGGGGGCATGGGTGGGATCCCATGTTGCCCGTAAAATATTAAAAACTATGTTGTTGTATTAGAATCTTAAGATGACAATTAATTAGGTTTTATTATGCAATGATGTCTCCCACGTGATTGTTGTTGCCTTCATCGCAATTCAAGCAGTAAATGATGGCAAAGCCCATTATCATTATGGAAGTGAACTGACTTGCGTAGCTTATCAATCACACGACATGAGTTACTTGGGTGTTTGGAAAGGGAAGTCTGGAGGATCCTTCTTGAATTTCTCAGTTCTTGAAGGTGGAAACTTGACGTGGAATCTCATGATGGAAAGTTCATGCATGTTGGTGAATGGGCGGCATTCGTACTTGAGCCTGAGTTCTCTGTTAGTGACGTGGAGTTTATACATGTGGGACCCGTGGTTTATTGATCTTGATCGTTGAACCCGTATCTCTTGCCCTCGATGGACCATGCCCAACAAATCTACTCAATTGGATTACTGTATACTTTTATATGTTGTCATGCAAATGCACGGTTAAAATGAAATGGAAAAATGACCATATTCATGGGAAAAGGCGCCAAAGATTGGACGGCTAGGATCTAAAATTTGGAGGATTTCTAAGGCATGGGCCAGAATATTGGCAGACGAAATGTAAACACATTTGGACGCGAGTTGCCGGGGAAACCCCGCCCCAGGGGAGGTTCCTGCGGTCGGAAGCTACATGGGGCCTGCTGAGATATCTGTGAGTAATCCACCCCGTCCATCAGTTTCTTCAGCTCATGTTAGGGTACTATACCAAAAATGAGCCAGATTCAAAACTCAAGTGGACCACACTATAGGAAATAATGAGGATGGAACGCCTACTGTCAAGGGGACACAGAAGTTTTGAAATAGGCCAATATTTGTATTTTCGGTTCATCCCAGTTACAATGACCTTATGAACGGTTTAGATGGAATATAAACATCATGGTGGGCCCCGGGACGGTTTCCATGGTGGGCATTTCCATCCGTCTGTTTCCAGTAGTGTGATCTGGCCCTTTTTTTTGGATCATGTCCTAACATGAACAGGAGAAGCTGATGGAAGGTGTAGATTTCCCACAAAATCGGTGGGGCCACATAGGTTCGAAGGCAACTCGCGACCCATATTCTAATAAAGGTTGATGATTGTTTGGATATTGGACCCCAGCTGGAATCCTCTACAAGACTACAAGACCTGTTTTAGGTCAATGTCCTCTGCAGCACCGGAAGTATTACGCCCATGTCCGTGGGCCCCACCGTACTGTATCCACTCCATCTATCAGGTTCTATCCTCTAATCCAGGGACTAATCCCAAAAATCAGCTAGATCCACCGTTCATTGGATCACACCACGTCGAACAATGGGATGGGATGCCCACCATAAGTTTGTATGTGGCCCCCCATGGTGTGTATCTTTCATCAAACCCGTTAATCAGGTGTGATTCGCCAGAATACTGAGACAATACAAATATCAGCCTGAGATAAAACTCAGTTGAGCTACACCGTGTGACTCAGCGGTTTTGAGAGCAATTTTACATTGTTACAACTGTTCTGGCCCATATTAGATTTAATAGGATAATATTATGTATGTACAGTCCAAATATTGGTTCTCACCTGATGGACGGAGTGGATTTTAAATATACAACATGGTGGACCCCATAGAGCAGGGGTGTTTTCGTGATGAGTAAAACAGTTGTAGCCGACTGCATGCGGTTCTGTGGGGCCCAGCCTTTTTCAAAAGCATGCAATGATGGTGTCTTTATAAAGTTATGGTAAAGTCATCTTTACAATTTACACCATACACGTGGCGAGGGAAATGGCGGATTTCGAACAGATCGACATCCTCCACAACGATGGGCATGCAACAGAAGCGGATTGCGTGGTGTACCATACACCAGCAACTTAGCTGGTGTATTCACGTCAGCAAGTTCTGTGGGCCCCACCAAGAGGTATGTATTATATCCAAACCGTCTATTCATTTTACGAGATCGTTGTAAGACTTTGTACTAAAAATGAGATGGATCCATAGTTCAGGTGGACCACATTGCAGAAAGCAGTGGAGAGTGAACGTCTACCATTGAAACCTTCTTGAGGTCACAAAAGCTTTTTATCAATATGATATTTGTTTCTACTCTTAATCCATGTCATTGTGACCTTATGAACAGTTTGGATGGAAAATAAACATCATGGTGGGCCCTAGGAATTTTTTAACGGTGATAATCATTGTCCCAACTTCTTTCTGTTGTGTGGCCCACTTAAGATTTTTATATGACTCATTTTGGTTATCGTGGCCTAAAATGGTCTCGCCAAATGGATGGACGGTGTGGATATAATAAATACATCATTGTGGGGTCCACCAAACCTTAATCCTTTGTAGACCGTTGTTACGTTGGCTGTACTCGATTTCTGACGCTCTCGTCTGCGCTCGCCACGTACCCAGGAACGTCGGTGGTGTAGGGTACACCAGCCAATCACATCCAAGTGGGTCCACCATGATGATATCACCTCAACTCCGTCCATCAGTTGCAACGCCCGATGTTTGGACTGGAGTCCATTAATCAGCGGCTGATTCAAAAGTCAAGTGTGTCGTGGAAAAGTGGGGATGCGGACAGCCACCTTACAAAGATTTCTGGACCCACCCTCTTGTTTGAGTCATGCGATCATATCCGTTTATCAGGTAAGCCCGACCTGGCGTCTCCCTTCACCATTTTTGGACGGAGATGGTGTAATCCAACACTTTGTAGGGCCTAATGCGAAGTCTATGTGACATCCACACCGTTCATCAGTTTCACCAGCTAAAATTAATATATGAACCAAAAAAATGACGTAGATCCAAAACTCTAATGTACCACGCTGCAAGAAATAATGAGGATTGAAAGGTCACCATTGAAACCTTCTTTCGGCCCACTGAAGTTTTGGATCAGCTTCAATCTCCACTGTTTCATGTATTCATGTGGGCATTCAATCACTACTGTTTTCCTGTGTATCTACCATCAAAACAAGCCAGAGTAAAAAAAAGCTTCCCTTTTATCCATATTTGAGATAAATACATGGTACAGACTGGAGGAGGGCCAAAATATGATCGAGCCATCTATCTTTAGTACACTTGGGCAGCCCAATTTGTCCATCGGAACGGTCCATCCAGTGGGCCTCATTAATGTGATCCCTAGCTTTTTAGATTTTTTATTGTTTGTTTAATTATAAACTTTATAATAACCATATAATTAATTTCTTGACTCACCTAGTTAACCTGCCGAGTCCTGAGTTGACCCAACCTGGTAACAATCCAAGTACAAGTTCGAATCCAGGTTGGCCAACTAGGCCCCAACCAAACCATTAATGTGTGTGTGAGCGCATTGAATTTTCGTGAAACAGTCCTAATCATCTCATCATCACATTGGTTTGATGCACTAAACAAAATAATGTCCCGTCTAAATCAAACCAGACAATGATCTGATTTGAGATAGACATGTGCTCTACCTGACGATGGGAACTACCTGATCTTTGAACCCTGCAATTTTCATGGTGGGTCTACGTGTTCATCTCAAGCCCACCATTAGTCGGTGCTTTGTGGACTCCACTATGATGTACGTACTCTATCCATGCTGTCCATCCATTTTTTTGGGTTGATGAAAAAATAGGCAGATCTAAATCTTAAGTGGACCACACCACTGGAAATAAGTAGCGATTGAATATCCACCATTAAGAACCTCCTAAGGCCCGCTGTAATGTTTATAACCTATTGATTGGGTCATACGGACCTGAATGAAGGGGGGAAAAAAAACAAATATATTTTTGGTCTCAAGCCATAAAAATGATGTGAAAAAATGGATGGACCGCATGGATGAAACACATACATCATGGTGGGGCCCACAGAGCAGGCAGCGTCAGTAGCCAAACTGCCTCCATGATATGGGTATAGGTGCATTAGCAATTGAACACAAAAGGATTCGGCCAGAGCATCCAATAGCAGATGGGGCCCAAGAAGTGGCTGTTCCATAATAGCCTACCAACCCACCCTGTTTTATTACGCAGGGAGAGAAAATCCCGGGACATCCAGGGCCCACCATGTTGTAATGATTCTATATTCACCGTACAAACAAAAATAAGACCGATAAAAACTCAATTGGGCTAACACGAACGATGTGAAAACACCGCTCTAATTTCACGTGGTGTGGACAGCCTGACTTTCATATTGGGCTGATTTTTTGTATTATTCCTTAATCTTGGTGCATCAAACCTAATGAATGGGTTTGATGAAAGATAAATACAATGGGTGGCCCCACACACAAACCTAAGGTTTGCGTTCCTTACCCATTGTTTCTTGTTGTGTGGCCCACTGTTTTATTGGTGTGGTTGGCTTTTGGTGCAGGACCAAAGCATTGAGGAGCACAGCTGATAGACTGAATTCACACAGACAACAGGGTGGGTGCACAGAGCTTATGATAATGCATCAAAACACACCAGAAGTCGCATGCCCCAGCCGTGATGTGCCGGAACCGTCCGCAGCACCTGTTTTACATTCACTGAAGTTCTTTGGGGCCCACCATGTTGTATATGTGAAATCCACTCCGTCCATCAAATGATAACCTTTATTTTCACCGTACGTACAAAATATTATCTGCTAAAAAATTCAGATGGGTCAACATCGATGCAACGATGTGAAATTGCAACTATTCCTCTTTAAGTTCAAGTGTTATTGAAGGCCTGAGTTTTGGATCAAAGCTGATTTTTGTGTGTTGCCTTCATTTTACACCAGCTGTTGTAGAGGATTCGGGTCCATACAGAATGGTTTAAGACTCGGACAAAACTGGACCTGATCTGGTTCGCTACCCCAAGTCACCCCTGTATCGGGCGAGCCAGGCTGATTCAATGAAGAGTCTTGAGTACACGAGTCATTTAACCATGAATGCAGTGTTCAAATGGGCCAGGACGGATTGAGGCCCATTCAACCACAACTAATTAGCCATGTTCCGAAATCAAGATAGGACCCAGCCTCCTGGTCTGGGCCTGACCTTGCTCGGTAGTCAGCCCACTATTACATTAGTAATTTGGGGTGTGCACAGGTCCAGACCAGATAGTTATTGGGCTTAAAATCATGTGTGGACCCAAACCATGAGCTTTTGCCTCAGACTAAATCCAGATGTGTTGAATCCCGACTCTCGGTTTTCATGAGGCACACATTTTTGGTATTTGCATGGTCCGAACCCAGACCATTCCTTATGGGCTTAGATCTAGGACCAGGAATAGACTGGTGCCTGAAAATCAGGCCCAAACTAACCCATGGCTGAAACGGGCCTAGGTTTGGGTTTCACGGTGGAAATGGATAGTTAACTCTGGAACTAGGCCAGACCCATTAATTTGCTGGTTGTGAAGATCAGGCCTCAGATTAGCCAAGTTAAAAGTGGCTCAGCCTGAAAGCCCAGATGACCAATAATCCCTCTAGACCTGGTAGTCGGGCCTCGATGACAGGACAGGAACCTCACACGGTTAGAGCCATGAACAGGCCCGGGCCCAGCCTGAGCAAAATGAATTTTTTGCGAGGCTGAATAGTTCAACTGGGCTGGACCCGACCCTGGTCCGGCCCGTCTGCTGCATGAATGAAATGGTTATACTATGACAGACGACTCGCTAGCTACAGCGAAGGCATGGTAACTTTGCCATCCGGGCCCCTCCTTTCCACCGATTTACCACTCGCTTAGAACATCTTTACCATGAAATCAATAGGCACCACCATGAAGATCGCTTGCCACTAGAATCAGGCCAGTCCACTTATCATCTTAGCCACACCGTTAGAATCAATAAAGAACCAATGTCTTCATCAACATACAGATGTGGCTCAGCGGATCAGCATGAATTTTGAGACGAGTGATCTTCAAGGTTGGGCCTACCATGGCCTACCATTTTCATGGTACTGATGTCCTAAAAAAAAGTGACACGTCTGCAGGAAAGATAGTCCATGGCAATCTACCATACCATCCCCGGTGGCTAGAGGGTCAATCGCCGGGTTAGGCCTGTTAGGGCAGGGCCAAGCTCTGTCAAAGCCCGGCCACTCGAGTCTGAGTGCAGACTGGAAGCTTTATACAAGGCCAGGCCCGAGTCGGGGCCTTGCCTCGTAGGTGGATTCTGCGGAGGGGTCTCAGTCTTGAAACCCATCAGTGTGAAATTCCCGCTGCTGATAGTAGAGGTGGCAATGGGTCGGGTCGGGTTCGGGTCGGGTCAAGTTCAGGTCGGGTCATTTCCACCTCAACCCTAACCCGACCCAAATTGAATTCGGGTTGGATTTTCCTAACCCTTACCCAACCCAAATTAAACCAGGTGGGCTCGGGTTGACCCACATTTTAATGAAACTAACTAATTTGTAAATTAAACTAAATGCATATGACAGTAGTATTCAATTAAAAACCAAACCATCTATGTTCAATTGAAATGGTGTGTGTCAAACATTTACCCCATCAATCAGATACACCATTTCATGGTCAATCCATGACTTAGATGGGCCACACCACAAACAAAAGTTGAGAGGGGTAATCCGCCCATTAAAACCTTCATGATCATTTATTTGGCCCACTGAGACGTGGTTCACAAATCCAGCCCATCCATTGTATGTGTCCCACTTGGATGAGGGGTCAGACCAAGTTTCAGCCGCATCCAAAACCTAGTTGGGCCCCACCAAGTGCTTTCAATGTTTTAGGCATGTCTTCACATGGTTTTAGATGGTATGGCCCCCCTGAGTTCTATATACGACTGATTTTTGGGATATCCCATGACCTAAATGGGATCCATCAAATGCACGGTGTTGATGTCTGACACGTGGGGCCCACACAGCTCTTCCCATGAGGTCAACCTCATAGTACCACTTCCCTGTATATATAAACCGAGGCTTTTTTTATAGAGTATTTCTATTACACAAATATTGAAAGAGAAAAATAAATGGATATAATGGAGTGCATATTTAAAGCATACTTAGAGTAATGAGATGATGCTTCAGACACGTAGATTAAGTTTATTGAATTGATAGACATGTGAACCGTTCTCAGCAAGGTATGTGAGAGTAAAAAAACTATGTATTATTTAACTAATAAGAAAATCAGTATATAATAATCTTAGGGCCCACCATAATGTTTAATAAATTGACAAACATGTAGACCGTTTCCAAAGGGGTATGTGAGAAAAAAAAAACTATGTATTATTTAACTAATTAGAAAATCAATATATAATAGTCTACTTAACCCCTATATGATTCGGGTCGGGTCGGGTCGGGTCACCTTTAACCCTAACTCGACCCATAAAAATCCGGGTCGGGTCGAGTCAACCCAAAAATTAAATTCGGGTTAAATTTTCCAACCCTAAACTAGAAAAATTCAGGTCGGGTCGGGTCGAATTTTGCCAGGTCTAGCTGATAGCACTAGTGGGTGCGTTGCATGACTGATTAGGTGGGTGTGTTGCGCGATTGACTGTGTGGGTGGGTTGCATGACTGACTAAAAAAACAATAAAGGCCTGGCCGAGTCTGAGCTCACAGGAGTTTCAACATAAGGTCATGAGTTCGAGTACCCATTTTGGTGAATTTCCTCCCAAGGATGTGCTTCTTGAAATACCAGCCCTCTTATGTTAGGGCTTACTAGATCACCCGTCCTAATTGATAGGGGTGCACACAGTACTAGTGGAACCGGTAAACTAGACTGAAACCAATCAGACTGCACGGTTTGGTCCAGTTCTGAAGCGCACCGATTTCGATTCTGATTCCGAAAATTAAAGAATCGGTTAGTTCAGTTCACTTCTTAGTTTGGGGTTCTATAAAATTGAACCGGACCGTAGAACCGAACCTTGGAACCGTAGTGCAAAAAACCTTAATCGAAGCAAAATTATTTTGGGAACATGAAAGGGCTACAAAAACAAACCACGACAAAATTACTCTGTGGAAATTTTCAGTAGAGAAGTTTGGGCTAGATTATAAAAAAGGGACCATGCAATTGGTCTAGATTATAAAAACAAACTATACAGTTGGAGTAGATTATAAAAAGCCTAAAACTGTAAAACTGAACTGGAACCGAATCGATTTTTTACATTCCAATTCCAATTCGGTTTTAAGGTACAAACGGTCCGGTTCCGGTTCTGGATTTCCTAGAATCGTTGGGAACGGTTCAGTTCCAGTTTCACCCCAAAATCAGACCGGACCGAACCATGTGCACCCCTACTAATTGATAATTTAATAGACAATTTCTCATGTAAAATTACTAAGACAATTTCTCATGTAAAATTACTACATGCATGCATGTTGTTGGACTATAAGGTTTCGTAAATCGAACCTTGGCTCGTAACTCTTTTCTCACACAAGCAAAAGCCTAAGTTCTCAGTATTTTTTTTCCTTAATTCCTATTGGAATTGAGAAAAAGGGGAGAAAATTGAGTGTTTCGTTGGGAAAATGTGAAAGCACATAGGAGAATCAAATGAGCAATACATATAGCAAACAAGCAATCACACGTAGTAAATAATTTGATTTTACGTGGAAAAACCCTTGTGAGAAAAAACCACAGCACAAAACGAGCTTTATTATGATTTACAGAAGTTACAAGAGATGATCAACCCAAAACAAAACCTCCCAAAGAAAACCCAAGCTCTCTCTCACTAAAACTCTCTCTTCAAACCTTAACCCGATTTAGAAACGTATTGGATTACTTTAATTCCCAATTACACCCGCTTATATAGCCTATAACCAAAAATGGAAATAATTTACGTAAAATTGCATAAGAAAAATGCAAAAATCATCGGTCGACTAGTTGATTGAAAATCGTGCTCAAATATATCACAAACACAAGCATGTATAGTGGTTCGACTATGGGTCTACTCCACTCCCAGTTTAAGTACTCATCCCTTGAGCACACCGGCATTCATTAGGGAGTTTAAATTAGGTTCCTTCCAACTTAAGTATTTCAAATCGGTTCCACCCTACTAAGGAGTTTGACAAGGTTCCTCCCAACTTATGACGGAGACTTTACTAGTTCATCTCTCAACCAAGATGTTTATAAGTTCCATCCAACCCAGGAGTTTGACAAGGATCCTCTCTACCCTTCACTTTTAGTCATAGAACCTAGCGTACACTCCCGTCAGAGGTTTCTCTTGAACACTTGATTGAGTTTGTAAATCCAAACTCTCACACTCAATCCTCCACGATGAAGGAGTGCAACTGGACTCTCATAATGATGCTTACTTGTCAGATGAACCCCTTGTTTAACGCATTCTTGGGTTGCTTGATTTTCGCTCTCTCACGCTTTAATCAGCTCCCCAATACTCCCCCGATCGTGTTGCTTCTGCGTTACCAATGCCTCAGCTCCACCGATCAATCACCTCACATGAAATGTTCTTAAGATGCCCAAGGTAATAGGAGATGGTGTGAATTCTCTATAACTAGTAGGAGTTGGTTGCCTAGAGAAATTCCACCCAATAAGATCTTTAGAGAGGTTCAAACAAAGGATCTACCTATGGTCAATGTGTTTAAAACATATAAAGATCAAGAGAAAGTAAGTCCATCTTCACATAAGCTTTGAATGATCCATCTTGTGATTTAACATAATGAAGATGATTTGAAATGCTTAAGATTATAGCCTAATGGTAAGGGCAATAAGGGTAGCTTCTAATGCACTGAATTCTCTCTTTTTGGATATAAAACTGAGCCTAGCCATCTTATAAGAAAAGCTTCAACGAATTCAAAACGACTAAAAAATGGCTACATTCCGATTGGTCGTGGCTCAACACCAATCGGTCGACTAAGGTCCTCGATCGGTCAGTCGTTGGCCACAGACTGGTCAAATTATGGCCTGGATAGGAGAAATCTTGCTGTCCATTTTATGGCCTCTACCAACCGCTCGGACAAACCAGACGACTGGTCAAGCGATCGGTCGAATTATGCCCAATGGCAAGTTGATTCAGCAGATTGTTGTTGTCCCATTTGGGGCCTTAGACGACCGGTCGGCCAAGGCTCAAGACCGGTCACCAGGCACGTTTGCTGCTGTATTTGAATTGTGTTTTGCAGTAGCTCATGCAACCTCTTGGGCCATTCTTTGGGCGATCTTTTGGGACAGCTAAGGCTAATCTAGGATGACTAAAAGTATGCCTAATGGGTCAAGGTCATCTACAGGCTTGGGTTTTGATTTGGTTCAAGTTTCAAGGCTCACCGAGGCATCTCTTTTATATGTTTCTTCTTCCTTGATGTAGTAAGTTCACTTAAGTCTTTAGTCTTCATCTTCTTTAAGCTCAACCGACACTAGACATTAACCTACGTAATTGACAAATAAGGTACACTAGTATACTACAGAAAAGTGTGCTAACAATCTTTACTTCAATCACAGCTTCATCACTTCTCATGTACACCATGTCTTCATTCCGTCTTTGTCAATCCCAGAGAAGTTGAAGTTGTGTAGAACTTGAACTTGTCTACAGGAACCACCTTAGTGAGCATGTTTGTTGGATTCACGCTGATATGAATCTTCTCCAGAGTCACATTGCCTTCCTCAAGCACTTTTCGGATAAAATGGTGATGCACATCAATATGTTAAGTATAAGAGTAATAAATTGAGATCTTAGCCATATTGATAGGACTAGCACTATCGCAATTAACTGGCACGACCTCCTGCTGAAGCCCCAACTGATTTTTCATTCCCCTCAACCAAACTACCTCCTTGAATCATTATATCACTACCATATACTCCGCTTCAGTAGTGGAAAGAACCATCGCCGACTGAAGCTTGGTCATCCGATTAATTACTCCACCTGTTAGCACAAATGAGTACCTAAAAGTCAATCTACTACAATCCACACTGCCTACGTAATCTGAATTAACGTATCCAACCAACTTGTCCCTTGACTTTTTGAATGTCATGCATACCAAGAATATATCGAAGTATCCATTTTACAACTTGTCCAATGTCGTTTGCTGGGGTTTGACATGAATATACTCACAACACCCACCTCATGTGGAATATCTGGTCTTGTACAGACCATAGCATACATCAAGCTACCAACAACGTTTGAATAAGGCACACGAGACATAACTAGTTTTTCTCCATCTAACTTAGGACATTGTTCTGAAGAAAGCTTGAAGTGAGCCACGTGGGGAATGCTAACCGATTTGGCCTTGTCCATTTCAAACCTAACTAATACCTTCTCAAGGTATTCAACATGAGACAACTACATCCTACCCCTCTTCCTGTTTATGTGTATATTAATGTCGATAACCCTCTTTACAGCCCCTAGATCCTTCATGTCAAATGTCTCAGAAAGCTAAGTCTTCAATACATCGATATTAGATATGCTATGACTAGCAATAAGCATGTCATCAACGTTACGCACCAGTATGATAAATTTCTCATCACTCAATGTCTTAAAATAGATAAAGTGATCGTACTCACTCGTGGTAAATCCCTAACTCATCATAAAGGAATCAGATTTCTTGTATCACTGACTAGGCAACTGTTTAAGGCTGTATAACGACCTCCTTAACCTGCAAACTTTATTATCTGTCCCTTGTACCATATAACCTTCTGGTTGCATCATGTAAATTTTCTCTTCCAATTTCCTATGTAGGAAAATGGTTTTTGCATCCATCTATTCTAGCTCCAGATTGTATTGGGCAACAAGAGCCAACATGAACTCGATAGATACTTCACAATTAGCGCGAAGATCTCATTGAAGTCCACACCTTCTCGTTGAGCATATCCCTTCGCCACTAACCTTACCTCATATCTATCATGTCTCTTCTAAAAAATCCATTTGCAACCTATCACTTTTCACCCCACGGGAAGCTTCACCAACTCCCACATCTCATTCTTGTAAAGGGAGTCCATCTCGTCTCGCATTGCCCCCGTCTACTTTTCAACATCTACATCATTAAGTGCTTCTTGAAAAGTAGATGGATCACCCTCATCCATAATAAGGGCAAATGCAACGTTCGAGTCATCCATATACCTTGCTGGTAACCTGCGATCTTTAGGCGAATTTCTTCGCACAAGTGGTTGCTCAACCTTATTCTGTACCTTTACCTGCACCTCAGTCTCGGTCCATGTCTCATCTCTCTGTTAATCTGGATGTCAACAACCTCTAATTTTTTCAGTTCCTTTGACACTTCCTTTCCAAACAAGGACCCCTTATCAAACCTGACATTACGACTTAAAGTGATTTTCCGTGGGATAAGGTCATACAGCCTGTACCCCTTTACACCATCACCGTAGCCACAAAGATACACTTCTTGACCCTTTAGTTTAGCTTATCTATCTCAATTGATAGTATATGAGAGTAAGCTTCACAACCAAAGACTTACAGACTCAAGTAGTCAATTGAATGACCACTTTACATTTCCTTAAGAATCTTACAATCAATAGCCGCAGAAGGTAATCGATTTATTATGTAACAAGTCATGTTAATGGCATAAGTCCATAACTCTTTGCCCAGCCCAGCATTACTTAACATGCTCTGAGCTCTCTCCAAGAGATTTCAATTCATCTACTTTACCACACTGTTCTGCTCTGGTGTGTAACTCACTGTATTATGCCTCACGATCCCTTCATTTTTACAACACCGATTAAACTCTCCTAAAATAAACTCTCCACCATTATTGATTCTCGGCACTTTCACCTTTTGCCCTGATTAATTTTTCACAATTACCTTCTAATGCTTGAAGGTGGTAAAAACATTGGATTTACTTTTCAAAAAATAAACTCACACCTTTCTGTTATAATCATCAATGAACGACACAAACCATGACGAACCCTTAACAGAAACAACGGGTGACGACCCCCACACATCTAAATGCACATACTCCAACACCCCTTTACAAACATGTTTACCTGATTTAAATGTCAACCTAGACTGTTTACCAAACATATAGTGCTTGTATATACTAAACTCTATATATTTAAAAACTGGAATCAATGAATGATCATAAAGTACCTTCATGCCCCGCTCGCTTATGTGGCCTAAGTGTGTATGCCATATACGTGCAGACATGGAATTCATTACTATCACTTCAGCTCCACCAGAAGAAGTATTTCCAATCAACCTGTAAACGTTTTCATTTCATTGTGCTTTCGTGATAACGATTGCTCCCTTAGAAACTTTGCAGACCCGATCATAACCGGTGAGTTTGCACCCCATAGCCTCGAGTGTGCCAAGAGATATCGAGTTCTTCTTCAACTCGAGAATGTGTTTCACATTTGTTAGGATCTGTTCGATCCCATTGAATATCCGGATACGCATTGATCTAATTCCCACAATTTTACAAGTGAAGTCATCGCCTAAAAACATCGAACCATTCTCATATTCCCTTTATGAAGTAAAGGCATTTCGATCAGGGTAAATGTGATACGAAGCCCTTGAGTCCAAGAGCCGCTCATCGTTGAGAAACTCCGACTTACACACTATCAAGACCTCGCATACATCACTAGCACCCTCTGATGATTCTGCAGTATTGGCCTCCCTTAAAGGTTCGCCTATCTTCTCTTTCTTCAATTTGAAATTCTTATAATCCCGTTTCATATGTCTCGACTATCCACAAGCCCAACACTTCAACTTTCCCTTCTCCTTTCCCTTGGACTTTGATGTCGATCGCGACAATCCCTCACCCTGTTCAGAATTTCTTCCCCTCATAACCAGTACATCGAAGGAAGATCCCACGTCACCACTCTTCTTTCTCATCGTCTTCGACTGGAGGGCTGGGATGACAGTCTCAACATTAATGGTCTCCCTGCCTGCGCACAATAGGTCTTTAAATGACTCATATGAATCTGGAAGCGAATTCAACAGGATACATGATTGATACTCGTCTTTCATCGGTTCATTTACGTCCAATAACTTGTAAATGAGCTTGTTGAACGTGTTTATGTGGCTCTTTACATCCGTCCCTTTCGCCATTTTCAGATTGAATAACTGCACTATCAAATACAAATGATTCTCTGGAGACTTCTTTGCATAAATGTTCTATAGTTTCGCCCATGTATCAGTTGTCATCTATTCCCTCATGATGTTGTACATGACTTCATCCGTCAGGCACAAAATGAATTGAGATTTTGGCCTTTTTGTCGAGCTTATCCACTCTTCTCCTGACATGTCATCAGTCGCTTCCCAATGAGCGTTTCTTAGAGCTCTTGCTAATAGTAAGCCTTCCATCTTCACCTTCCACAGTTCAAAGTTGTTTTTGATGGAATATTTCTCTATGTCGTACTTCACGCTGGATGTCATGATGCTTGTATCATATTCGAATTTGCTATCCCAACGTCAGCTAAGGATTCCTAAAATTCCTCACAGTTATTATTAAATAACTAATCGATGAATAACATATGAGCCTTTAGGGTCACCTTTGAGCAACCATTAGAGTTGCATGCAAGCTGAACTAGCTCGAAAGCTCGCTCGGCTTGGCTCATGTAAGCATGGTTTGGCTTGGCTTGTAGGGCAGTTCGATCAAGTATGAGCTTGATTTTGAAAGCTTGTTCGAAAACAAACCAAGCTCGAGCATATATAAGCTTGGCTTAACGCACGAAGCTTGAAAAAAGTTTGGCTCGCTTGAGCTCAACTCGATTTGAGCTTTTATATATATATATATATATATATATATATATATATATATATATATATATATATAGAGAGAGAGAGAGAGAGAGAGAGAGAGAGAGAGAGAGAGAGAGAGAGGCACTCTCAAGTCCAATCGGTTGGACCACAGTTTGCAGTCCACCCAGGGGATTACTCCCCATCTGTTAAACTCTTGTGACATCCAATCCTCCTAATAGGTTAGCCCCACCATGAGGAACAATTCATACAAAAATCAACTTCATCCATTAACCCAGTGTACCACGCTAAAATTTTGCTATTAATCAATTGCTATATACTATTTTCTATATTGTAGCTCACATAATGATTGGATAAGGCTGATTTTTGCATTAGAAGATCCTCATGGTGGGGCCAACCTACTAGGAGGATTGGATGTCACAAGCACTTAAGAAGTTTAGAGAAATCAATTGGGTGGACTGCAAAATGTGGTCCAACCGGTTGGACTTGAGAGTGACTCTCATGTATATATATATATATATATATATATATATATATATATATATATATATATATATATATATATAAAGTTTTTATATTTTTAAAACAAAACCCTAACCCGACCCTACCTAATCTCCTCTTTTCAAATTTCATTTCTCTTTTTCACTCTCAACCGAGCCTGACGCGCCCTTGCCTCTCTCTCTCTCTCTCTCTCTCTCTCTCTCTATTCCGGCTTCCTCCACACTGACACCACACGACATACACCGCACAGTATCAACCGCGTGCTGCGTAAGACACTGCATAACTTGCCCGACTAGTCGGACTGGCCCAAAAACAGTCCAGGGAAAAAAAACACTAAAAAAACACATCTGCCTCAACACTGGCCGACTGGTCATGACCGATCGGTGCACACAATTCAGGGACCAGTTTGAAGGTTCTTCCGACGATTATTCCCAACCCTAGCTAACCCTACACGATTTTGCTTAGACCGAACCCAGCCAAATCGGATGGCGTTTTCCAACCGGAGCCGAATTGGACGACCCTGACCATCCGACCGGAACTCGGGTTAGGATAGGCGAGTCGCAACTGACTGGGTGTAAATAATCCAAACCAGGCGGTGGTATTTACGGTCGTCAGAAACTAGGTCCTTTTGTTTTGCCTGAGAGCGGATTAGGTGTTACCCGGGCAACATGTTAGTGGGTGAGACCCTGACCGTGGGGCCCACCTTGATGATTATGTTATATATCCACGCCGTCCATCCTTTTCTTCCTTATCATTTTAGGACGTGGTCCAAAAACTAAAGGAGATTCAAATCTCAGGTGGAACACACCACAGGAAACAGTGGTGATTCAAAATCCACAATTAAAACCTACCTGGGGCCCACCTAGGGCTACAGTAACGTTTATTTTTCATCCAACCTGTTGATAAGGTAAAAAAGACATGAATGTATGGAAAATACAAAGATCATCTTGATCCAAATTTTTTTTGGCCCATAATAAGTTTTTAATAGTCATTCATCACAGTTTTCAGCGGTGTGGTCCACCTGAATCTGGATTTTCTTAAATATTGGCATCAAATCCTAAAATGAGATTTCAAAACGGGTGGACAGCGTGGATATACAATATAATCATCAAGATGGGCTTCATACGGTCAGGGTAACACCCACTAACGTGTTACCCGGGTAACATCAAATCCGCTTCCGTTTTGGAACCAGCAAAAACCGGTTTTGGCATCTGTGTGCCACGTACGCACTGACCTCGGTGGTGTGATGTGTTTACTTGGCAAAGTTCCATGCCCCAGCATGATGTATGTGTTATATCCACACCGTACGTTCATCTATTTTGCGAGATCATTTTAGGGCATGAAAAAAGGGGCAGATTCAAAGCTCGAGTGGACCACACCACTGAAACCAGCGGGGACAGTGAATCCCACCGTTGAAACCTTACGAGAAGGCCAACCATGATGTTTATTTGCTATCCAACATGATGATGAGGTCACACAGACATGATGAAATGAAAACACAAATATCAGCTTGATTCAAAACTTATGTGTCCTGAAAAGTTTTCGATGGTAGGCGTTCAACTTATGGTGTGGTCCACTTGAGTTTTGGATCTGACTTTTTAGGGATTATGTCCTAAAATGATGTCGAAAAATGAATAGACGGTGTGGATATAACACATTCATCATGTTGAGCCCATAGGACGTTTCCACGTCAACACGCAACCGAGGTCGGTGGTGCGTGTCACACCACGCATCCGCTTCCAATCCCGTAATCCGCGCTTCCTTTCCTTTCTTATCCGGAAACAGTTAAATCTAGCCGTCCGTTTATAACGTGAAGAACGGTAAAATACCACCGAGCTCCGTCAATCCATGCCATCTCCAGGCGTCCAATCATAACACGACACGTCACCACAATAGCGCATACTATAAATACAAACATACCAATCTACATTTTTCACCCATCTCTCTCTCATTCCACCCTTTCTTCTCTCTCTCTGTCTCTCTCCAATGGCGAAAGAAGCGCTTCCCGCGTCCAAGAAGCCCAAGGCCACCTCAGAGAAAACGACGAAGCCCACAAAGATCCCCTCACATTCCCACCCTCCCTACTTCCAGGTCCTCTCCTCATTTTCTCTTTCACCTCTTGTCTTCTTCAAATTTCCCATTTGGGTTTCTAACTTTTCTCTGGTTTTCCTCTGTTTCAGATGATTTCAGAAGCAATCTCCTCCCTCAAAGACAGGACAGGCTCGAGCCAGCCAGCCATCGCGAAATTCATTGAAGAGAAGTACAAATCCAGCCTCCCACCCAACTTCAAGAAGATCTTGTCCGTCCAACTAAAGAAGTTCACGAAATCAGAGAAGCTGATGAAGGTCAAGAACTCCTACAAGGTCTCTGCTCCTGAGATGGCGAAGAAGGTTGCTTTGGATATTAAAGGGAAGAAGAAAGAGAAGGAGGTGAAAAGGGGAGTTGTGGTGAAAGCAGTGAAGAAGAAGAAGAGTGGTGTCGAACTGCAGTCGGTGGCGAAGAAGACAAAGCGACTGAGTCAGGTTCAGACGCCGAGTGCGTTGAAGAAGAAGAAGAAGGTTGCAACGCCGAAGAAGGTTCCAAAGTCTATCAAATCTCCGAAGGCTGCAGCAAAGAAGGCTGCGGTAAAGAAGACGAGGGTTTAAATGGTTTTTTTAGGGGGGTGATTGTACTAACCGTTTGTGTTAGGGGGTGGGTTTTGTAATTACCGACTTTTCTTTCTTGGGCTATCTGTATTTTCCTTTTTTTTTTAAGGCTTTGTTATTGATGTTGATGAAGATGGGGCCGTTTGGATGTTTGATTTCTTTAAATTGTGTTTGGATTTTACAGTGATGTGTAGATGGAATTCACTTAGTGTTTTGAAATTGTATGGATCTGAGCCGTCCATCTAGTCATTTTCCTAGAAAATGAGCCTTCAGCGTGAGTAGCACCTACATAAGATGCGTGACTGGTTTGGCCTTGAGCCCAGAATCAGGCTTGAACAAAATTCAGGTGGGCCACATCATAACGAACGGTTAAGATGCGGATGCTAATTTTAAAACCATTCAAACTTATCTGTTAGTCTGCCTTTATTTATTTATTGATTTTTAAATTTGTAAAAAGTTTCGTATGTTACTCCCGTTTGGATGAAGAAGCGGTTATGGATGGAGAGCCACTGTACCTTTTTACACCACGTGCATACATTTATTATTATTATTATTATTATTTTGGCAATTCGATCGATGGCTTATCTGGACACTGATTGGCTAGTGGTCGGTGCTGTGGGCCCCACCATGATGTAGATGTTTCATCCATGCCATTCATTCATTTTTTGAAATCATTTTATGGCATGAGCCAAAAAATAAAGTCATTCCTAAGGTCCCATCATGTAAATTCAGTAGTTTTAGGAATGGCTTTACATTTATCCTGATGGCCCACTTGAGTTTTGGAATTCGGGGTGAAAATTATGGTGTGCACTTTATGGATGGGACGGATCTCATGCACTTTCATCCTAGCGCTATTCTCCAACTTTGAGCAACACCATTCAATTGATTAGATGATCTTGGCCTTTGATTTAGGGACATGCTCTTGTTGCATATAGATTTTGGAGGTGAGCAAATGGATGTTTTTAAGAGGGTGATTCTTCTCTGGGTTACAGCTTATCTTACCGTAGATTTCACGGCTTCCATATTTAGTATTGTAGTGCAGAGATGCCACGTGTACACTACACATACATTCCTTTCTTCCAAAATATTCCGTTTGAATTTGAATTTTTAGGACGTGGCGCATTTCGGAGCTAAAATTCTACAGGGTGAGCACGGAAAGTTGGTGCGTATCCTCACCGCTAAAAGATGGTTAGCGGGAAACTAGCAACCGTTTCAAATTCAGAGCGTGAGCTTTCCAACACTTTTTCTTGAAATGAATGCTAAAAATTGAAACCACCAGCTTTACATGGAGTCGAAGGAGACATTTGCGCACCTCTCCTCCAATACGCACCATGCGCACACGAGCTTTTACCAAAAAGAGTAGTGAAAATTTAAAAATGGTTTGGCGCTCTTTTACTGCTGTCGATGGCCCAGGCCCATTGCAGGTTAAAGTTTCATCTGGGCCAGTCTCTGAATGAGGAAATTTGTAATGGATGGGCTGGACCTGGACCTGTTTGGACCAAGGTTTTAAATGGGTGTATCAGTTTTTATCATCAACCGGAGTTTTACTTAAACACACTATTCTAAATGTTAATCATCTTGTATCATGTTATTACTGCATATATATCCACACAGGGTGGTACTCACCGTTGAGGATTTATGCCTGTTGCTGCGTGGTCACTGGCCTCATTCTTTCAGTTTTCCTTAAGCATTAGTTGTGTGGGAGACTCATTTAACTATTTTTTAGTGGATGGCAAAATGAGTCCTGAATCAAACCTATATCTCTGTCTTGCCATGTAGAGTGTGATGGTTGACAAGTAGTTCAATTACATTAGGACTCTTAATAAGGATTGCATTTTATGATTTAAAGCTTTGTAATCTCGTTTTAGACAGAGAATTCAATAAAATATTTTGAATTCACTCATTTCTTAATGGCCTGTTTGGAGTGTGGATTTGGCACCCCTTGGATTCAAAACCCCTGGATTTGGAACCCCTTGAATTTGAAATCCCCTGGTTATATTTGGCACCCTAGATTTGGTATCCTTTATAGTCCAAAAAGTATGATATTTATAAAGGGTTTGAATTTAATTACTAAATCAACTTTAATATCCCTAATTAGTATAAGCAGGTAACGTTCGATACAATCATTGTAATAAGCCCGTTGAAATATTTACTTTGGCCGAAAATGATAAAATTCCAAGTCTCCGATGTGTTACAAGCATAGGATCACATCCAAGTGACTAACCTACAAATTTTAACCGTTGATTTCCTTGGATAATGTTTGGACGGCGTAGATCATCATATTAAAGTAATTTTAGTGATGTAGTTGATAATCTAATGTTTTGGGGTATCATTAGTGGATCATATGCCTAATAGATCAATAGCTTAGTGACACACATGTTACATATGTGACTCTTGGAAGGATTTTAGATATAATCCAAGCTTCTACCTTGGATTGCAAACCTCTTCATCAAGGGGATTTGAAACCCCCAATTACTTTATGTGCCAAACGTACCAAGGGATTTGAAACCCCCTCAAATCCCCGCAAATCCAGGGTGCCAAACGGGCCCTAAGTATTCAAGAGCCATTATACTTGTGGATTCAAGGTTCATATCACGTAGAGGAGATGGTGCTAGTGCTCTTTCTTTTTTCACGCCCTTCTTATCTACCTCAGTGCATGATCCATAAAAAAAAAAGAAAAAAGAAAAAAAAAGAAAAAAAGAAAAAACATATGTAGAGAACAAATCTTACTTGAATTTAATGCTAGGGTGGCAAGAAAGTATTACTTGAATTCTTTGTTTTCATTTGTTTTAGAGAAGAAGAAAATAAAGATATCGAAGATCAAAGAGTATAAAAAAATTCTTTCTTAATCTTCATTAGAGGGAATGTGAACTTATCTTCCATATATGAAGCCGCATATGTAATTACAGTTACAACAGTATAAAGGAAAAGAACTCTATCAAAGGAGAAATCATAGAGATTACAAGTAATTTTCTCATAACAGTCCAGCTAAGAGAATCCCAAATAGGATCAGTCAGTTCCTTGATTTTAGCCTTGCATGACTTATCAACTCCTTAATTGTAACCTTTGACATATTGTATGTTGCTTGATCTGATCCATCCAATCTTCTATTAAAAAAATCCATGTTGCTGTCTAATAAAATAAGCAAATTGTCTAGCCAAATAAAGCCCAAGCCAAATTGCTTGATTTAGTCAACTCCATTCTTAAATTATTTTTTTTTTGCCATGTCTGAACTGGTTGTGTGTGGGTGCTTTTCTGCAACAAGGTCCTAGAGTACCTGTACACATGCGAGTAAGGTTAGGATTTGCTGAAATGGGGTTTTGTTTGTTAGGAGCCTGACCTGATTGGGTTTGGTACCCATCTGATCTTTGGACCTAGGTTTAGAGGTGGACCTCACATGTACATGTGCCACTCGGAAAAATGCATGGGTGTGTGTATAGCTCAGCAAACCACATTCCATTGCTGAAATAATAAAAACTTAATTAAAATTATACAGTATTACTGTTAAAACTTATTGGACCTTACAAATCCAATTTTAACTAGGTCCAAGATGGTTGACTTGAAAATGAGGAGAACCCAATTTCATTATATAACTGCGTCCTCTAATTTAGAGGTTTTTAGTTAATAATATATGGGAAATGTACTTGTTTTGAACCTTATGGCCATGTAATCAAATAACTGTCTTATATCTGCTTGTGTTGAAGTGGCTGCAAGCTACCCTACCCAAGATGGTTAGTGGGAAACTAGCAGACATGAAAAGCTGAAATAAACGGGCCTGAGTCCGGCTACCAACTTTTATCGAAGGTATAGGCCGTTCATTAAGCGTGCCCCATCATGAATGATATATGACCAAAAAAACCCTTGAAATCTTGAATGGCCCTGGCTTGGGCTGGAATTTTAGACCTAAAAAATTCCCTCGAAACTCTTAAATAAAGCCCAAGCCCAGCCCAGTTATTTAGAAGGGCTCAAATTTTAGGTCCAGGCCCGTAACTTGGGCCTGTGTCTGACCCAAGCCGGTACAAAGCAGGTCAAGCCAAAAGCCCAACAGGCCAGTTGGCCCATTGATAGCCTTACTTTATGAAAAAAGGACCGATTTGGCTAGCAGCAGCAGCCGGCTAGATGGTGTCAAAGGTTTGTGGGCCCCAGCATGATGTATGTGTTTTATCCACGCCGTCCATCCATTTTTCCAGGTCATTTTAGATCACGAGACTAAAAGTGAGGCAGATGCAGTGCTTAGGTGGACCCCATCACAGGAGACAGTGGAGATTGAATGTTTACTGTTGAAAACTTCGTGGGAGAAGTTTTGGATCAAGCTGATATTTGTGTTTTGCCTTCATACATGTCTGTGTGACCTTATCAATAGGTTGGATGGCAAACAAACATTACAGTTGGCCATAGAAAGTTTTTAATGGTGGACTTCAATCAACATTGTTTTCCTGTGCTGTGGTCCACCTAAGATTTGTATTTGCCTCAATTTTTGGGTTCATGCCCTAAAATGAGCTGGCAAAATGGATGGACGGCGTGGATAATACACATAAATCATGGTCGGTCCCACAGCTTTAACATCATGCTTCAAGATTATATATAATGCTAGTAATGGGGGACAATTTTGCCCTCGGAATTAGCTTTTTCGGAGCGCAAGGAGGTTGGGCATTTAAAGGATATGTGAGGGGATTAAAATTAAAGGGGAGGGTTTTATGGGAATGTGGCTGCTTAACCCACGGCTGGGATTTTCCCCACAAGAAAGTACTTTTGAGGGCTGAGATTTTATCCGATTTTGGATCGTGTATATACACGGCTCATATAAAGTACAAAATTAAGAACCCGTAAGCCTATTTCCCACTTATCGCTCTCGATGCCCTATGGATGGCCGCACGATTGTGGATGGAAGACATCACAAAATCTACACTTTCTGGGCCATCCTAACCATCTGATTGCTCCATTTTTCTTATTAAATTAGGACCATTGGCTGTGATTGGTCCAAAGATGGAGATTTTCTCCACCTACAAACCACTACCTTCCTCTCCACGTTTGTTGCACGTTCCCTACCCGCTAGTATCTCTAACAAAGAATCACATCCCATCGTGCCAATTAATAGCTGTCACTATTTCATTGGCTTCTAATCTATTGCAAATCCCACCAAAAATAAAACTCCATGCGCTGCGCATGAAGACGCGTGGTTTTGAAATGTACTATTTATGATGGAAATCCAACGTGGTGGACGTTTATTGGTGTTGTTAGAAAGAAAAGAAAGCTAATTAATGGTCGTTCAACAATAATTAAATGTAGGTTGATAAGTGGTCATGATCATTCAACCATAGGTCCATAACCATCCAAACGGAGGACCTCAGATACATGCGCATCGTGGTTATCGTGCACCCTTTGTGGTCCATTGATAGGATAGTTTACCGTTACTTACAAACCAGAAGGTCTCCGTCCAACCGGTTGGACCACAAGTTGCAGTCCCCATGGAATAACTTTCAACATGTTGCATACAAGATCCACCCTTTCAATTAGTTGAACCCATTGGAAGATCACCTAGTGAAAAAAACAGGCCTATCCAATTGGAAGGTGGGCCACACCTTAGAAAACAAAATATAGCCATTGATAATTATACGAGTGTGATAAGTTAGATGAGTGGTTTCACAAGTGATCCTTATGGTGGGGCCAACCTATTGGATAACCTGGGCATTGCATACTTAATAAGTGACATTAAGGGGGCATGGTGAGGTCGATCACTGTTTTCCTCACAAGATAACTACCTTGAATCCACAAGGCTTCCTCGACTTCTTAACTGAACTTCCTTGAATCCACGAGAGAAAATTGATAAAAACTAGAATTTTATTGAATAATAATATAAAAGTTAACATAAAAAATGAATTTCACATGCTTAAATATCTTTAACTAAACCTTAATTCCCACTTATTAAAAATAATAAGTTTTTCATTATTCAGCAAAAAAAGAAACTCCTAATTAAACAAGAATTCTAAAAATAGAAGGAGATTAAAAATCAGAATTACTAAAGATAGTAAATTTATCTTAAAATTTCATTTTTCTACTATAATCGCATTTTTTCTAGAGAAACGGACAGACGCGACCTACCTCGAAACGAAATTTCAATGCGTCCCGTAACTTCTCCTGGATTAAAAGTTATGTCTGATTTACGGTCCACCTTCTTTTGATCCATATATGCGAAATTTGTCGTTTTTGCCGACTTTCCTTGATCACTTTTCGGTCCATGTGTGATAAGAATGTGGGTGATCCTTGCCCTTGATTAGAGGGTTTTTGTCCTACATAAAAATGTTGGAAGTTATCCACTGGGTGGACCTTAACTTGTGGTCCACTTGGTTCAACTTAATATCTCATTTCCAATAATGTCCCATCAAAGCATGGATTTTCGAGCTTGTGCATAAGTTATGCATCAAATGATCCTTAGCAGTTATCAGATGGATGGTTAAAAGTTGCTGTGTATATTAAACCATTGAAATCAGATGGCCAAGATGGCTCAAATTGTAGTGAATTTTAGCCAGTTTTAAGCATATTTATATGTAGGTGGACCATCCAAAGCGTAACATCCATGGATGAAGTCGTATTTGTCTATTTCCTAATCATTAGTTGCTGCAGCACGTGTTATAGGGTGAATGTACGACAAAAGCTTCCACTGGGTTGCCATTCAATCGACCACATGGCTATAAGCGTAAATGAATAACCCAATTTTGATTAAATGTGAGCATGCCAAAGTCCTATTTGACTTGATGTTAGTAAAGATTGGCCTAATTATTCAATCACCAATTATTAAAAGTTGTTGTGCGATACATTAAGGGGATGATTAGTTCTTTTGAATGAATCTTTTTTGCCTTGAAGATATTAACTTTTCTCGCAATAGTGATAGCTTGGGTTGTATTCCCTCAATAAAAGTAATAAAAGATGAAAACGTTAAAAATATAGGCTTAGTTACTGATTTTATCAATATTTATATGAATATAGTCTTGGCAAAAAGGAAAATAAATAAATAGAAGAGAATACCAATAATGGCATGTGCAACAACCGTTGTTGTCTGACAATACTCTAAACTTAATCAATCATAAGACAATCATAAAAATTATGGTGTATGGTTAGCAGGTCATGACTGAAAACTTACTAAGTAAGAACTCAATAATTTGAGGATCCAATAAGTTGGTCATGGGTATAAACTAAACACTCCAAACTTGTTACGGTATGATGCTAAACAAAAGTGAAGGAATCTAGAATTAAATAAATAAGAATAAGCATCTATTAGAGACGAAAGAGACAGGCAGGACAGGGCTGATGGATTAGGTAGCGACCTTTTCAATAAGGTGTTCTATTTGATCCGGAGTCTTTTAGAAACTATGCTATCGTGAAGAATGATCTTTCTCCCTTTGAATGGCTTCATGTTATTTGCTCTATTTTTTTTTTTTTTTTCTAGATGGTTTTCGGATGTTCTTTGGAGGTATCTCCTTTTGAATTAGAGTCCTAGATTGGTCATGCCATGCAGTAGTTGGTTATGCCGAAGTCCAGCAATAGTGAGTCTTTGGCGAAGCTTCCTTCATATGCTAGGGGTCGAACGTGCCTTGCGACACATGTTATGAGAGAGACAATTTGCCTTTTAGATCATGGACGTCCATATGTTTTTTGGGCACCTGGCCTTGTTGGCAGAATATATGTCCTTGGTAGATAGGAATTTGCGGTCTTTTGCTGCTGCGAGTATGCTTCTCTCTTGGCTTCATACGAGTGTGAGTGTAGTGACATGTGGTGGCTTTTGGCTTGTTGATCTAAGTTGTCTCATGTTAAGTGTAAACAACCAATACAATGTCTGTGTGACATACAGGCTGACCATTAGGCTTACTAGCTCAGGTTAAAACGTGAGGCCAAAAGTGGGACTGATCGAAAATCAACTACACCACACTAGAAAACAGAGGAATTTGAAATGGCCACCATTGAACTTTCCTAGGGTCACCATCATGCTTATGTACCATCCAAAGCTGTGGTTCTCACTAGCAGTGAGGGTGAAAAAAATCCCAAAGTCACCGAAGGTGGTGCTTTTTGAGAAATTAAATTACTTAAGTACCCCATTACCGTATTCTTTACATTGTTTATTCTCTTGA
Organism: Liriodendron chinense; assembly: GCA_003013855.2. Classification (NCBI taxonomy): domain Eukaryota; kingdom Viridiplantae; phylum Streptophyta; class Magnoliopsida; order Magnoliales; family Magnoliaceae; genus Liriodendron; species Liriodendron chinense. Next base: position 142,541 of record PVNU02003730.1, on the reverse strand, counting down.
AAAATAAGTAACAATGACATAAAATTTTGGATGAACATGGGAAGTGTATGACATCGGGCACTCCAGCTGTCCATCAATTTTTTTTTCTTGGTCTATAACATGGGTTGCACGTATATTTCAATCTTTTTAGGTGGTGTATATTAATTTTTGTGGTGTAGCTCACCTCATGGTTAAATTGTCTAAATTTTTTATTTTTTTAAATATCATGCTGGATTACATCTATTAGATAGGTTGGATATCATAAAAATATTACATAGACCCACAATTCTCCACTTTACCACTTTCTAATGAAAAAGTGTATGATTGGCACTCCTGTAACATTTGGGCATGGAGAGGCCTTATTCTGTAAAATTCTAATTTTTTAGTAAAAAAAAACCTATTTTAAAATGTGAGGAATTTTGCAGTAAAAAAAATAAAAATAGAAGGCCTGATTCAAAACTACTGTGGGAAAAAAGACGTCTCAATGATGCATGATGCTACCTAATTTTAGGTACCCGTCTTAATTTGATCTGACCCAATGGCGATGTCACACAAATACTCGGGTGGTCCAAGAGCTTGTTGTTGCACGGCTCACTGTAACACGTGTCGCAGGAAATGTCGTTCCATCACTGGTCTAGTCGCTTCCAACCGAATCTTTCGGTCTCTTTATTTTCCAGTTACTCAAAGAGCCTGTTTGATTTTTTCCCTCAACTGTAATTACCTTGTAAATGGGTATGATTATTTACCTAGGTAATTACTGCATCATTCCCCATGAGGACAGTAACGGTTACTTTTCTTAACACTAAAATCACCTTGTAAATGGGTATGATTATTTACCTAGGTAATTACTGCATCATTCCCCATGAGGACAGTAACGGTTACTTTTCTTAACACTAAAATCGAGAAATTTGTACAATAAATGTGGGGCCCACTGTGATGTATGTGACTTATCCACACCGCCCATTCGTTATGCCAGTTGAATTTAGGACATGGACAAAAAAATGAGGCAAATTCAAAGCTCAAGTGGACCACACCAAAGGAAACAGTGGAAATCGAGTGCGTACCATTAAAAACTTCTTGGGGGCCCTAAAAGATTTGGATCAAGCTGAAATTTATGTTTTCCCTTTATCCATGTCTATGTGACCATATGAACCAGTTAGATGATGAATAAACCTCAATGTCGGTCTAATGACAATAGCTTACTTTCAACGGTGGACGAATTAAGACCACTGTTTCCTTTCATACGGGCTATTTGAGTGTTATATTTGCTTCATTGTTTTACTCGTGCCCCAAAATGTGCTAATAAAACATATGAACGTCGCTGATATATCATATACATTATGGTGGGGCCCACAGGTTTGAGTTAATACTTTTGGATCGATTTTCGAAGTGGAATTACTCACCCATTTCCAAACATGGTGTTTCATCACATATTTACCATTTACCACGTATTTACGTGTATCATGGAAAATCTAACAGGCCCAAAAGGACAATGTCATGTGCTTCATGCCGTGAGTATGGGGAGTCAACAGAAGCCCTTATAGTGGAGCATGTGTCAATCATTCAGGAGCAAAGCACGTACACGCGTCAAAGATCAACGGTGAACATACCATGGACCGAAATAAATGTGTGTTCACTGATCACGCAGGTCTAATTTTAAGTTGTACATGTGTTAATTTTGAGTTAACTCTGCGGGGTCCACCGCGATTTATGTATTTCATCCACTCTGTTCGTACATTTTAAAAGAAATGAAGCATATAAAAAGCTTAATTGGACCACACCACAGGAAACAATGTGAATTGAACTTGTACCGTTGGAAAACTCTTGAGGGCCGGAGAAATGTTGGATCAAGCTGATGTTTGTTTTTCATCCATGTTTGTGTGATCTTGTGAATAGGTTGGATGACAAATAAACATCACCGCAAGCCTTAGAAGGGTTTCAACGGTGGAAATTATTATACCCACTGTTTCTTGTTGTATGGTCCACCTGAGTTTTGAATATGCTTCAATTTTGCTTTCAACCCATTAAATGATCTGGAAAAGCGGATGAACGGTGTAGATAAACTACATACATTTACAGTGGGCCCAACTGAGCGTATTAAGTAAATCAGGATGCGATCCGATTTCGATAACCTTCAGTCACATGGCATGTTCGGACGCGGATTTCCTGCGACAGCCTTTCTCAGGAAGTTCCTGTATGGGAACGTAGGTGGGGCCACCGTGATGTTGGTGAAAAATACACCCTGTCCGTTTGTTTTGTGAGATTATTGTAAGAGGTATGACAAAAAATGAGCAAGATCTAAGACTCAAGTAGGCCGAAAATGTGAGGATTGAATGTCACACTTGAAATATTTGTAGTGCCACAGAAGTTTTGAGTCATGCTAATATTTGTGTTTTCAGCTCGTCTGAGTAGGAATGACATTATGAACGGTATGGATGACGTATAAATATTACTGTGAAAGCTAAGAGGTTTCAACTGTAGGAATTTCCCTACCCACATTTTCCTTTAGGCTGTTTGGTTTCGAATTAGAGATTAAGGTAAATGAGCATTTATTATTTGATAATTCTTGCACCACTCCATTGTGACAAGTGACAATTGCTTTTTGAACTTGACATTCACCAAAATCGAGGGAAAAAACTGTGTAGCCCATCGTGATGTATGTGACTTATGCACGCCATTCATTTTTTCCACCATCTCATTTTAAGGAACGACCAAGAAAATGAAGGCAATCTAAATCTTTAAGTATTTTATCCGGTTCAGTTTTGGTCGAATGTCCTATAATAATATCTTAGAATATTTTTGAAAAACGGAGTAAATTTATCAAAAACATTACAATGGGCCCGCTAGATTGTAGGCATGGCATTAACTTCCTCCAAAACCGCGTGGGCTTGAAATAGGATTGCATACTGAGTTAATCAATCCGCTATTATCATACAATGTAAGCTTTGTGGGGCCCACCTTGAATGTATGTGGTTTATCCACGCCTTCCACCCATTTTTCCATCTCATTTTAGCGGTCGATACCAAAATTGAATAATATACGAAGCTCAAGTGGACCATACAATAGAAAACAATGGGAAGAATGATTTCCACCATTGAAACCTTCCATCCACAGTGACGTTTATTTGCCATCCAAGCTTCTCATAAGATCACACGGACATGGATGAAGGAAACACAAATATCAGCTCGATCCAAACTTCTATGGCCTCAATGACTTTTCAACTCTAACGTTGAATTCACACTGTTTTCTGTTATGTGGTCAACTTTATTTTTCTATATGCTTCATTTTTTTGTCTCAAGTCCTAAAAGTATCAGTTAAAAGGGATGGAAGGAGTGGATAAAATATATAAATCAAGGTGGGCCCCACATAGTTTACTGAGATACCGAGTAGGCAATAAGCTTCCCGTCGGCATGTTCGAAGACCCACGTGAATGGCCTGTATCACTGGGCTTCTTTCACATGATGGCCCTTCATTGAATCACGATCCTCCTGGTGATAGTGGGTTGTTAGTTGTTAGTTGGTACATCTATTTCATTTCCCATTCACTCCCCCCGCATTACACGACGCGCACGTGTATAATCTGAACCGAGCTTTTACGGTCTCTGCAATTGATGGAAATTGGTACAGACACGGGCTCCGTGGGGCCCACCGTGATGTATGGGTTTTATCCACGCTGTCCAACCATTTTTGCATATCATTTTAAAGTAGGATCCCAAAAATTATGCAGATCAAGGTTCTAACGGGGCCACACCACAAGAAAGATAGGTGATAATGACGGCTACTGTTGAAATCTTCCAAGGGCCCACCGTGATGTTTATTTGTCATCCAACCTGTTTATAAGGTCACAAAAACATGGATGATGGGAAAACACAAATGTCAGATTAATCCAAAAACTTCTGTGGTCCCTAATAAGTTTTTAATGATGAGCGTTGTATCCACTATGTGGTTTACCTGAGCCTTGGATCTGCCAAGTTTTTGGGCTCATAGCCTAAAATTATCTAGAAAAGTGGATGAACGGGGTGGATAAAATCCATACATCACTGTAGAACCCACAGAGGCCCTGTCTGGACCGACTTCCATTCAGGCGGGGCGGTACGCAGTCCGCTTGAAAAAGAAAGGAATAGAAAAAGTGGCTTCATTGAAGTCTCTCAGCCGTCCAATAAATGATCCTTTTTTCATTGCAAGCGAGCGACCGTTAACTTTTTTCATTGGATAGGCATCTCTGTGCGGCTCGGATTGTGTAGTAGAGAACACAGCACAGCTGCACAGGTGTTGGTAGTGTTTACGTGGCAAAGTTATGTAACCCCACTTTAATATGTGTGTTATATCCACACCGTCCATCCATTTTGTTAAATCATTTTAAGGCATGAGCCCAAAAACGAGGTAGGATCCACCACTGAGGTTCCCAACAAGTTTTCAATGGTAGGAGTTTAGTTTGGTCCACTTGAGCTTTATATCTGCCTCACTTTTTTGGCTCATGTCCTAATATGATGTGGAAAAATGAATGAATGGTGTGGATATAACACATATATCATGGACTAACGAACGGAACTTGGCTACGTATGCTGGGCTCCATGCCATCTACTAGAGACTCGGATTCGGTAGCGACCCCTCCATTGCCGAGGTGTCAGTTCTGATAGTTTATGAGGGACCCACCGTGATGTATGCATTTTATCCATGCCGTTCATTCAACTTCCAGCTCATTTTAGGACACTGAGCCCAAAAATGAGGCAGATCCAACTCTCGGGTGAACCACAGCACAGGAAAATAATGGTGATTACACGTCCACCATTGAAAACTTCCTAGGGCCCACTGTAATGTGGTGGGTGTTCAATCACCATTTTTTCCTATAATGCGGTTCACTTGAGATTTGGATCTACCTCATTTTTGAGCTAATGCGCTAAAGTAATATGATAAAATGAATGGACTGGATAAAACACTCCCACAACACCAACCAGTACCGTAGGTGTCACTACCGAATCAGAATCCACCGATAACTATCCAGTCAGTGTGTTTTCTTAAGAATGACTTAATGAGCATTTGACCTTGATCTAGTCCAAGAATGCGCCACTTGTAAGTGGATCCGTCACCATCGCCTCCCTGGAGTCGTCCAAATTATGATAGACGTGTGAAAGGAGGAATTTTGAGCTGTACATGTCGGTGAGTTCAATGCATACACTAGTTAAGTTAGTAACTTCATCTAAGTGGCATTCAGGGCATGAGTCCACCATCATCCAAAACGAGGCCCACTATTTGGACGATCCAAATTATCATATATGTACCACATCTAAGTGGCGCTTTGGGCACATGCATCTCGCCTGCTAGCTAGATAAAAGATGCCTTGGCGTTTCAACAGCAGGTCTCATGTTCAAATGCTAAGGAGACACACTAACCCCACTGGTGGATGAGTGGAATCTGTCATTAGCTGTGTGAGTGCGTTGCATGACTAATAAAAAAAAAAAGTGGTACACTGGGCACGTGTGTTTATAGATTTTTCTATCATCATTTTTGAAGTGGTATTTGCCATGAAAAAAATGCATACATGCATTGTGGAGAAGTTGGGTTATGTTTGCTAGGGACATTCAAAGCAGCTACGGTATATTCTCAGGCCCTGTTTGGATGCCACAAAGTTAGTTACTTTTTATACTTATATAGCAGTAAATAAGTAACTTATTTGAGATAAGTAAGTTTGGTTTATGATCAATTATGAGTAGTTTGTTTAATTTAAATTTACTTAACCACTTCAGTTCAACAAGTAGAAATCAAGATAAGCTACTTAAGGCATAAGTAACTTATCTTAAGTAACGATCCAAATGGCCCCTTAATCATGTTAAACTTAGTTGCAAAACAACAAATGAATCTATGCATCAATAATAAAGATTAAATAAGTAAATAAGCTATAACTTTAATTGGTATGTATTATAAAATTCTTAATTTGGGTGATTGAGGAACTTCTTGGGTATTCTGCGACACACCCTTTAAGAAATCTGTTGAAGCCACCCTAGAATTATTCCTAAAGATCACAATCATAGAGCTGCCCATCTGGTCAATTATCACAATGATTCAATTGTTCAGATCTAAACTGATGATCATGTAGAGCTTATTTAATAGAGATCTTACAAATCAAAGTCAAACTATACCCGTTGTGGTGAAATCCCACTGTGGTGTGAGTGTGTGTAAAAAAGAATATAAAGAAAAGAAAAAAAGTGTTGACCCGTAATACATTAAAGGGCGTGGCATTTTAATCTATTGTGTTGCCAGGCAGATGTAGGTCCCAATGTGATGTGTTCGCAACATCCAATTCATCTATCAAATGCTAGACCCTAAACTCCCCTAAGACTCAAGAAACATTTTTTATCCAAAACTTAGATGGACCACACTACAAGGAACAAGCTGAGAGGGGATGCCTACCCTTGATTTCCATTGTTAGCTCTCTGTGTTGTGTATGTGGAATCCAGGCATTCAGACTCTTCATTTGGCTTAAGGGTCATAACAAAAAACAAGTGGTTTTGCAACTTGGGTCCCGTTCAAAATCAAGAGAGGCCTTTCCTTCCCACTTTGTTCACCATGCTGTGGTCCATCTGAGTTTCACATCAAGCTGATAGACCAATCGAATATGATATATCACATAGCTCCTGTACAACCTTAAGCTTACAGTGGTACCCAAGGGAGTTGCTCGTGAACATGGGTATGTACTGCTCGTCTCCACTATGGATCGCATCCTTAGTTTGATATGAACTGTTCATATTCCCTTGTACCATTGTACACCCGGATCCATAGCTCAAGTAGTAGACCGAATGAGTGAAGATAGCCTCATTTCAACACAGAGGTCATGGTATCAATTCCCAAAGTAGGGGTGGCTAACATTGCAGTGTGACTAGCATGGGCTTGGATTTGAGTACAAGCCATTAAATATTTATCTTCATGCACAACCACCCGTGAGACAATTGTTTCTGATCATGTCCTCAGTAGCATAGCATCTAGAACATGCATGAATGGGTCATATCATTATTTAAAATGAAATCCGGCAATAAAAGCCAACCACCATATCATACCATGCTGCCGCCACGGTGCCAAACCCTCCACATTTATGGCCTTTAATTTTATTTAAAAAGGATGGAAAAATCCACAAAGAGTTCTGAATTTAGCAATCGGATTGATTTCTTTTTCAATGATCCAAATTGTTATGACAGATCTCATTAGAGATTGGAGGTAACAAAATACATCTATAAGATCAGAACGTTTTGACCCTTTGATCATTCAAAAGTCAAAGAAGCCATCCATGTGCAAAGAAAAAGAGTGGAATGAACGAAGTGTTAGAATATTCTAATTTAAGAGATTCTGCATCGTGCTTACCCCATCAAAGGTAAAGAAAACATGAACCAATATTTAAAGGCTGAAGTTCCAAGGTACTGATGCAATGGCAGATGAGTCCAGGTGTATTCTAGCAAAGCAAACCCCTTATGGGTCTTTTAGGAGTGTGTAATCAGTGATAATTGATAGTAATTTGTGCATTTGGAAGAGTGTATTTGATATTAATTAAAATCTAATTAACATCAAATACACCCAAAACCTTTATTTTGAAATCACTGTGTAGAACCGTGTGATGTCATTTCACGTGCATTGATTACCAGCCGATTAACACCAATTTGTAAGTCATAGTTCTCTAACTCACTCTCTCCACCAATTCATTCCAAATACAAGTTACTAAACATATTTACATGAATTCAAGTTATAGCTTGCGAAACACAACTTATGATTTCAATTCACATGGATAACTCACTTAAGAGAATAAAAAAAAAGAAAAAAAAGGCCCAAGCAACACATTTGGAAGGTGAATGACTGAAATGCACTGGTTTGTTTGTTTCTTCTTCTTCTTCTTTTTTTTTTTTCCTACAAAAAACTGGTGATATGAAGCGTCATAGGCCTAATGATGCTTGCATCACATCCAACCTATACTACCATTGCAAACCAACATGATGGTTGAGACAAACTAAAAATCAGTCCAATCCAATGATCAGGTGGGCCGCACTGTAAACGTCTTGTAAACCACCCAGAAACCTTGTCACATTTGGCCCACATGATGATTGGATCGGTCTGATCTTTAATTCTTTTGGTTATCTTGGTGGGGTACATCATATTCACACTAATGGTCCATGATGTTTGATTTCAGCACATCTTAGAGAGAAAAACAGAGTGCATTTCAGTCATTTCGTTTTAGGGATTTTATGGCAAAAATCCCTATATTTAGGAGATGAATTATACGATGCACAACCGGAGACATTGAATAGTTTATGTAGGATTCCAATTATGATAGGTGGGGACCATATCCTTTGTTTCTGCTCAGTTTAGATGAACCATACCATAAATAATTTAGTTTTCTCAGTTCAAAGTGGAAAATTTGGACCTCTTACCATTTTTCTTTTAACTGTCCATTTCGTAGCCATTTGCCTCGCCTGATGAGTGCAATTTTTAAAGAATGCTCTAATGGGACCCACAATTGGCATGGTGTGGATGGGCACAAATTAGTGCCACATGGGCCAATAATTCAAACCCAAGCCCTACCAAAGACCACAGTCAACAAGCTCAGACCGACTAGTTCATTGAATAAGCCATGAATTTAAACCCAAGTGAAGCCCATTCACTAAACGGGTCAAGAACTTAAGCCAGGGTCCCAGACTGAAATAAAACTACTACTCTCGGTACTCCATCACCTAGACCTTTTGCATATCAGGCCTGATTTTCAAACCTAGTACTGTATAAGTGGTTCAGGATTTTATGCTCTCCATTACTAGCTACAGGCCTTTTGTCATATGAAGGTTGGATTGGTCTTCTAATGGGGCTGAGTCTGGATCATTTCTTGATGAAATCCGCTCAATCCAAAGTGTCGGTGGCCTATTTCTAGGTTTAAATCAATACATTTTTTTTCCATCAATAAATGGAAGATTTTTAAGACATGGACCCTAACTACTAAAAGGAAGTTCATGTTAGATCCAAGTCATTTAGTAGGTGGACTACATGGACACATAGTGAACATAGTATCTTTGCAAACCACCTTCTCTCATATGAAGTAGTAGTCAACTTCCACTCGTTTGGTGCGTGCATGAAAAAATGGATTGGATGCTAAAGAAACGGTTAATTTGATGTCATTATACTAGATAGTTCAGGTTGAATGTAAAAAGATTCAAAGCTCTTTAAGAAGCATTTGAAGTCATAATAACTTAGTCGTCGTATGGACAAGTGATATAAGATAACACAATAACCACTAGTGGAGCAATGATCTTCAGGACTACTGGCCTAGTCTGCATTAGAATACGAAGGTCTCCTGATAAAATTGAAGACACTGTGTGATAGTTCCTTCAACATGGCAGAGGACACACTTTAAAGTAGTCACGTGGGTAGTAGATGGAGAATGCAGAAATTAGTAGACTTGATTAACAACAAAGGCAATGTTAAGCCTAGTAAGAGTTAAATAATGAAGATGACCTACATGACTTCTATATTTGGTAGAATTTGTGTGAAGTTCTCTCGAATTAGTGATGAGTTTTTGTTTATGATTAGCAGTAGATGAATTTGGTTTGGCACCATATATGATAGCACTGAAAGTGTTAAGCACAAATTGTGAGTGCTAAGCATAGTATAATTGTTAAATTTCGTAGACAATAGTACAGTGCATGAGGTTGTGTGAGGAAGCCAAGAGTTAACCTCAACAAACATGTTAAGATCAAGACAATCGACTCTACAACAGAAGTTGCGGTAAAGCTTCAAAGATAAACCATATATGCCAAAGGTAATATTGACCATAAGGATGACCTTAGGTTAGATGATTTCATATGACTTTTAAATTAATCACTCTAATCTATTTTAAAGTCATATTTCAAAAAAATTCAGCTAGCTTAACCCTATATATGGCTAGCCCAAGAATCTTTGGCCAGTCTGAAAACTTCGGTCAAATTTCTAGCAAGCGTAATTGAAAAATTCAGAAGATATTCAGTTAGCCCGACCCTGTGTTCGACCAGCCGAACAGACTTCGGTCAGCCCAAAAAAGTTCGGTTAAGTTTTCAGATTCGAAAACGTTTTCTAAACCTGGAACTCAGGTCAGCCCGACCTTGTCTCAAGTTAGCCGAAGTTCACTCGGGTCAGCCGAATCGACATTCGAGTCAGCTGAAGTTTGAACAAATTCTTATACCGTGAAATCTGATAGCTGTTGGGATAAAACGGTTGAATCTTAGGTCAATTGAAAGTAAACTTAGGTCAGCCAAAGACCTAACTTTTTGGCTATAAATAGAGCTTTCTTCTCTCCATTTTCATTCAGAAAAAGTACGAAAATATTATCTTTCTAATGAAAAAGCCCTCCATTATAGTCTAGCTATCTGATCTTAATTCGTAGTTTATTTTATAGCTATCTCAGTTGTTTTCTCATTTAATCTGATTGTGTAAAGAGAATATCATTCTCGTACTAGAAGTAAAAGAACTGAAATTGCAGCTTTTAGGGAAGCTCTTTTTAGAAGTTCATAGATCCATCTTGTTCGAGTTATACAGGTTTATCTACTTCAAAGATCAGATCCCTATATTTAAGAGATGAATTATACGATGCACAACCTAAGACATTGAATAGTTTATGTAGGATTCCAATTATGATAGGTGGGGACCATATCCTTTGTTTCTGCTCAGTATATATGAACCATGCCATAAATACTTTAGTCTACTCATTTCAAAGTGAAAAATTTGGACCTTTTAGCATTTTTCTTTTAACTGTCCATTTCATAGCCATTTGCCTCGCCTGATGAGTGCAATTTTTAAAGAATGCTCTAATGGGACCCACAATTGGCATGGTGTGGATGGGCGCAAATTAGTGCCACATGGGCCAATAATTCAAACCCAAGCCCTACCGAAGACCACAGTCAACAAGCTCAGACTGATTAGTTCATTGAATAAGCGATGAATTTAAACCCAAGTGAAGCCTATTCACTAAACGGGTCAAGAACTTAAGCCAATGTCCCAGACTGAAATAAAACTACTACTTTCAGTCCTCCATCACCTGGACCTTTTGCATATCAGGCCTGATTTTCAAGCCTAGTACTTTTTAAGTGGTTCGGGATTTTATGCTCTCCATTACTACCTATAGGCCTTTTTTCATACGAAGGTTGGATTGGTCTTCTAATGGGGTTGAGTCTGGATCATTTCTTGATGAAATCCGCTCAATCCAAAGTGTCGGTGGCCTAATTCTAGGTTTAAATCAATACATTTTTTTCCATCAATAAATGGAAGATTTTTAAGACATGGACCCTAACTACCAAAAGGAAGTTGTAACGCCCCAAAATTCAACGCCCGAATATACCGCCCGAACACAAATTTTCGAGCGCTACCAAGGTAATAATTACAGGAATACAAATAATAGTAGCAATTTTTTTTTATTATTTTTCTACTAAACCATATCCATACTTTTATTCCAACTTACATCATAAAATAAATTATAAATGTTCATAATTCACAAACATGACACTGATATACTCATCTACGATTCTATTAACTTAAAACTAAATAAAATATCTAGAAATAAATAAAAACATCTTCATTAGAGTTAGCGTCCTCCTCCAATGTTGTTGCCATTTCTTCAGTATGCACTTCGTCACCTACAGCCTCCATGTCCTCTCCAAGACCTACGGTTCCCTAAGAAGGGTGAGCAAAATAATGCCCAGCGAGTAGGAGTACTTACTCCACTCCATAATATGAATCACGCATCCAAGTAAACAGATAAAAAATCAAAACATAACTATTCAGTTTGTAAATTGTAGAATGCCATGCTCACATTTTCCCACCCCACAATGACACATTCATTAACATTAAACACACATCCCATAATGAATTTTCATGCAGCACGCATAAATCAACCATATACGTGGCCTTTAATACAAGGTCTTTAGTCAGGTTTCACACAAGTAAATCAGCCATACGAGGTTACGCCTGAAAAATAGTATCACAACCAATCACAACCAAACATGTGAGGTACATTCCGATCCTGACACGGTACGCCCGATCCTAACACGGGTCGCATTCCTGACGAGACGCAATTGCTCCGATCCTGACACGGTACGCCCGATCCTGACATGGGTCGCATTCTCAATGAGAAAACAATTGCCCCGATCCTGACACGGGTACGATCCGATCCCAACACGGGACGCATTCTCGACGGGAAAACATACCACACTTGATGGTTTCCCACATTCCAGTTCATCCAATGATGTATCCATACATAGGTGTCCCATAACCACACCCATATCCATCCCACACAAACTTAATCACATTTAACCACACCCATATACATTGACCATGCTTAACCGTACTTGGATAGTCATGGTTAAGAACCATTTACATACCCCTACTCTGATTTAATTCCGTGGACTTAACCTCACCATAAACCGTTCTATGCATTGGTCCATCATATGTGATCATATAAACATAAACATGTGATAATGAGAATTTACTCATGTTAACACAATTTAATGAATCATACAACATAACTATTTAAGAAACAAATCAAGTGCATATATATCAAGATGGCAAGAATGCATCCACATTATGAAATACAGCATTTTGAGGGGTTTAAGAACTTTAAACTAAACTATAACCATACATTCAAAGAGAATGGATAGGTGTTGTCCCCACAATTTCACTTAATTTGACTGTTTAGGAGGTCTGATGTGTACCAAATTTATTTTACAGTTTTAAGACTTACTGGTCTAAGCATTGGATGGTTTAGATTGGGCAAAATATTCCCTAATGGGACCCAAAAGTTAGAGTCCAATCAGATTAAGATTCTGTTATTTTTCAAGGTGTCAGTCCCATTATTTCAAATGGTGTGGGCCACCTGGAACCCCGTTCTGGCCCATATTTTTATGGTGAATCCCATTCAACCCAACAAATAGTGTGGATGAGGTGGATTTATCAAAAAGTTCACATGTGGGGCCCATAAGTGCCTGTTGTGCCCACTTTAAAATCTGCTCACCTTCAAACTTATATTGTATTACATTGTCCACTATTTGAGACGGTGTGGCCCACTCGGTTATCAAAACCCTCTGAAATTTAATTTCCAGCCTCCTGACATAGTAATGTAACAAATGAGTGGTATAGATTTGACAGAAAGCTTAGGGTGGGGCCTACGGATTACCCGCTGTCCATGAGAGATAAATTCGGAACTTTCTACACAATTGCAGAAAATTCAGCAATATAGTCCAATTTGTAGAGGTTGGTGTGGTCCGCTCGGGTCTCGGATTGAGCTGAAATTTTATGGACTATTATACCACATCACGAAGTAAGTGATGGACGGAGTGGATAAAAAAAATACATTAAGGCGGGGTCCATGAGTGGGCCTTCAACTGGAAGCCCGTCCGCCCACCCGCCAATGCTGGGCGTTGGTGACGCTGCTGGGCAGCGGCTTCTCTCTCTCTCTCTCTCTCTCTCTCTTTTTATTATTATTATAATTTGTATCCATACAAGATGAGGCCCACTAGGTCGAGATCCAACCCGTCCATTGAATTATTCGGGCCTTTGGTCCACCCAATAAATCTAATTTTGCACAGATCGAAAATTGTAAAACAAAAATAGTGGCTTTATCCCCTTTTTAATGGTTGGGTTTATTTCTCCCACCCTGGTCCACTTAAATATCAGATTCCTTTTAAATCTGGGCCCACAAGCAAACGTAAACTATAATACATGATGAATGGCATAGATTTAATCAAAGTAACATAATTGATCTACTAAACAAAATACAAATGCGCAAATTCAAACTATGATGTGGAGTGAGTATCTCCGTAGACTCACCAATTGTCAATCCGATCCGAGATTTTAAAGATGAGAATAACAAAAAAAACCAATCTTCGGCCCACTACAAAATACTACCTCCTTCTTCCCAATCGACGGTCATATGATGATGATGATGATGGATGGTAGGGATTTAAAGCTATTGGTGATGGATGTGATGGGATGGTTATCGTAAAAAGTAAAAGTGGTAGAGTAGGACTCTCTTACGAGAGTTTAAATAAAGTTTATTAGCTTATAACATAAATATTTGTGGTGAAAGTAGAAATAATATTTTGATGGTCCACTTAGTGATCCCTTCTTGGATCTAAGACGTCCATCATACAGAGGATTAACACAACAAGTAGTGGGTAAACTCTCGGGTCAAAGGGTCGATGGATGGACACATTATGATCTATGTAAGAGTTAGCCTAAATGAACGCTCTAGAATGGATATGTAACATTTTAAAATAAGGTCCACCTTTCACAAATCTGAGACCATTATGACATTGGCCTAGAAAAACTGACAAAGTGGTATGAATTTGGGAGAATTTGGTAGTGTCCACACCCACAATCTAATAAGGACACAAATGATGGTCTAAATGGTGGTAAACACAACAACTTAAAGTGGTTAGTTTCTAAGGATAAGCTTGACCACTTTGAGGTGCGATTAAATCATGACCATTGAGTGTTGTGTGAAGTGGTCCGCACCATTGGTTAGAATGTCCATGGATTGAATGATGGACCATTGGGTCGATGAATCTCTTACCGGTTTAAGAATAATTGATCAAAAATGTGATGGACGGTAAATACACCTCGGTTCAAGATTCTGAAAACATAGGGACGTGGCCCATCTTAGAAAACCTAAAATACCCAAAATCTAGACACACAACGACGTCCATACATAAAGATGGACGGTCCACAACGAAGATAGAAATCTCTCTGTACTAAACTCCGTAACCATATCCTAAAATTTAGATTTTGAATTGGCACATCGCAACGAATGTGACTTCTGTACTTCTCGGTCTACATGGACATATCTAGAACCTTATGAGGGAATCTAATCTAATAGGTCACCTAAGTATATGAAAAAGGTCGTCCATGAGTGATTTCACCTTGATTGGTGGTCCACATGGCCCTACGCAGTAATTCTTCGATTAAACGGTCTCGGAAGATCATCCAGTGATGAAATTTCACATGGACGACTAAAATGCTATAACAAAGGTGTGGAGAAAATCCCACAGCTAACTGACACACCAATTGAAATAAATCACGGGGGTTCACTTTTACCACTAGTTTGGTACTAGGACAAGTTTTAATGGTTTGATCGAAGTCCGATGACAATTTCAACAGTCATAAAGGTTCTTCTAAGGATACTCTATAATTCCAACGAAACCAAACTCGGTTTGATCAGCTCAATGGGCCATGGTGATTAAAATGAGGATGAATGGCCACGATAGAAAGATCTATGATCGGATCTGGGTAGATCAGACTATATTATTGGATTCTACATGATTTAATTTATCAATCTATGGCTTAGATCAATTCCACGGATAATATAAATAATTTAAAATGAATTACTAAAGTTTATGTACATGGAATATGGTTTATAATTCCACTTTTCTACCCAATTATTACATGAGAAACGTACATCAAACATGTTATCAACTTACACACATTAAATTATTATTATTTTAATTTTATAAATTCTAATTCAGATTTTTAAATTAAATAATAAATCATAAAAAATCACAGATATTACAGAAGTTCATGTTAGATCCAAGTCATTTACTAGGTGGACTACGTGGACACATAGTGAACATAGTATCTTTGCAAACCACCTTCTCTCATATGAAGTAGTAGTCAACTTCCACTTGTTTGGTGCGCACATGAAAAAAATGGATTGGATGCTAAAGAAATGTTTAATCTGATGTCATGACACTAGATAGTTCGGGTTGAATGTAGAAAGATTCAAAGCTCTTTAAGAAGCATTTGAAGCCATAATAACTCGGTCGCTGTCTGGACAAGTGATCTAAGATAAAACAATAAACACTAGTGGAGCAATGATCTTCAGGACTACTGGCCTAGTCTGCATTAGAATATGAAGGTCTCGTGATCAAATTGAAGACAGTGTGTGATAGTTCCTTCGACATGGCAGAGGACACAATTTAAAGCAGTCATGTGGGTAGTAGATGGAGAATGCAGAAATTAGTAGACTTGATTAACAACAAAGGCAATGTTAGGCCTAGTAAGAGTTAAATAATGAAGATGACCTACATGACTTCTATATTTGGTAGAATTTGTGTGAAGTTCTCTTGAATTAGTGATGAGTTTTTATTTGTGATTAGCAGTAGATGAATTTGGTCTGGCACCATATATGATGGCGGTATAAGTGTTAAGCACAAATTGTGAGTGCTAAAACGTAGTATAATTGTTAAATTTCGTAGACAATAGTATAGTGCATGAGATTGTGTGAGCAAGCCAAGTTCTTTGAGAAGATAAGAGTTAACATCAATAAACATATCAAGATCAAGACTATCGACTCTACAACAGAAGTTGCGGTAAAGCTTTAAAGATAAACCATATATGCTAAATGTAATATTGGCCATAGAGATGACCCTAGGTTAGATGATTTTATATGACTTTTAAATTAATCATTCTAATCTATTTTAAAGTCATATTTTAAGAAAATTCGGCTAGCTCAACCCTGTATACGATCAGCCCAAGAATCTTTAGCCAGCCTGGAAACTTCGGTCAAGTTTCCAGCAAGTGTAATTGAAAAATTCAGAAGATATTCAGTTAGCCCGACCTTGTGTTCGACCAGCCGAACAGGCTTCGGTCAGCCCAAGAAAGTTCGGTCAAGTTTTCAGATTCAAAATCGTTTTCTGGACACGAAACTCGGGTCAGCCCGACCCTGTCTCGAGTCAGCCGAAGTTCACTCGGGTCAGCCGAACCGACACTTTGACCAGCTGAAGTTTGAACAAATTCTTATCCCGTGAAATCTGATAGTTGTTGGGATAAAACGGTTGAATCTTAGGTCAGCTGAAAGTAAGCTTAGGTAAGCCAAAGGCCTAACTTTTTTTTGCTATAAATAGGGCTTTCTTCTCTTTATTTTTCATCAAGAAAAAGCACGAAAATACTATCTCTCTATTGAAAAAGCCCACCATTGTAGTATAGCTATCTGATCTTAATTCCTAGTTTATTTTATAACTATCTCAATTCTCATTTCATTTAATCTGATTGTGTAAAGAGAAGATCATTCTCGTACTAGAGATAAAAGAACTGAAATTGTGTAAAGAGATAAAAGATAAAGAGAAGATCATTCATGTGGGGCCCACTGTCAATATCCACTGCCCATCACATGCACCCACTATGCACACCAACATTGTCTATTCATGTGGGGTGCACGTTCAATATCCACTACCCATCACATGCACCCACCATATACACCAACACTGTCTACTCATGTGGGGCCCACCTTTAATATCCATTGCCTATCACATGCACCCACTGTGCACACCAACACTGTCTATTCATGTGGGGCCCACCTTCAATATCCACTGCCCATCACATGCACCCACTGTGTACACCAACACTGTCTATTCATGTAGGGGCCCGCCTTCAATATCCACTGCCCATCACATGCACCCATTGTGCACACCAACACTGTCTACTCATGTGGGGCCCACCTTTAATATCCACTGCTCATCACATGCACTCACAGTAGACACTAAGACTGTCTATTCATGTGTGGCCTACCTTTAATATCCACTGCCCATCGTATGCACCCGCGGTGTACACCAACACTGTTTATTCAAGTGGGGCTTGCTTTGATGGTAAACAATATGCTTATCATTTTCCTCTCTTTCACCTCTCCTGTTACTCCATTCAACAACTTGTGAAAAAGTAAAAAAGCTAAAAATATTAGCTGAAGTGATTATGTATTTTAAGTTAAAAAGTTGTTTATTAATCATCGTAAACCAAACTCACTTATCTGAAATAAGTTACTTATCTACTGCTGTACGTAGAAAAGTAACTTATTTGGTGGCATCCAAACGGGCCCTAATAGACCAAATGTCTTGATCGGTATAATCAATACCAGGCAATTGATGATAACCATTGGCAACAAGGTGCGCTTTGTAACATTCAATAGTACCATTTGCACACCTTTTAATTTTGTAAACCCAATGTCAACATCCGACAAATATTCATGGTCATATTAGACAACGCAAGAGACCATGCCCCATTATATATGTTGCAGCGCACTGAATTCACTCACCCATTGCATGCTGCCATTCATCCATTTTCAAAGCCTGCATGAAGCAGGACGGTTTAGCTTGAGTATATAAGTGGCGATTTGTACTATTGGCAATGGATGTGAGATGTTTAATGCTGAACAATACTTATTTCTTACTAATACCAGATTTGGATTTAGTGACCATATGGTAAGAGGTAGTAGTGGATGTTCCAGTTGTGACTATAGAGCTGGGATCGAATTGGAGGATAGCTGTAAGAGATGAGACGCTAGGTGGGTCAAGGTTGGGAGGGAGAATAGGTCAATGGTGGTTGTGGATCAGGATGACCAATGCAAGATAAAATATATACTCCATTTGTTGTGGGTATATATATAGTTACAACCAAGGATAACAAGCATACCTAAAAGTCCGCAAGAAGGAATGATATGGAGGAAGACAACACTTTTTTTTTTTTCTCTCCGCTGTGACATCTTGATAAGAATAGTAGAGGATTGGGTCAACTAGTTGTCTTTCTAAGGAGATGTTTGGATCATAAGTTACTTAAGATAAGCTACTTATGTCTCAAGTAACTTATCTTGATTTATTCTTATTAAGCTGAAGTGATTAAGTAACTTTGAAGTAAAAAAATTACTTATATATAATTAACCATAAACCAAACTTACTTATCTCATGTGGTAGACAAGAATAGGCTCATTTCAACACTGAGGTCCTGGTATCAACTCCCAAGTGGAGGGCTCTAAGTGGGGGTGGCTAACATTGTGGTGTGACTAGCAAGGGGTTGGGTGTACTAACAGTGGGGTGTGTACTTAACCTAAAAAAAAAAGAAAAGAGAGAGAGAGAGAGAGAGAGAGAGAGAGAGAGTGTAGAAAAAGTAACTTATTTGGTGGTATCTGTGGACCCTCGCCGATTTCTCCGCGCTCCCACACGACGTCGTTCTCCCTTTCCTTTCGGAAGAAGAAGAAGAAGAGGTGCGTGAGTGCGAAATCGCCGTTTGTGCCACTGGCTTGCCTCGTTCTCGAGGGCTTTGTTTGATAGTCGTGTTAAGCTGGATATGTTTAAGTGAGTTTATATAAGACCAGAGTCGCCACTAGCCAGTTACTTCGAATCTACAGTCGGCTAGACCCCGTAGAAACGTTAGAGAAGGGGATCTGAAGATCCTTTCCTCTAAAATGACTCCTGTTGATCTGCGGTCAGAGATTCAAGGTAAGGGATCACGATTACAGGGTGGGAAGAGGTTAAGCACCCCACACACTGCCCGTACCGAAGTACGGTCTCTACTTCACAGAATCGATCGAATACTTGAAAGTCTAATTTAATCCTCGTATATTCTCATGAATGACATGATGCATGAATGCGGGTCTGAACAGTAAGAGTTTCTGATGGGCAGGTTCCAACAACGGGCAAGCCCAGAGCATACGCTCGAACTGACAGGTGCTTAATATAAAGACATATGCATGTGTGCTTGAATGATCAAGGTGTTTTATGGTGAAGCATGAATGCAGGTCTGAACAGTAAGAGTTTCTGATGGGCAGGTTCCAACAACGGGCAAGCCCAGAGCATACGCTCGAACTGACAGGTGCTTAATATAAAGACATATGCATGTGTGTTTGAGTAATCAAGGTGCTTGTAGTGAAGCAGGGGGGTTGGAAGGAAAGTAAATGTTGCACTTATGCTAGATGCAAATGAGATTATGCTGGAAAATGAGTAGCTGGGTGGACGGAGGTGTCGCAAGGGTTGGCTTCGAGTGGTTGGATCAAGACTTGGATGACTTGGGAGGCTTGGACCAGTGGTCAGGCTGGGCTGGACCAGGGTTAGACTCTCCTCACTCGGGCTCTCCTTGGTGGAAAAATGGGTTAAAGGGTGGAGAGATGGACTCAGAGCTCTCGGGCTGAAATGGATTCGAATGGCTTGTTGAAATGAGAAGGGGAGGGGGGTATTTATAGCAGCAGAGAGTGGCAGGAGTCGTAATTTTGTCCGGGCGGCCTGCCATGGGCCGCCCGTACGGCCGCTCCTCGGTTTCCAGCGAGTACGGCCGTTCCCTCGGGGCTGCTGTTGGACTCGCTGGTCGACTCAGTGAGTTGACTCAGCGGGTCGACTCGGTGGTTTGACTCGACGGGTTGACTCGGTGTTTTGACTCGACGGGTTGACTCGACGGGTTAACTCAGCGGGTTAACTCAGCGAGTTGACTCAGTGAGTTTGACTTTTTTTTGGGATTTTTTTACTGGACTTTTTTATGGGGGGTTTTTCAGGGTGGTTTTTAGGACTGGGTTGACTGGGTTCAGGCTTGAACTGGGCTATGGAATGGGGCTTACAAGGGTGAGTTTGGCTGAGTTTGGATTTGGGATTTGGGGGTATGGTCCTCCGTTCAACCAGCTATCTCTACCAACAGTGTAGCCGAAGGTGGGGTGTCTACAGATGCCCCTCTTGGCAGAGGTTGCGTGCAACCGAATGCCAAAGCGAGTGGACACCCCACTTCTGACCCGGTCATTCATGGATCATGTTCTGAAATCTTTGCTTGCCTTTGCATCTGTGCCAGTTGATCGTTTGGAGATCGCTCACTCGCACATACCGCGAGAGTTTGGAGAAAACGTTGCGATTGTCCCTGCAGTTTGCTGCAACCTGGGTACCCAATCGCAACCCTTCCATTCCCGATCGGTACTAACATCGGAAAGGTACAGCAGAGCCTCTGCGTCGACAGTCTTACGAGGTTACTGACCCTGTGATTGATTGTATGTTTGATGTTTTCCCAGATCACTCCAGGAGTACTTGTTTCGCTTGACTGTCAAAGTGGTTAGACGACCTGCGTCCGATAGTCTTACGGGATTCTACTACGCCGACTTGGACTCAGTCAAGGTACTTCAGGCATCCACGCCTAGGTATGTGCGGGTGGGCTTTTCCACCCGATCTGCTGGTTTTGATGCTTGGTTTGCAATTCATTCTTTCCTTGATTGTGGTCTGGAATCTTTGTTGTCCTTTGTATCTGAGTCAGTTGATTGTCTGGAAATTGATAACTCGCACATACCGCGAGAGTTTGGAGAAAACGTTGCGATTGTCCCTGTAGTTTGCTGCAACCTGGGTACACAATCGCAACCCTTCCATTCCCGATCGGTACTAACATCGGAAAGGTACAGCAGAGCCTCTGCGTCCGTTAGTCTTACGAGGATGCTGACCCTGAGACTGATTGTGTGATGTTTGATGTTTTCCCAGATCACTCCAGGAGTACTTGTTTCGCTTGACTGTCAAAGTGGTTAGACGCCCTGCGTCCGATAGTCTTACGGGATTCTACTATGCCGACTTGGACTCAGTCAAGGTACTTCAGGCATCCACGCCTAGGTATGTGCGGGTGAACTCTTTCCACCCAATCTGCTGATTTTGATACTTGGGTTACAATTCATCGTTTCCACCTGTTCAAATGGTTTCTGTGACCGAGCCTTTTGGCTTTCATCTTTTTGTATCTTGGCATGTGGTACGACCGCACTGACACTGGAGTTCAGTTCGATCGTACTTTGAGTGCATTGGATCCGATGGTCTCTGGGGAAACCGCGAGACATCGGATCTTATTTGATTTTTTGCGTCGGCTCCTACCCAGAGATATGGAAGATCTCCCAGCGTGTTGGAGGCAGAACGCTCTACTGGAAAACATTTTTGGATTTTTGAAAAGTCACCCACTCTGGGGAGTGATACTCCGTGGGGTTTTTTATTTGCAAATAGAAATATTTTTTGTCTTTTTGAAATGAAAATCTGGTTTGCATGTGCCTCCACTAGGGATACCTGTGGGGTCTTTAGCTAACCGACTTTTATTTTGAAAGCAGGTAAACATGATGATTGATGCGATGGATGCTGATGCATGGAGATGCATGATGAATGCATGGCTTGGTTCATTCTCTTTTCGTTTGATGATTTTACTTTTGCTGGAGATGCAGAGAATTTTGAGCTTATTGCTTGCAGGGTTGTACTCCCTTGGGGATTTTTCTTTTTGATACGGAGGTTTGGACAGCGGGTTGGTCAAGATCCCGACCCGTGGTTGATCAGGTCCATCGTCCCAAGATGCTGTTTCTTTGCTAATGAGAATGTACGAGGATATCATTCGACTTCAAGATGTTCTTCTAGGCATACATGTGATTGAGATGGTGTTTGGTTGCCCGTTTTGGTCAAGATTCCAATTTGCGGGCGATTGGATCCGTCATCCCATACTGTGAAGAGAGTGGAGTTCAAGACTCCTGAAGTGTAGTGCTGGGGCTAATTTTTGTGATTTTTGCAGATATTTGGATCCGAATGTTTACCTGAGCGGTCAGAGTAGAGATCAGTTTATTGAAAACACAGGAAATATTTTTTGTGATTTTCGAACATATTTGATTTGAAAGCAAGGGAAATATCTTTTGTGATTTTTTGACAATATTTTGATTGAAAGCAAGGGAAATATTTTTGTGATTTTTGACAATATTTTGATTGAAAGCCAGGAAAATATTTTTGTGGTTTTTGAAGAGGTGATTTTGCAATGTTTTTTTTGTATTTTGTGATTTTTCTGAAATGCAGGGAAAAGTGTGGAATTTTCATCCACTTCCAGCTTCTACTGCTGGTAAGGCACCCGATCCATTTTACGTCAGCGAGTAAGACGAGTCTCACACAGTTAAGTGCCGTAGTTTTACATCTTCGGATGAGGGGATTTTGAGGGTTTTCAGTCAACACACCCACAAAGTTGCCTGTTCCTCATGTGCAATGCACATAGACCACATATCGTCCGACGGACTCCTTCGGCCACAAAATGAGCCACATCCTCACATTTCCCTTAGTCAATCCAGTTTGGGGTCTTACGTTGCTCACAATTCCGTGAGGGTGAGCTCCACCTCCCAACAGCCTTAATCCCCTTCATGAGTTCTAGGAACAGGGAACATCCGTCAGTTTCAACAGCGACTTCCAAATCAAGGTTGTCTATCACGGTGCGTTCAACACGAACAGGATTACGGAGTTCTACCCGCCATAGCCCTTACCTGTTTAAGAGATTCCAGACACCCGTACGATCAAGTGTCAGCCATGCCTGGAACAGGTTAGGAAAGAAAGCCCCCGAGAAGTTAATCCCAGTGTAATTTAAGGTCTTCGGACCGCTGGGGATAAATTGGTGCGTTTGAAACTAGTGGTGAAATTTTTTTTTTGTTTTATATTGTATCTATATTTTTTTTTGTTTTGAAAAGGTTCCAGATTTCAACTCGGGTGATCAAGATTGATACTGGTTTTTATGGAAAAGTTTTAAAATATTTTTGGTATTTTTGAAATGATCCGGGTTTATCGAACCATGATCCCAACGGTCGAGGCCGATGCCGGTTTTTAGTTGAAAGCGAGAAAGGTCCCCCGAGAAATTAATCCCAGTGTAGTTTAAGGTCTTCGGACCGTGAAACTGTACAAAAGAGGGGCAAACATGTTTTTTTTTTTTGGAAAAATGTCCGGTGTCAGCGGATGGACAATCCAGACTGATGCCGGTTTTTATTAAAAATCTCTCGGGATGTCGATCCCGACGTAGTTTAAGGTCTTCGGACTAAAAACTTTAAAAGAGGCAGATATATTTTTTTGTTTTTCTGAAAATGTCCGAGATCGTTAGGTCTTGATTCGATCCAAACCGATGTCGGCTTTTATTGAAAATCCCTCGGGATTTTGATCCCGACGTAGTTTAAGGTCTTCGGACCAAATTTTGGGGTTGGGCATACTTACCTTGCTTTATTTGGCTTCTGACGGGGCTGACTGTGATTTGAGTGGTCCGAATTGCTTGATTTGGCCCTGTGGGCCCTTTTCAGACTTCAGCTTTGCTTTGAAGCACTTATCCTTGATGTTTCTTGGGGTTAAGAAGGCTTTCCATGATGCAGATGATGACTTGGACGGTTCAAATTGCTCTTTTTAGTCTTCTTGACGATCAGATCTTGGACTCTGGCCTTCTTTCTTCACAATCGAACCCTTGATGTTGCTATTCGATGACCCATGCGAGCTTTTCCATGGTTTGGATCGTGATGATCTAGCCTTTGAGTGGCTTAGATTGCTTGTGGGCCTCTCTTGATCCATTTTTCTTCTCTTTGACTTGATCATAACCATGTTGGCCGTAATACTTCATGATTGGACAAGTGGGGTACCTTCCAGATGATTCAGACCAACCTCAAATGAAATCTGGAGTTGATTGGAGCCTTGGGCGGCCCACGGGGTGCCATCTGCTGACGTGGACTGTCAGCCTCACCTACCAAGAATCCTGGAGCCAATCCCGCGGAGAGAGGAAATCTGCGTTCGTACGGGCGGCCCAGGGCAGGCCGCCCAAGGCTCGCCTCTTGAGCGGCCTGGGCTGGCTCTGGTTCGGACATTCTCTGCTGTCCATTGTCTTTGTCTCCACCTGCTCTGTACGTCCAGGTTCGATTTCGACCATGAATCTTCCCTTTGTCTCCTCTTTCCTTCTCATCTTGTCCTCATCTTGCTTTGTCCTTTCTTGGGCAATGGATGGTGGAGATTTAAGGGTTGTGGGGGCTGTCCATGGTGGGTCCCACACTTCAGAAAGTATTGAAGGCTTTAATGATGGAGGGATTTCTTTAATGGATGGTGGAGATGGGGCATTGAATGGGGGCATTGATGAGGGGCTAGAGATGGTTGTTGGTGGAGCTTTGAATGGCCCCATTAATGGCAGCCATGCTGAAATTCCAGATTTGAATGGGGCTTTGATTGTGGGAGAAATGGATGGCATGGATGAGATGAGGAGATGGGATATAGGTAAGGCTATGCATCCCTTGAATGTGGGCCACCTAGATGATGTGATTGACGGTGGAGATGGGGGTATGATGGACATAGATGGGCTGATCTTAGATTGCCTTCTGGTACCTGTGAAGAGAGAAAACACTTTAGCAAAATGATTGAAGCATTAAAGTAGGAAGAGAGATACTTACCTTCTGGGAGGGATGATCGGGAGAAATGCACTTCACGGAAGGTACCCCATTAGTTGATTGAAGGACGTTTATTTTGAAAGCCCTGTAAGATTTTTTTTTTTTTGCATATATATGAATAAGGAAAAATGATTTTTTTTTTTAAATATATATATGCAAATCATGCATGAAATGAAAATTTGTGCCAAGTGCTTGTCTGTCTATGCGTGATTCGGATTTGTGCTTTTAGATGTAGGAATCAGAATATTTGACTCAGCCTGATGTCATACTCGAATTTCTTAAATATTCACCAAGGGTCTTGGTCCCCTTAAGATAGTGCGCAATGGTATCCTGCCCCTAGAATTTAGGCAGATCTTGAAAGAATTCTCGACTCATAGCCGCCATCCTTGCTTCCATTGAATCTTCATGTCGCTTGGATTTCTCATGTACCTGCTTTTTTTTCTCTCTTTTTTTTTCTTTTTCTTTTCTTAGCCATTATTACCCGCAACGCCCTTTCGGGTTTTCGCTGCGTCCGGCTTGCCCGTCATTTTTGCCCGTGGCGCCCTTTCGGGTTTTCACCACGTCCCGGGTATTTGATCTTGCCTGCCCCTTGGCAGCTATGCTGTTTTTACCCTTGGCGCCCTTTCGGGTTTTCACCAAGTCCGCTATGTGCCCACTGTTTTTACTCGGAGCGCCCTTTCGGGTTTTCACTCCGCCCTCTTTGTTTAGGCACACATCTCTTTTTTTTCTCTTTTTTTTTTCTTTTTTTTTTTTGGATAACTGCGGCGCCCAGAGGTCAGGAATCCGTCGTTGCCGGCCGATAGTAACCTTTCGGCCCTTATCTTAAGTTACAATGGCAGAGCTGTCGGCCTTAGCTACAGACCCTTCTGAGATGGATGGATGGATAGATGTGTTTCTTTTGGGTCGATTTTTTTTTTCTATTTCTTTCTTTCTTCTTCTTCTTCTTCTTCTTTTTTTGTGGGTTGTATGCCCCTTCTTTTTTCTTTTCTTTTTTTTTAACCCCCTTTTTTTTTTGCTCTATCTTTTTTTTTTCTCATCTTTTTTTTTTTGGGCTTTTGAACCCTTTATTTGGAACACTTATTGGTGAACGGGAAGGGATTCTCAGAGGTCTAAGCCTTGACCTCTTGACTTCAGCTCTACTAATGTAACTCTTGATAAGGTTGGATTGGCTTACCTGTGAGAGATTTTCACATTGTCGGCGTTGATTGGCTCTGGAAGATCCTTACCCCTCAGGTTGGTGAGTCGAACGGTGCCTCCCAAAAGAACTTCTTTGATTCTTGGGGCTTGCCCCTTGAGTCTGATAGATGCAGCAGTGCTTGTTGTAAACCCGATATGACTTGTCTTTCTTCGGCTTCATTCTTCATCAGCACTCACGTTGACGGGATTTTAAGTTGAACTCTTAGGCTTGTCTTCTGATTTTAAGATTCTCGAGGAACTCCTTCGTCCTTAGATTCCGAAGGATGTCCCATTGCCAATGTTGATAGCATGTGGGAACCCTTAACAATTGATGATGTCATTCTTCATGAGAATTATCGTGCGAGATCAGAATGTTACCTCCATCCACTTTGTGCTGTAATCGACTGCCACGAGTATATGTGTATGAGCACTAGATGATGTCAAGTCGATCTTTCTGCTGATGTAGATACCTTGTACAGGGAATAGCTGGAGCGTCATCAGGTTGTAGAATTTTAAAGCACACACATGGATCCGATGTGCATGTTGCTGACACTTGAAGTGCTTTCTGACATGTTGGCAACAATATGTCTTCATCGAGCCGTGAGGTTTCTTCGATCATTCGTCAAGTCGCACACTTCAGCATGGAATGCAAGCATAGTCTTTGCAGCATCTTCTTGATAAGCTTGATGAGTTTTTGATCGATGAGTCTTCACAGGATGCAAGATTGGGAAGTCATGACTTCAAAAATTCGATCATTCTCTGCTTATTTTTCGGGGACAAGGATTCTCAATGCACACTTCCTTATGGGTCTCAGGAGATCCTTGGTTTATAATTTTGAAACTTTTTGAGATGACATTGGCTTTTGGTTCGAACTTTCGAGGAGACCCTCTAAGTTTGGGAGTCAGCTCATCATTTTCCACATCATTTGGCTTTGTTCAAACCCTTGAGTTTGAAATCTAACTCTAGATTGAAATCATATGAGTCAACTTCATACTCAAGTACTTTGACAGATAGACTTGATACTTTATTGAAAAAGAGATTTCTAATTTTTTTTTGCTTTCAAAGATTTTTTGGTTTTTTGGATTTTTGTGAATATCTGGATTTTTTTTTTGAACTTTTGGACTTTGTAAAAATTTGATTTTTTTTTTTGAAATTTTGAAATATTTGGTGTTTTGGGTTTTTGAATCTTCTGATTTTTTTTTTTTGAAATTTTTTTTTGTAAAGGACCCGAGCAAGACGGCGATGTGAACCAGATGTTGCTTGATTCGGCTCGGGGAGCCGAGCACTGTCGACTTTTATTGGCCGTCATGGGGACTACAAACCTGTTACTGCCCTGCACTCCTTCCCCTCAGGAGGCAGGGCCAAAAGGATCAGTAGGCCAAACCTCATTGTTACGCTCAAACATCATGATAGATCTAGAATTGGGCTCCGAGTCAGTGTCGGATGCGATTTTTCCTGGCTCATCCCCATTGTATTGCAGCTCTTCGGGTTCATCTGGTTGAGGTGGGACCAGGATGGTAGTCCAGTCGATCGGGGGAAATTTCTGCCCCTTGCTTGAGTCTTCTTTGGGCACCTCTATCAGACTCAATCTGTTCGCTTGATCATCGAAGGTGGAATCCAGCCCATCATCAGGATAGATAATCCCTGTATTGATAAACTGGATTGGTGTGATGATGCAGAGGTTCCCTTCTTCTTGATGACCCCATCTTCTTCTGATACTTCTGTGCCTAATCCGAGTAGGCCGATATCGCAGTCTTTCTCTATCCACATTCTCTTGAACTCCCGTGATTCGGGTCGAGTCTTGATATTCGAGCTGATAGTAAAAGGTTTGATGCTCGACAGGAAGGAAGACGTAGTTCGATCCGATGGGACATGCGCGAGGGAAGTAATTTACATTGTGATGGTATGAGACCTCCCCATTAGAGTGTTGTACATCCATGGCTGGGATGGTAGGCTCTCGAATGTTGTATGCTTCTACCTTGGAAAATTGTCCGGGATCGGTAATGATGGTGATCGCCCTATCTCCAAAGATGTGCTTGACCCTTCGGTGAAGATTTGAAGAGATGGCACTGATTCTGTGAAACCAGGTCCGATCAGAAAGGAGATGGAATGAAGCTGAGATGTCCAAGACTTGGAGAGTGATGGTTGATGTTTTTGGATCGATCGGAACCTGGACATCAATCTCCCCTTCGACCTCCTCGATAGTGGCCACATAATTGAAGCTGGGCCCTAATTCTGCTAGGGCATGTGGTATGTTGTCCGAGGAAGGGTCTTCTTCTTGGAGGACGATGGCTGAAGTAGAAGCCGAATAGACAGGTGCGGTGGGCAAGTTGTGCCCCTGGTTGTTTGCTTGAGAAACGGGCAGGCTTTGTCCCTGGTAAGCTGGAGTGGGCAAACTGTGCCCCTGACTGACTATTGCTGAGACGGGCAGGTTGTGCCCCTGGTTTGCTGATGCTGCATTAGGGAGATTGTCCCCTTGGTTGACTGAGATGGGCTGAATGTGCCCATGGTTAAAAATGGGTGCGAAGATTGAATCGACTGAAGGTGCCCCTTGCATGATGATGGGCTCTGGGATCGAAATAGTTGAGGATGCCCCTTGCAGGATGAAAGGTTCGAACTCTGAACTAGAGTTGATGGCACGAATAAACTGGAGAGGAGGCTTTTCTTGGCTGGTGAAAGCTGGACAGGCAGGAAGTGCCCCTTGCATTGCGGAGACTGGATCAACTGGAGATGCCCCTTGCAGGATGAGGGGTTCTGAAACTGGACTGGTAAGGGGTGCCCCTTGCCAACCTTGATTAGGGAACTGTGAGTTCCATCTTGACTGTTGCTGTTGCTGCTGCTGCTGTTGTCCATGCTGAGGGAGGAATAGTGCACCTTAGGTAGAGGCGACAAGATCATCCTCTTCCATTGGATGGGAGATGGAAACACTATCATTATCGCTCTCGTATCCGGTAGGCTCACCTTCCTCTATCGGTTGTACTGGAGAGGCCTGCTGAGGCCACCAAGGGGAGATCATCCCAGCCCTTATTCCGGCTTCGACTTGTTCCCCGGCGCGGATGAGTTGGGTGAAGTTCACATATGGATGTGAGACAAGGTATCCAGAGATACTTGGATTTGCCGAGTGGATGATCATGGAGATTTGCTCATCGTCGTCGATGGGAGTCTTCATTCTAGCGGCCATGGCTCGCCACCGTCCAACGTAAGCTGACAATGTTTCGTCATTTCTTTGCCTGAGAGCTGCGACGTCCGCTCTCCTAGGTGCCATGTTAAGATTGTATGCGAACCTGTTGACGAAAGCCTGGGAGAGCTGCTCCCAAGTCCTGATGTGATGACAGTCCAATGATGTGTACCAGTCTAGGACATCGTCTTTCAGAGATTTTTGAAACAAGCGGATGAGTGCTCCATCATTGCCCGCCATAGCATTAAGCTCTCCACAGAAAGCTCGTAAGTGGTCTACAGGACACCCTGTCCCATCATATCTTTTAAATTTTGGTACCTGAAAGCCTTGAGGTACCATTGCATCTGGAAAGGGACAGAGGTCCCTGAACTTAGTGGATGGAAGATCCACCCTTTGCTGCTTCTGCAACTTTCTCTTCATCTCTTGCATCTGCTCTCGGAGTTGTTCGACTTCAGATGAACCAGATGAGGGAGATCTTGCCCCTTGCCAGGACCGAGATGGCCCCCTTTCATAATAATTAGTGTCATTGATGCTCTTATGATTCCTGCTTGAAGGATGTTGGGCCTGCTAATTACTCCCATTGTAGGGACTTTGTTGGACTGGAGCTGAGAAGAGAGACTGCGAAGAAATCCCAGTCACAGGAGAATATTGAAATTGGTTGGAATTCCCATTGGGGAGAGATTGTTGGAATTGACTGGGATTCTGGGTTGCGGGATGTGACTGAAAATGGCTCTTGTTTGCAGGAGGATACTGGAAGAAATGCCCTGAGGTTGAGAGTTGTCCTGATTGAGGACCTTCATTAGGAGGGTATCGAAAGTCCTGCGCCACCCCTGATAGTTGTGGTTGAGATGAACTGGAGGCTGGAAGAGATGCTTGTTGTGGTTGTTGAACTGGACCAGCTTGATTGCTGGCTGCTGAAGCCTGGGCTTGTGTGAATCGGAGAAGCATTTCCTGCATGGCCTTCATGCTTTGTTGTAGCTCTTGGATGCCAGGAATTGATATGGATTCACTCGAGTTTAACAGTGGAGAGGAAGCTTCAGGTATAGTGAATGGGAGAGCCATGTCGATTTTGTATTGGACGTGGCAGGGTGATTTGGTTTGGAGGAGTAATGGTGGGAAGTATGCACTACTTTTTTTTGGGTTTTTGGATTTTCTATTTTTTTTTGTTTTGGGTAGAATGCTATGCAGATGAGATTGTATGAGGATTAGTGACTTTCAAGTACGGGAAGGATTCTGTTTTTCAAGTCGGATCACGACTAGTGGGACTAGCTCATCCCCAGTGGAGTCGCCATTCTGTGGACCCTCGCCGATTTCTCCGCGCTCCCACACGACGTCGTTCTCCCTTTCCTTTCGGAAGAAGAAGAAGAAGAGGTGCGTGAGTGCGAAATCGCCGTTTGTGCCACTGGCTTGCCTTGTTCTCGAGGGCTTTGTTTGATAGTCGTGTTAAGCTGGATATGTTTAAGTGAGTTTATATAAGACCAGAGTCGCCACTAGCCAGTTACTTCGAAT
Organism: Liriodendron chinense; assembly: GCA_003013855.2. NCBI lineage: Eukaryota > Viridiplantae > Streptophyta > Magnoliopsida > Magnoliales > Magnoliaceae > Liriodendron > Liriodendron chinense. Next base: position 111,733 of record PVNU02003730.1, on the reverse strand, counting down.
CTACAGTCGGCTAGACCCCGTAGAAACGTTAGAGAAGGGGATCTGAAGATCCTTTCCTCTAAAATGACTCCTGTTGATCTGCGGTCAGAGATTCAAGGTAAGGGATCACGGTTACAGGGTGGGAAGAGGTTAAGCACCCCACACACTGCCCGTACCGAAGTACGGTCTCTACTTCACAGAATCGATCGAATACTTGAAAGTCTAATTTAATCCTCGTATATTCTCATGAATGACATGATGCATGAATGCGGGTCTGAACAGTAAGAGTTTCTGATGGGCAGGTTCCAACAACGGGCAAGCCCAGAGCATACGCTCGAACTGACAGGTGCTTAATATAAAGACATATGCATGTGTGCTTGAATGATCAAGGTGTTTTATGGTGAAGCATGAATGCAGGTCTGAACAGTAAGAGTTTCTGATGGGCAGGTTCCAACAACGGGCAAGCCCAGAGCATATGCTCGAACTGACAGGTGCTTAATATAAAGACATATGCATGTGTGTTTGAGTAATCAAGGTGCTTGTAGTGAAACAGGGGGGTTGGAAGGAAAGTAAATGTTGCACTTATGCTAGATGCAAATGAGATTATGCTGGAAAATGAGTAGCTGGGTGGACGGAGGTGTCGCAAGGGTTGGCTTCGAGTGGTTGGATCAAGACTTGGATGACTTGGGAGGCTTGGACCAGTGGTCAGGCTGGGCTGGACCAGGGTTAGACTCTCCTCACTCGGGCTCTCCTTGGTGGAAAAATGGGCTAAAGGGTGGAGAGATGGACTCAGAGCTCTCGGGCTGAAATGGATTCGAATGGCTTGTTGAAATGAGAAGGGGAGGGGGGTATTTATAGCAGCGGAGAGTGGCAGGAGTCGTAATTTTGTCCGGGCGGCCTGCCATGGGCCGCCCGTACGGCCGCTCCTCGGTTTCCAGCGAGTACGGCCGTTCCCTCGGGGCTGCTGTTGGACTCGCTGGTCGACTCAGTGAGTTGACTCAGCGGGTCGACTCGGTGGTTTGACTCGACGGGTTGACTCGGTGTTTTGACTCGACGGGTTGACTCAGCGGGTTAACTCAGCGAGTTGACTCAGTGAGTTTGACTTTTTTTTGGGATTTTTTGACTGGACTTTTTTATGGGGGGTTTTTCAGGGTGGTTTTTAGGACTGGGTTGACTGGGTTCACGCTTGAACTGGGCTATGGAATGGGGCTTACAAGGGTGAGTTTGGCTGAGTTTGGATTTGGGATTTGGGGGTATGGTCCTCCGTTCAACCAGCTATCTCTACCAACAGTGTAGCCGAAGGTGGGGTGTCTACAGTATCCAAACAGGCCCTAATTGTCCTCCACCCAGTTGCGCTGATGACAGGTTGAAGCTGAAAATCTGCTTAATATATCCAATAGTGAAAAGAAGAGAATTTTACCCCTATTTGCTTTAACACGATAGATAGAGCATCTAACTTCTAATTGGAAGGGAGTGGATTAGGTGCGGCTTCGGCCTCACCTAACACGGTGCGGACTATGGGGCCCACCTTGATGTATGTATTGTATATCCACGCCTTCCGTACATTTGGCAGAGCCCAAAATTAATAAATCAGATCCAAATCTCAGGTGGACCACACCATAGGAAACAACAACTTCCTAGGGCCCATCGCAATGCCCACCATAATGCTTATTTGCCATCCAACCTGTTGATAAGGTCACACGAACCTGGAAGGAGGGGAAAAAATAGCACCTTGATTCAAAATTTTTGTAGCATACGAGAAGTTTTTGATGGTCGATCACCGTTGTTTCCTCTAGTGTGGTCCACGTGAGATTTGGTTTTGCTTCATTATGGGGCTCATTCCCTAAAAGGATATGGAAAAATGGATGAACGAAGTGGATATACAATATATACATCAAGGTACTGCAATAGCCTTGAGGTGTGGCTATTTTTACTAAAAGTCTAATTTATTGTCAATTTCATCCTTTCTGACCTTTTGACGAGAAATTAAAAATTTATGATAAAAAATGCCCCTCCAATGGATTCCCCTTGGGCACTATGGATTCCTCTTGAGGCACGGTGGATTCCCCCTGAGCACATGGTGGTCAGAGGGGTATTTTTCACTGCAAAATTTTCAATTTCTCGTCAAAAGGCTAAAAAAGATAAGCTAGACGAGAAATTGAACTTTTAGTAAAAATAGCGACAACCCAGGGCTATTGCAGTAAAAATCCCTTCCCTAATTGAAAGCCACGAGCTTGAACTTTGATTGAGATAGCTCCATTTTTTTCTAGAAAATGTTATCCACTCTTAAATCATGGATGGATGACCTAAAAAAATAACGGTTGAGAAGAGAAATAATACATCTTCCTAGTTAAAATGTCCAGTATTGAAGGATTTGGAGAATAGTCCATCTAAGGTCGGAAGCAACAAATCAACGGTCTGGATAATCCAAAACAAACGCCGAAAAACCTGTATTATAGACCGTGACAACATCAATAACCGAGTTTTAATAGCAAACAACAAATGCTCGAGTGTACTCTCCCTTTGTTATGTTCAACGTTGGACTGTTCGTACATGTTAAGCATATGGATGATCTGGGCCATTCATCATGTACGGCAGACCACGATCATGCTCTGCCACAAATTCAAACAGACCCCTCATTGGGTAGGTTACAGTACTTAAATGAGAAAATGTACAGTGGGGAAAACAAGACCAACGGTCCATATTTAATTTGTGTTTGGACAGCTTGATGAGCTGATCAGTCTTATATTTGGTCCAGGCATTCTAAGAACGTCTATCGTTCGGTGGATGGCCCATTTCACGGACACATATTCATGATGATGCCACGTGGTGGAGCAAAGTCCCTTTAATCTCACGAGAACGACTCGCACTCTAACTGCATACTCGCAAGAGCTAATACGCTCCTCCCTTCCATCCAACTGTCGGCTATCAAATGGATGGTTAAAAGAAAATTACTGGGTCCTCCAAAGTAAAACTTAGAAATCAGATGGTTACTTTCATTTCTCAGAGTATTTTTTTGGATTATGCACAATCCAAAAGTGGGCCAGAGATTTATACGGTCTGGATTTCCGTAAAATCTATTGCATGTGTATCATTAAACAGTCAACCCGGTATGTAGCATGGACGCGGATTGTATGCCGCGTCTGTCACCAGGAATATCTCTGAAGCAGGACGTGGCCCAAGCTCCGTGGGGCCCACCGTAATGTATTTGTTTTATCCACTCCGTCCATCCGCTATGCTAGCTCATTTTAGGTCAGAAGACTAAAAACTGAAGCATATCCAAAGCTCAAATCTACCACACCACAGGAAACATTGGGGTTGAACGGCCACCATTAAAAACTTCTTGCGGTCTACAGAAGTTTTCGATCAATCCAATGTTTGTGTTATCCATTCATCCATGTATGTTTGACGTTATGAACGGTTGGATGGAAAATAAACGGTGAGCGTCACTATCCCCACCGTTTCCTGTGGTGTGATCCACGTCAGTGTTAGATCTCCCTCATTTTTGGGTTTATGCCCCTAAAATGTTCTGAAAAAACAAATGGGTGGAGTGGATAAAACGCATACATCACGATGGGCCACGTGGAGGTCCTCGTGTGAGATGTCAGATGGCGGTGAATCATGATAGTGCGGCCCATTTATTTCTGTTCGTTATATAATAATGATCAAGTACGGGAAGTGCATGGAACCGTCCTGTGCACATAATTTCATTTACACTTTATTAGCATTTACATCACCAATCTGAACCGTCCATTAGGTCCAATCCTCTCTTATTGTATTAGTGGAATACACTGACAGAAATCAGATGGTTCTAAACATCCATGCCTGTGCCTATCTTCTAAGGAACAATCTTCTACATCCATTTTATATACCACTAATTGGATGGTTTGGTTTATCTTATAATATGTATTTTGAAAGACAGCCTACGATTGGTGAACTGGACCTGATGGACGGTCCGGATTAATGATGTAGAAGACACCGAGTCCAAATGATACCATGTGCATGGAAATGTTCCCATGCACTTGGCCCACTAAATCATCACTCTCAGTTATAACTCCTCTTTTAAGGGTCGGCAGATGAATCGGTTCGGGCCAAACTAATCATCCATCCCTTTTTTTTTTATTATTTGCACCTGCCATCCGTATTTGATGACGTGGCTACCAGTTGGGACATCGAAGAACAATCACAGCCGCACAATATCCCCCGGGAGTTATTTCATACAAATTGCAGAGTATGCACGTTCACGTTCATGCATGCAACTGTGTACACCTGGCAGACAAGAACTCGATCTGACCCGTTCAAATCGTGTTCCCATCATTTAATTCTACATAATCACCAGGTTGCAATGAATGGATGGCTTCAGGTCAGCATCCATCAAAGGCCATGAAAAGAGGTAAGAGGTGGTTACGCTGGTTAGCATAATCCAACCGTTTGATTTTAAGAATGCCCTACTAAGGTTGGATCAACGATTAGGATGTCTTGATTTGAGGTGCATGTGTAGATCAAGTACGGGTGGTAGGGTGCATGCGTACGGATGAAAACATTCCGTAGGAGTATCAACCTTTTTCTCTCCCTTAAATTCAATGGCAGTACACGCGTGGCCTAACACCCGTGAGAAGTATGGGTGGAGGCTGGGGGCTGGCCTGTTTTCTGCCTAATTGAATTGAAAGAGGTTCTTTTTTTCCATCCATCGCGTATGGACAGAAAATCATTTCATACCCTCTAGTGGGTATCAAATGGCGGAGATGGGATCAAATGAAGTTAGCACGCAACAATTACTACAAAGATAATAGGTTGTCCGTAACTTTGAGTTTTCAGCTTATCTGTCCTTTGCACCCAACGCCACAATCCCTACACCAGGAGGTACCATGGCTAAAAGGCTTAGCCGACTCACATTGGTCATAGGACGAGCCCGGACTCGCCCGAGTCGGGTTTGACTCGAGGTATCGAACCGGATCAGTTACTACCAAACCCGATGAGTCGTATCGGACTCGTCCGAGTGTTAAAACCATGCGCGGTACGGGTGAGTTGGTACTCCTCCACCCTCCCCGTTGGTTAAGCAGTTGTGGGACCCTACCATTTCAAGGGGTGGGTCCCATACAATTCAAGGAACCTACAGTTGTCTGTATCTGAACATCTTACGACCTGAAAAATCCTCCTCTTTTAGAAATTGGTATTTTTTATCTCATCAGCACCGAAATTGGGATGCAAAGTGTTTTGCCTCTCTCGCAATTGAAGATTCTGCGTGTGTTGCAACCTATTGGAGCCCACATACTGAGTGGTCTGATGATCTGAACCGTCCACGTTGTGGGCTCTATGCTATACGTGCCTTCCTAGAAACTTAGGGTAAAAAGATGATTCTGACCATAACTCTGTACTTGAATTTAGAACGGTGAAAAGAATTTTTTTTTTTTTTTCAATGGCTCACAGTCGACTCTAAAAATCACCTTCCACTGAATTTCGATATGTATGGTCTTGGGTATTTCGCCCGCATGCCTAGTGCACTAACTCATCTAACGAGTGCGTCTTCTAGTTCTATCAGGGTCCATTCTGCAGTGGGCCCGCGGGAACTGGTTTGATGATTTGGGACGCGGTTTGGCTAGTGACGTCCTGTGGTTCGTGCTCTTAGGCCCACCATGATGCATGTGTTTCATGCATACCGTCCATCCATTTTTCCAAGGCCATTTTATAGTATGAGCCCAAAAATTAGGTAGATTCAAATCTCAAGTGGACCAAATCATAGCAAATAGTGTTGATTGAACGCCCACCGTTAAAAACTTTTTCGGGTTACAAAAGTTTTGTTTTGGATCAATATGATATCAACATGTTGGATGTCAAATAAGCATTACAGTGGGCCTTAGGAGATTTTTAATGGTGGACATTCAATTGCTACTCTTTTACTGTAGTGTGGTCCACCTGAGATTTAGATCTGCCTCATTTTTTGGATCTAGCACTAAAATGATCTGAAAAATGGACAGACGGCATGGATAAAAGATATACATCATGGTGGGGCCCACAGAGCACTGATCACTAGCCGTGTCACATTACACAAGGAGCTGATCCAGTGCGTCTGGAGGTATACAGGAGGTACAGTTTCTCCATGTCAATACTTCATACATAGCATACCTGGACGAGATCTGAACCGTTAATTCAGTACGTTCTCTAGTAAACTGGCCCTAGACAAAGGAAATTTAACTGGACAAGAATCCTTTTTGGACGGTTACGATCATCTCATGAAGTTATCTTCCGTCAGTCGCTTCTTAACTCCGCATGCCCATTGGACCCACGGCTTTGATCATCACTTACACGTGCCAGATGACAGAGAGAGAGAGGGCGTTGGACCTTTTTTTGTACATACTCTCGATGGATAGAGAACAATCAATTAAACCGGAAAAAATCGTTCTCGCTTCCGTTTCCGTTCCCATTCACTTTCCGTTCTCTTTATAAACGAAACCACCCCCATTTCCCTCCCTCTCTCTCTCTCTCCATGTAAAAAGACAAAAGGCCAAAGGAAAACCAGGGAAGCGACGAGAAATGGAAGGGCTGAAAGGGTACTGGAAGCGAAAAGACTACGAGCGGCTCGATGGCTCCGGTCGGCGAGGCAAGAAGAAGAACCGGGTTGAGCTGGGCCGGACCCGACGCAGGCGGTTCTGGCGGATCAAGATCACACCAAAACTCCGCATGTTTCGCTTGAGCTCACCCAAGAAATTCCTCGTCCGGATAAGGGATGCGTACGTTAAGATGATGCTGGGATTCGCGAACTCGACTTCTCTCAGCGGTGGGTTCTCCTACTCAGCGGACGTTGACGCGAGGGTCTTAGGATTCGGTAGACCCGCGCTGAAGGAGTACGATGAGAAGGTGATTGTGGAGATTTATAAATCGTTGATGGTGCAACGGCAGCTGATGGGTGATAGAGAAGGAGCGAAGGTTGGGGAGGTTGCGTGTGCACGGTAGAGATCTTCTCCTTCGTTGTATGTTATTTTCTTTTCTACTTTTTTTTTATTTTTTTTTTTTATTTTCATGGGGTGTTTGGTGTGTAATAATCGTAGAAATTGACTTTTTTGGCCCTTTGGCAAGACAGTTATCATGTTCAGATTTGCTATTTGCACCCACTCCAGTGATAGATTCACACTTTTTCTACTCTGGTGTGGAAAGGAAGAGTGGATGTTCATAAATGCAAAAAATGTATGACTTTTGTTAATTTACACCGTTCAACCATTGATGGAACCAAGGATCATTTCTTCAGCTCGATTTCCGCTCCTTAGGGAGTGTGTTGAAAGTCATATGCAGGATGAACGGTTCAGATCGTGCCGCGTGGCGCGATATATGGGGCACGGCCAGGATCCATAAATCTACCTTAAGAACTGTGGATGTAAGTGAGAGGATGGAGATACAAACAGATAAAAAAAAAAAAAAAAAAAAAAAAAAGGACAGTCCCGATCACCGGACGGCACAACAGGCCGGACTGAAACTGAAGACATTATTATTTTTTCTTGTGTCGCGACTGAGAAACTGGCATGCATCGCTACCTCCCATGGCATACATGCTGAGATATTTCTATGATCTAAACTGTCCATAATCTTATTATTACCTAAGAATAAACTATCATCGAAAAATAACAATCCAATGACGATCCTATCCTTTGATTTTGTGGGTCGAATACGATCCATTGAAAATTTTCTTTTTAGTTGTGTAAATTCATCTACAGATTCTTTTTGGCCCCTATTGAACCGAAGACACAAAATGGACAGTTCTGATTACCGGATAACACAGCATTCAGGCAATTAGAGGTCAGCGACTCATGCTAGAATCTCCGTCGCGACAGAGGAAAAATCCTAACTTCTATATTATCCAAAATGGCAGAAGTCGCTGTAGGCGGTATATAAGCGGGGATGGTAGATTTTGTGGCCGAGAAATGCCAAGGCGAGTCGCCGTGCACGTGCTCGTGTGCCACACGTACTGAAAATCGAAACCAATCATCAGGTGGGGCCCACCATGAAGTTACCATGGACGCAAGATCTTGGTGGTCCGATCATCTACTGATCTACGACTCCATGACAAAGATGTATCGATCGGTCTGATTTTCGGGCCAGGCATGCTTTACTTGATGAGGTCATCTGCTTGACTGCTTGAATGATGATCTAAACCGTCCATCTGTTGGGACCCACTGTACATTCTAGATTTCGGTAATAAATAAATGAGATATTTATGAAATAGTGCCTCATTATTATGATTTTTTTTTTTTTACATTCCATGCTTCTTCTTTTTTTATTTTAAAAAAAGCTCTTCATTAAACTATCTCGTCAGTGCAGGTAAATATCATGACCTTCACTTAAAGTAACAGATTATGTTTTTTAAATGGCCAAATTATCCTTGCATTGGAATTAAAAAACATAAGTCAATGTGCAAAGTAACTTTCACCATTGACATGTCCGAAACACATCTCCAAATATCCTAGCAGGGAGTGAATTAGCTGTTACCCCTACTTTCGGCCCACCTTGACGATTTTCTGTATATCCAGGCCGTCCATCCGTTTCTCTAGACCATTTGAGGATGGGCTAACAAAGTTTATGTAGATCTAAATCTTAGGTGGACCATACCAATGAAAATTTTAAAGAGCTTATGATAACGTTTTCTTAACATTTATTTGCAATCCAACCGGTTGATAATGTCGAGAAGATCTGGTTGAAGGTAAATTAGAAAGATTAGATTGATCCAAAACTTTTGTGGCCCACAAATTTTTTCAATAGTTATTCTTCACTATTTCTATTGGTATGGTCCACCTGAGATTTAGATCTTCTTATGATTTGGTTTCTCATCCTAAAATGAAATGTAAAAACAAATAAATAGCATTTATATAAAACAAATACATCAAGGTAGGCCTAATTACTAACATTGGTCTCATAAAAGTATTTCACCTCATTTACTTTCAAATCCTCTCTTATGGGTAGGATTTCATTTACATGCACATTAACTTTAATTTCATTTCATTTAGATGTATTTACCATCATCCAAACACATGCCAAATACCATTTGCCTCCATTTACTCTCAATTCCACCCATTTACCTCCATTTACTCCAATCCAAATGGCTCCTTATACTAAATTAGATATAAGGTGGGTCCTGGGTTGGTTATGGTTCTAGATGATGGTGATGATGTTGTAGTTTAGGATTATGAGGTCTTAAGAACCACTAATGATACATGTCCACTTTGATATGATTCATTCACCAAGTGGACCCCATGGTAGATGATCCTCAACCTAGAAGATCCTTTGGGTCCAAATAATTAGGTGCTGACTAATAAATCAGCTGACGGTGATGACTAATAAATGTTTGAGACCTCACATATAGCCGCAACATCTGACACTCGACAACACACCAAGTCGCAATGTCTCATTAAGCTGTCCGTATAGCATGCATATGTTGAATAACTTTCAGCTGTCCAATTCTTGGCCCCACTGTTGATGGAACCTACCATGAAATTTTCCGTGATCGGACAAGCATCTAATTTCAACATTACTATTGGACCACTAATTTTTTAAACGTACAATTTAATGGTCACCAATGTGATTTTTGGGCCATGCTCTATCTACATCTAAGTCTATGATTTCAAAAATCCAAATTAACATCGCTGTGGTTTTCTTTTCGTCATTTGATACTCTACCTAAGTATGAAGGTAGATAAACAGGGCACTCTTAATTATGCATGTGACCTATGCTAACTCAAATTAGAACAGTTAAATTGTGGGACCCACTTTCCCTACGTCCCGGACCCAAATTCAGATCGGTTTTAAACGGTCCTAATCACCTAGCAGGGCAATTTTGTCATTTACAAAAATAATTTTGTAAGCTAACTACCATTTTAGAGAAATCTAATAAGGGCATGAGAGTGATAGTTACTGAACTAATGGGTAGGTTTAGTGAAAGCTGTTCAAGAAGTTAACGGAATATAAATACCATAATAAAAAGGTATTATTTTCTAAAAATCCATAAAATAGGAACTGCAGTCCTACCATTCTCCTACTGCTAGGTGGGGCCCACCGTGTGTGTGATGAAGAACGGGAGGGTTCGTTAATCCAGCCACACTTGTACGTTGAATGTGAAACGCAGGTATATTCTTCTTGATCATTTATTTTTCAGTACGCTTGCGTTACTCATCTGAAGGCCCGATTGGTTTGGTTTTTACTTTGAGGCACAAAGAATGTAGGGTCCACCTAAAGAACGGCTTGGATCTTGCAAATACAATATCTCGCCTCGTTATGTGATATTAGGATTTCAAATTCTACTCTCGTCAGATGCGGCTGAGGCATTGACGACAAGATGCGGATTCGGCGGACGGTTTCTGGGTCTTAGGTAATATCATACTAAAAATAGAGCATGTGGGGCTCACATGCAGAGGTTGTCCAATAATCAGAACCGTGCATTTTCTGGTTGCTGTCTGATAGTGGATGGTAAGCAAAAGAATATTTTAGTGGTTCATACCCAGCTGGGAAGTCAATGGCCAGGATTATCCTTTCACCCATTTGAATTGGATCATGGCATCCCAACAATTGATTCAGTGCAGTATAGCGGGAAGTGTAATAGCTTAGAAGTAAGGGGTGTACGATGTATAAGTGTGTTCAGAGTTCAGTTTTTCAATTTTACATATTGAAGCTCACATTTCTCCGGCCTATCATATTCTAAAGGTAAATTTGTTATAATCTTCTTCCAAATTGATTTAATTACCACTAGGATACAAATATTGCTTTAAAGATAGGAGCATTGTAAGGTGCCTTAAGCATGCCTTCAAGTGAATAATTCTCTTTTCTTTCCACCTCAAATCTAATAAGAAGAGCATAGTATGTTAGAACCATTTCTCTGTACAGATGGCAAGGTGATCTTCTAATCGAGGCTGCATGTCCATCTAGTGGACCCTACTTTGGATGGCTTATGTTTAGAAAAACACGCCTATCGGACTGACCTTCTCGCTTCATACCGTTGCTTTTGAAGATCACTGATCGGACAACTAAAGCCATTGAACTTTAGTGTATTTCAAACCATCTTCCATCCACAGGAGGGGCAACATGATGGACGGTCCCAAATGATATGTTACCCTGCCACGTATGCTGTATTCGGGTCCCTCATCAACCATGATGCCCTTTTACAAAAAAACAATGGATGGTTTTAACAAAACATACAATGGTCCGCAAATAACGTAAACATCCGACCCGTATGAGGAGTACAATGGATTTTATCCACGCCGTCCATCCATTTTTCCTTGTCATTTTAGGTTATGAGACAAAACATGAGGCAGATCCAAGGGTAAAGTGGACCACACAGTGGGAATTAAACGGCTGCCATTGAAAACTTCTTGGGGCCACACAAGTTTTGGATCAAGCTGATTTTTCTGTTTTCCCGTCATCCAGATCTGCATGACCTTCTGAACAGGTCAGATGGCAGATAAAACATTACAATGAGACCTAGGAAAGTTTCAACGGTGGATATCATTAGCACTAATGATTTCTGTGGTGTGGTCCACTTGAGCCTTGGGATCTGTCTCATCTTTGGGCTCATAACCTAAAATTATACGGAAATATGGATGGACCGTGCGGATAAAATCCATACATCAGGGTGGCCCCTCAGAGCGCCAGCCTGTCCCAAGTTGGGAACAGGCGGGGGTAGTACCCAATCCGCGTCCCTTCTTGGATCTGTGGCTGGAAATTACTGTCCATGTCATCAGCGTCATTCCTCTTTTGTCTTGGATCCAAAGCTTCTTCCAGTGGAGGCATGTGCACGTGGGATGTTGAAAAACGGACACGCAAGGGATAACACAAAATGCTGAGGTGTGTACATCCTACCGTACATGTAGGTCCATTGTTCAATCTAGTCCATAGATTTTATAAGGCTCACCTTTGATTTCCCGTGGCTGAAAAGACGTTCTGACACTGCAAATGGATGGTAGCTATGGTTCACATGCTCGGTTACCAAATGGTTATAGGATTGCTTAGTAAATCAATTTCTATGCCACTTTCCGCACAACCGCAGGTGGAATGAGATCGATTATGGTCTCTCTCACAGGTTTAGTGATCTGAATGTATGGACTTGTTGAGAATTATCAACTAATCTTCTTGTTTTCTCAAGAGGTACTTGAAGAGCACAAGCAAACAGGATTTTTTTTTTTAATAATATTAAAAATAATGAATAATAATTCAAAAACGAATTAAAACAAAGTATTTATAATTTAGGTCTAATAAATAAATTCTAACATGCATAAAACAAAAGTTCAAAACAAAATAGGAAAGAAGAAATTAAAAAATAATAAGTTCGGAGTATGTTTCCGTTGGGTGACCGGTTGGCAGGGGGCCACGATTGGTCACCGATGAGACCCATCTGTCCAGAGAGATCGGACATTCTTTGTTCGAAATTTCAATCTTTGTTTAAAATTTGAACGGCCAATAAATTACCCGACCAATCGAAAAAGGAACTAAAATAAATATTTATAACCTAAGTCTAGTAAATAAATTATAATGTGTGTAAAACAAAAGTTTACAACAAAATAAAAAAGAAGAAATTAAAAAATAGTAAGTTCGGAGTATGTTTCGGGCACACTGTTGTGCGTTGGGTGACCAGTTGGCAGGGGGCTATGATCGATCGCCGATGAGACCCAACTGTCCAGAGAGATTGGACATTCTTTGTTTGAAATTTGATCGATCGATGGATTGCCCGACCAATCGAACGACCAGTCATGAAATGTCCAAACAGTCCGGCTAGTTGGGCTGTTTTTCTTTTGAAATTCGATCGGTCATGAAAGTGGACGACCGGTCGTTAGAGTGTTCTTTGGAGATTCTTCTGATCTTTCTTTCAATCCATCTTTGGGTTCTTTAAGACCTATTCTTGCGTCCTTCTCTTGACTCTATTCCTTCCTCAATCAAAAAGTCTCCTTGCTGCATCAACTTCTAGGTGTGGGCCCACCATGGATAGTCCTCATAGCCTACCAACGAGGCAAGGCCCCGAATCCCGACAAAATCAGATTTAGAGATGAAAACTATCTGATACGTAATCCATAAATCTAAAACTCTGCAACGCATCTCGTCCGTCTAATTCTTCGTTATTGATGGATCACAGTATTTCATTTGTGAACCATCTGAAGTTTCACCTTCCCGTTAATTATTGCAGGGAACTTCTATGGATCGTCCAAAATTAGGCTAATGAACAGATGATTAGGAAGATCTAATCGGTGCATTCCTTATGCTATGGTCCATCAAAAAGAGTGGTCATCAGGTGGGGCCCCGCAACTGCTTCAGATTAATACTTTTCCGGGCAATAAATATTACTGCCTAGAGTATATAAAACAAGATATTTTGGAGCCCGTTTGGCACGCCACTGAGCTTTATTGCATAAAAATAACGCGCGTTTGGGGAAAGCTGACGCGCTGTTCTCGTGCCTTAAGTTAGCAAACTGGTCCTATTCCACGCCTTCTTTTCTTTATAATAAAGATGTTTAGACCCAGATAACGTGGACAGTTAAAATGATAACGGTGAAGGATATCACCTGATAGATGGACGGTGTAGATCGATTGGACGGCCTATTCTCAGTAAACTGACAATGGCAATGAATCAGCCTATATTCGACTCCGATTCGGTAGTAACCCCTCTATGTGGATCCCACCATCATGTATTGTTTTATCCCTGCCGTCCATCCATTTTTCCATATCATTTTAGGGCACGAGCCCAAAAACGAGGGAGATCCAAATCTCAAGTAGACCACACTACAGGAAACAGTAGTGATTGAACACCCACCATTTGTGTTCTCCCTTCATCCGGTTCTGTTTGATCTAATCAACAGTTTGGATGGCAAATAAACATTACAGTGGGCCCTAGGAAGTTTTCAGTGGTGGGCGTTCATTAATCATTACTGTTTTCACTAGTGTGATCCACTTGAGATTTGGATCTTCCTCATTTTTGGGGTTATTCTCTGAAATAAGCTGGAAAAATTGACGGACGGCATGGATAAGACGTATACATCATGGTGAGACTCACAGAGCTTTTACATCACCAGCCAGGTCTGAAACGGACGCGGTTTGGCTAGTGACCCTGCCACTAGCCAGGTGGCTAGTGGTCGGTGCTATGTGGGCCTCACCATTATGTATGTATTTTATCTCTGCCGTCCATCCATTTTTCCAAATCATTTTAAGGCATGCTACTAAAAATGAGGTAGATCTAAATCTCAGGTGGACCACACCACAGTCAAACAGCAGAGATTAAATGTCCACCATTAAAAACATCATTGGGCTCACTGTAATGTTTATTTGACATCCAACCTGTTGGTTAGGTCATACTGAACTGGATGAAGGTAAAAAACAAATATCAGATAGATCCAAAACTTTTATATGCCCCAGGAAGTTTTTAATGGTGGACGCTCAATCACCACTGTTTTCTGTGATGTGGTCGACTTGATATTTTGATTTACCTCATTTTTTGTCTCATACCATTAAATGATATGGAAATATGCATGGACGGTGTGGATGAAACACATACAGCATGGTGAGGCCCACAGAGCACCGACCACTAGCCAATGGCTACTGGCAGGGTCACTAGCCAATCCGCGTCCGTCTGAAACCGAGTCAGATGATATTGACATGGGAATATATTTACATCCACCGTACACATTAGCACACGTGCCAACATTGCCACGTGCATATGGCATCCGAGCCGTGAAAATGCTGGGGCCCACCTCGATGATCACCTGTACCTACCTGTGGTTCGATTCACAATTTTCAACCCCTAGAAGTCCTAAAAACAATTAAAAGCTGTTACGATGATTAAAATACTCTTTTAAGGGATTCCCAACGATTCGAATACTTCTTCTTAAAGTAGCTGATACCGCTTTTCTCGTCTTCAAAAGCTTCTGACATAATCTCAGCAAATTCCACTTCTAGAAGAATCGTTACAGGATAATTTTGCTACACCCACGGCTTGCGTATGCTGCGTACGCGGCAATCCCAGCCGTTGGTGGGATCCAAATCTCCAGGGCATAGAAGGCGGAGAAGGCGAGTCTCTCTCCTCTCCCCTCTCGCTCCTCCGAGAATCTATCCAACCTGGCAAGGATTGGAAGTCAGTCTTGAGCGGACTATGGGACCAGGTAAGTTATGTTTGTGAGAAATCCAAACCGTTCATTCATTTTGTGAGTTCATTTTAAGACGTGAGAAAAAAAATGAGATGCATTCGTGAACCAAGTGGGCCGCACTAAAGGTAAAGGTAGATAGGGAAAGAACTGATTGTGTTGTGTGTATTTTATCCACTCCGTCCATCCATTTTACCATATAATTTTAGGGCTTGATATGAAAAATGAACCATATCCGAAGTTTAAGGGGATCCCACCACAGTAAACAACGTGGGTTGAACATTTACCATTGAAAAATTCTTAAAGGCCACAAAAGCTTTGTATCAAGCTGATATTTTGTTTTTT
Organism: Liriodendron chinense; assembly: GCA_003013855.2. Lineage (NCBI taxonomy): Eukaryota > Viridiplantae > Streptophyta > Magnoliopsida > Magnoliales > Magnoliaceae > Liriodendron > Liriodendron chinense. The sequence continues at coordinate 96,308 of PVNU02003730.1, read as the reverse complement.
GTTTTTTTTTACCTTCATCCATGTCTGTGTTATATTATGAACAGGTATAATGACAAATAAACACCGGCCTTAGGAAAGTTTCAACGGTGGAAATCATTATTCCCACAATTTTCCGTGTTGTAGCACACTTGATCTCTCATGTGTTTCAATTTTTGACTCGACTGTCAATATAGATATAGATAGTCAAGGAAAAAAATAAAATAAATTAGATAATCATCCATATTCAAGCTATAAAAGTTCAAATATTTTATTGTGCGGCATTTCAATTAAGGTATTTTTTTTTGTGTGTGTGGCCATCCATGGTGAGGCTCTTCTCATCTATGGTTTGGATCACTGAACAATGGGCCCATTTGAACAAGTTGCGATGGGCTCATTTGAACAACGCTGCAGCTTACGGAGGCTTACAAAAGCCTTTGGCACGGAGTTGCGATGGAAGTTTATGTGGGGCTTACCATGATGTTTGTGAGAGATCCACCCCATCTATCTGTTTTGTGATCTCATTCCAGAACGTGTGACAAAAAAGGAGTGTGATCCAAGACTTGAGTGGGCCAAAAACATGAGGATTGAACGTCCATAATTGAAATATTTGTGGGGCCGTAGAAGTTTTGAATCAGGCTAATATTTGTGTTTTCAGTTCATCTCAGTAAGAATGACATTATGAACGGTATGGAAGGCATATAAACATCAAAGAGGACCCAGGGATATTTCAACAGTAGGAAATTCCCTAACTACCTTTACCTTTAGTGCGGCCCTCTAGGTTCACGGATGGAGCACATTTTTCGTCTCACATCCTAAAATGAGCTCACAAAATGGATGGACGGGATGGATTTCTCACAAACATCAACTGTGGGACCCACCTGGGTTACCAGCGCCCAAAAGCCTCCAAAGGCTTTCGCACGAAACCTACTTCCGATTCATGCCAGGCTGGATAGATTCTCGGAGGAGCAAGAGTGGAGAGGAGAGAGACTCGCCCTCACCGCCTTCTATTCCCCTGGAGATTCGGATCCCACCCACAGCTGGGATTGCCGCTAGGGCTGTAAATGGCCGGGTTCGGGGCGGGTTTAGCCAAAACCAGACCCGCCCATTTACAAAACGGGTCTGGGTCCAAATTTTAGACCCAGACCCTTTTACTACATGGGCGGGTCCGGGTCCGGGTTGGGTCCGAGTCAACCCATCAAACCCGTTTATAAATGGGTCCAGGTCTGGTAGAGGAAGATCCACCCAGACCCATTTATAAATGGGTCGGGTCTAATGGGTCCGAGTCTGGATCAAGTATGCAATCATTTTACAATGCTTAAAATCGGGTTTGGACGGGTCTGGATTAGACGGATCCCTTAAAACATGGACCAAACCCGCCCACTTACTAAAGGGGTTCGGGTCGGGTCGGGTCGGGTCAGGCCTAATATAAAGGAAACCAGACCCAGACCCGTTTAGCAACCGGGTCTATTCTTGGACCCAGACCCGTACCATTTAACGAATGGGACAGGTCTGGGTCGGGTCTAAATGGGTTGGGTCCGGGTACCCCATCGGGTCCACTGACCCATTTACAGCCCTAATTGCCGCGTACGCAACGTACACAAGCCGTGGGTGTAGCAGAATTCTTCTCCTCTGCAAACTCCTCTTCAAATGGCTGTGAAGCCACAGCCACACCGAAGCCTGCGTACTGGGGTTTGCTTGGTGGGTCCCACCGTGATTTATTTATTTTATCCACTCCGTCCATCAATTTTAATAAATAATATTAAGGCTTGAGACAAAACAATGAAGCATATTCAAGCTCAAGTGGACCACATCACAGGAAACAGTTTGAATTGAACCTCTACCATTGAAAAATTCTTAGAGGCCACAGAAGTTTTGGATCAAGCTGATATTTGTTTCCTCTCTTCATCCATGTCTTTGTGAGCTTATGAACAGGTTGGATGACAAATAAACATCGCTTTGGGCCCTAGGAAGGTTTCAACGGTGGAAACCATTGTTTCCGCTGCTTCCTGTGGTATGATTTACTTGAGCTTTGAATACGCTTCAATTTTTGGATCAACCCCTAAAATCAGCGGAAAGAACGGATGGATGATGTGGATAAACCACATACATTCACAGTGGGCCCAACTGAGTTTACTCAGTAAGATAAAAGCGTACAGAGTAACTCAGTACGGAATCCGATTTCCAGCCACACATCTCATTCCCAGTTCATATGCAATACGTTTGCACAAACCATGGTCGATGGACATATATGGGATGATCCTAACCGCACGATGGTTTCCAAACAGACAGTTGCAATGAAAATGGACAGTTGTCCAGTGATCCAAATGCAGATGAAATCTGACGGTAAAGATCGTCCAATGTTGTGGCCAAAGCATTAGAAATGAAAGGTGGATCCAAAATGGAGATGGGCCCATAATGTTGTATATGTAAAATCCACTCCGTCCATCAGGTTTTATTCTCAATTCTAGTAACCGAAGCAAAAAATCAGGGAGATCAACAACTCAAGTGGCCTACATCGGGAACAATGGATATGGAAGGCCAACCATTGATTTTCACGGTGGGGCATCATGGGCTGTATCTTTCATCATACCCGTTAATCCGGTTTAACTCACATGGATAAATTGAACTCCTTGTCCCCCGGTCCACAAGAAGTTCATGTAGCAGTAAGCTATGTGGGGCCCACAGATATTTTTTCATTCAAAACCTCTGTGGCCCACACAAAGTTTCTACTGGTGGATGCTCAATCCCTGCTGTTTCAATCTGGAGTGGTCCACCTTAGTTTTGGATATTCCTTAATTTTTAAATCCTGTCCTATTGTGATCTTGAGAAACTGATGGACGGAGTGGATTTATCAAGGGCTTCTCTCTGAAACCCAGATAGCTCCCAACTAAAGGAACACATGCAATAAACGACCGTTGTAGATGATTCCGGTCCAATTAAAGGGGCATCCAAACCTACTCAACCCGAAAGGGAAATGTGAAATATTCGTTAAACGTGAGAAGGATGGGAGTGACAAGTCAAAAAGTGGAAATGATAAGTCGTCGAACGCATGCTAGTAAGCATGTGCCATGCCACACCCAAGATGACAAATCGAGAGGGACCACTTCCCATTATCTCAAGGCTAGTTATTTGATACTCTGGCAGAGTATGTCGCTTGATACGCAGGCGCTCATGAATTAACCTGTGCGAATTGTGGAACCCACTATGCAAAGTTACAGCCCTAAAATGAGACGTGCCGACATTGAGTTGGCAACTTGCATGAGAAAAATAAAGAAGCAGAAAAACCCTTGCGTTGGGAAAGCTGATTCGGTCAATCCATGCTGTGGGGCCACTGTAATGTATGTGTTTTATATCCACGCCGTCCATCCGTAATGTGTTTTTTCCATCCAATCTTTTGATAAGATCACAACGACCTTAGATGAAAGGAAAACACAAATATTAGCCTGATTCAAAACTTTTGAGGCCATTAAGAAATTTTTAATGATGGGCATTCAGTCACCACTGTTTCCTGTGGTGCGGTCCACTTGAGATTTGGGTCTACTTCATTTTTCGGCTCATTCCTTAAAAATAGCTGCCAAAACGGATGGACAGCGTGGACAAAAAACACATGATCATGGTGGGCCCCACAGCAACGGATCCACTGACCTCTGCTGTGGATTGGGTGGATCAGGGCCCGCTGGGCTCAAAATTCGGGGCATGTCCTTCCTAAGGGCTCGGATCAGGTACTACCCCCACCAGGACCGGGCATGTCCTTCCAAAGGGCTTGGATCAGGTACTACCCCACCAGGACGCATGAGGAGAGAAAATGGGTACATGGCGCATGTCTATTGGCTGACACAGTAAGCCTTGTACTTCGGTATTGGTGGGATGTGACGGGTCTAACAACTATAAATGCAAGGGCCCACTGCATTGGGATGTCGACACGCCACCTACCGTAGGTATCCTCGTGCGTCACGGTCGGGGTAGTACCTAATCCGAAACCCCTTCCAAAGGCCGGCAGCCGCACCTGATGAGTGGACCTGATTTCACATACATGTTCTACGTTGGAGCGTATGCCACGAGATCAGTGTAGATTGATTAGGAAGTATGAAAAGATGTTTGACGAAATGCATAGGATTTTAAAGCATCATGCGTGATGTCACACTTAAGAATGCATGGCACGAATCTTCACGCTCAATTATTTTATCATACATCCTCGTGTATAGGTTTGCATCGGCCACACGCGCCGCACACGAGCCAATATATTAATCCCGGAACATCCCCGCCATGGATAACGTGGCCCCATCATGAGGATTGATATACACAAATACCTGCCCGGCCCACTTATTAGTTGGGAGTGGGCCCACCCTTTTGTGTTAAGAAAGAATGGCCTTAAAAAAAAAAATGAAAAAAGATTTGAAGCAGTTGAGATATAAGAATTTTTTTTTTTTTTTTTTTTTTTTTGCAATTTCTCCAACAACCATGGTAAATTCTATATTGTATAAATGATTTTGCTATGAAAGCATGAAGATCCAAATTTAGAAGTCGCTTTAAACTACACATGTGCATTGAATGTGACCTCTTCTGGTCGTCTAACTGCCACGTCCTTTTCTTTAATAAATAAATGGTATAGTGTCTTCTTCAAGCTACATACCAGCTTCTCAACTGCGACAATCAAGCTACAGTCTATATTGTATCTAACTGTGTGTTTCGTAGGTGTACGAAACTTAATGAAGTTGATTGTCACTTCATTTGTAAAAAATTAGGCACCGATATAATTGTTACACCATACTTATGTTCAAAAGGACCAACTTGCCAATGCCTTTAAAAAAGTTACTTTGCCTTTCATTTCTTTTTTTGTGTTGTGTTCAGCTGGTGGTGTAGTGCCTAGTTAACATCTATGCTCTAGCTTGAGTAGGCCTCGCAAAATTTCACATGACCTGCCAACCCGCATGAAAAAATCAGTGTTCAAGTCCAGCCTTATTGTGTTGGGTTACTAATAGGTTGGCCCATCATGACCCGTTAAGATAACAGGTTAGGCCAGTGTTTTACCGGCGAAACCCATTTAACTTGTTACCGAGGGTATTTTTGTAATTATTTTTAGTGTGGTGAGAAATCCCTAAGAAGCTAAGGTACCGTTTGGTAAACTGAAAATAAGATCTGAAAATTAATTTAAGTACTACTGATAACTTAATATGCTGAATTTTAGCACTTAAAAATATTAAAAAATTTTGTTTGGTAAATTTTCTTTAAAAAGTATAGATATCTGAAATTAAATACTTTTTTCATAAAAATTGTTTAGTAAACATAAATAATAAATGTCTGAAAAGTAACAATTTGCCATATTTACCCCTATTGTCTCAATTTATATATTTATAAAACATGAAAAAAAAACTATTATTGTTATGCCACTAATTGGGTTGGAGAAATGAGGCATGCATATACAAATTTCCATCTATTGAGTGGCATTAGACAGCATGTTATTACCATGCCACCAATCTCTTTGAATAAATTGGTCCCAGGTATACAATTTTTATTTGATTGGTGTGCTACGCTACTAAAATTTTCTCATCTATTATTAAACAATTGCGTGATTAGGCATCACAACCATCCAATCAATGGCATTCAATAACCACGTTTATGGTGTTGTGGTCCACCTGATATTTAGATTGGCTGCCTTTGGGTCTCATGCCCAAAAATAAGCTGGCAAATAAGATGGATGGTGTGGATAAAACACATATCGTAACGGGCCCAGGGAACACTATCATGTAAAATTCATGAGCCCAAAATTGAGAAAGATAAAAATCTCAGGTGGACCACACCAGTAGTTGAATGCCCACCATTAAAAACTTCTTATGGCCACAAAAGTTTTTGTTTTCATTTCATCCAGGCTAGTGTGACCGAATCAATAGGTTGGATGGCAAAATGAATGGACGGCATGGCAAAACACATACATCATAGTGGGGCCCACAAAGCACCGTCCACAGCCAACGTTAGTAGGCAATCCACGACCACCCATAGCGGATTAGATGTTCATGGGTAACACTGTCAGTTTACGTGGGGCCTGCCTTAATGATGTGTTGTATATCCACACCGTCCATCCATTATTCTAGCCCATTTCAATACATGGTCCCAAACATTAAGTATATCCAAATCTCAAGTGGACCATACCACTGGAAATAGTTGTGATTGAAAACCCACCATTAAAAACTTTCAGTTCATTCCAGTGGGAATGACCTTATGAACGATTTGGATGGAATATGGATGGCATATAAACATGAAGGTGTGCTCCAGGAAGATTTCAACATAAGAATTTCTGACCCCATTTTTTCTTCTTGTGTGGCCAATCTTCGTCATTTTTTGTATTATGTCCTAAAATGATCTCTAGAAAGGGATGGATGGGGTGGATTTTTCACAAACATCACAGTGGGTCCCACCTAGCTTCCAAGTACAAGAACCTCCGGTGACAAGAAGTAGCCGCTATAGGCGACACTAGCGGCCATAACTTGTGTGGCAAAGTTATGTAGGCCCCACCATAATATATGTGTTAGATCCACACCATTGATTCATTTTTTCATATCATTTTAGGTCATCAGCACAAAAATAAGGCAGATAAAAAGCTAAAGTGGACCATGCCACGAAGAACAGTGGAGAAAACTTAGTGGGGGCCACATAAGTTCTGTATCAAGCTGATATTTGTGTTTTGCCTTCATTCACGTCTATGTGACCTTATAAACAGATTTGATGGCAAATAAACATCCTGATACACCTTAAGAAGGTTTCAACGGTGGGTGTTATTATCCTCACAGCTTTTTGTGGTATGGTCCACTTGAGCTTTGGGTCTTCCTAATTTTTCAGCTCCTGCATTAAAATAATCTGAAAAAATGAATGGTCGATGTGGATATAACACATATATTATGATGGGGGCAAATAAATTTGCCACGTCAACTAGGCTCTTTTCCTTGGCAATTAATTTCGTAAAACCGGCGAAGGAAGTTATTAAAAGAAGGATAAATTTACCATTTTAAAAAAGTTTAAATTTAAAATCACTTACCGCTTTCAGTCTTAAGTATTAAGTCAAAGAAGGGGCGCTTAAAAAAAATTCAAAATTTTCAGCGAAAATCTACATTCAACGCTTAATTTTGAGGATTTACCAAACCGTCTGAATAGGAAAAATCATTAAAAAATCCCAATTTCAGTGATAAGTATAGAAAATAAGTTTTACCAAACAGGCCCTAATATAACTAATAAGACTCTCTCTCTCTCTCTCTCTCTCTCTCTCTTTCTCTCTCTCTCTCTCTCTCTCTCACACACACACACACACACACACACACACACGGGAGTTTTCTCCATCTTTCTGCCACAGCCCCATATGGCTACGCTCCAAAATCTCAGTCAAATTGAGCCCCTTTCCCATATCTCTGCTCATGAAAGCACAGCCCGTTTATTTAACGGGTTAAATGGGTTGGGTTGGGGGTTACCCGTTAAATTAACGAATGGGTTGGGGTTTCTAAATTTTGACCCATTAGTTAACTAACGGGTGAGGCCATTTTTTACACGACACGAATACAACATGACACAAACATGGTTTAACACGACCCGTTGCCAAGCCTAGGCTTGAGGGAGAATATTATGTTCTATTTTAGCCGTCTTCTTGACTATTATATCGATTCTTTCTTATTTTGGGAGGGATTAACTCTAACTACTTGTATTTGGTATGAATTGAAATTCAAATCACACTTACCACCGAAACTATGTGAATTGGAATTATCATATTTGTTTGATGCCTTATAATTAGAATTCTTTGGAATCCAAAAATGTGTTTGATAAATGGAGTGAGATGGTTTGATTTTTAAAGCTGGCATTGTTTTCCACTAGATGGAGTTCTATGAATGCTCACATGGGCCCACCATAATGTTTATGTGAAATCCACCCCAACCACCAGGTGCATCGCTACATCTTAGGCCCAATGCCAAAAATTCAGCCACATCCGTGATTCAGGTGAACCACAAGGTTAGAAAGTGTATTATGCAACGTTTACCCTTAAAACTGTACTCCTTCGTACAACCCACTTGAATCACAGTTGGGCCTAAACTTATGTTCCCAAGCATAAATTTTAGTATAGCTTCTAATGGTTGGTGTTGATTTCATATAATCATCATGGTGGGGCTTGAAAAAAATTAAGGTTTTCGTCTCTCTCCCAACTACTTCACTTAGTGTGGCCCCCTTAAAGCCCAACTTTCTTCTTCTTCTTCTTTTTTTTTTTTTTTTGTTCTAGACCTAACTTGGGATGACACATTTACTAGTTGGGGTGGATTCAACCTAAACATCATAGTGGACTATATAAAAATTAATATATGCGTTACTCTCTAAACTATTTCCTTAGTGTGGCCCACATAAAGGCTAAGTAGGCATTATTGTTTGGACTTTGGACCGAAGTTTGGATAATGCATATGATGATCAAAGTAGATTTTACATAAACATCACAGTGGCTCTGTAAAAATCAAGGGTGGATGTCCCTCCTAACTATTTCCTTTAACTTCCCACCTAGAATGGGTTGATTTTTGTGCCATGAGACTACCAAGAGGTACGTACTTGATGGTTGTGGTGGATTTCACGTAAATGTCACGGTGGGCCGTACCCGAGCCTTGGCTTCATTTTTATCTCATCTAGTTATTTTAAAAATCATCTCAATAATAAGACTTTAGATAGTTGGAGGTGTTTGCGCAATTCTATCAAACATAAGGCCACAAGTGTGATCAAGGGTTTGTATTTAGATTTCGTGTATGTTTATGAAGTCACTACAAAAAATTCCATTTTTACCGACGAATGATTTCGTCGGTAATCAGTAAAATTTCGTCGGGAAATATTTTTCCCGACGAAATTTTTCGCGGCTAACATCGTCGCAGAAAGGCCGTCGGTAAAGGTTTTTACCGACGAAATAATTTTTTCGTAGGTAATAATTGAACCATTACCGACGAAATTATTCGTCGGCCAAACATATGAATATTGTCGGGATTGAAAATGATACGTCGGTGAAAAAACTTTTACCGACGAAATAATGCGTAGGTAAAAACACGTTAAAACTTTTACCGACGAAATATTTCGTCGGTAAAAGAAAGGAAAAACTTTTTACCGACGAAATAATGCGTAGGTAAAAACATGATAAAACTTTTACCGACGGAATAATTCGTCGGTAAAAGCATCTCAGAGCTTTTTACCGACGAAATATTCCGTCGGTAAAAGTTTTTGCTTTCTTTTACCGACGAAATATTTCGTCGGTAAAAGTTTTTCCTTTCTCGGTTCCATTTGTTTTCAAAAATTCAGGAAAATTCCTGATATACACCTGTAAAAAAACCTATACATTTTGAATCCTACTCACATGCACAAACATACAAACAAATAAAAAGTACATCATCCATACACAAATAATCCATTCCACATCCACAAACAAACAATATTCATCCACACACAAATATATACAAGTTAAAAGTCGTATATTAAAAAAAATAATCAGGAAGATGAAGGCGGAGGTGGGGGAGGTGGCGGGGCATCGGCGCCAAGGCGTGCAACGAGAGCCTGAAACATCTCCTGCATCCGTCGCTCATGCTCCTGCCGCAACTCCTCGATCCTCCTCTCCTGCTCCTCCCGTCGCCTCTCCTCCTCCTCCCTCTGCCTCTCTAGCTGCTCCCGAATCCCATCGACGACGACCCGTAGCTGCTGAACCTCTCTCTTTGCGATGTCAGCTCGGCGTTGAGCGCTCTCACCAGCTACGGATCGGCTGGAGCCAGCTCTAGTTTGTGCCATGAGCTTAGCACCATGGCCAAGCCCACGCACATATCCAGAACGGGTGCCAAGCACCTCGCTCAAGATTTCTGGCTCACTCCGCTGACTACCATCGGGAGTGGGCTGACTGCGTATGGTGTCCATCGCCGCCTGTAATGAAAAGATATGAAATTTCATAAAAAATGACATGAATGACATTATTATCAATCAATGCGCAATTAAATTTAACAAAGTAAAGATTTTTACCCAATGCTCACTGGCTCTAGGATGAACCCAAGATCCCGTCGCCTGCCGACAGTGAGTCCCTCTGTAGAGGTCTACTGGTCCAGGCTCCTGGCCGGTGACGGAATCCCACTGCGCAATCGAAAGGAAAAAAGACTTATAATAAATGCCAATCAAAATAATATATTAACTTAATAATCATCAATAATTTCTTACCATGTCGTAACGATGTCGTACAAATGACTTTGAACCAGCTACGTGGTTCACTTGTAACTTTTCCCTGTTCGCAGAATTTATTCTGCTCCTCTTCTGAACACATTATACAAAATACATTTCTATTAATTGCGAAATTAATTGCAAATTTAATTGTTACCGTAAGATATCGTACATGTAAATATTACCTGAAAAGCCTCCGACGAAAATCTCTCGCAGAGTATCTGCCAGTCGTCTGTACTAACGTGTGGCGGTGCGGACTGTACGGCCTCATCGTGTGTCTTGCACCGCTTGTACCGCTGGTGCAACTCTCCGCGGTACTCCTTGAACCACTCCCTAATCATGTCGTCGACGGCATGAGAAATGTAGGGAACATTCAAATCGAATTCAAATTTATCCTGCAGTTTCGTAAATAATAAATTAAGGGAATAAACTTATTAACAATAGGACTTAACCGTAAATGAACTTTCACAAAAGAAATTTTCAATTTACTAAACTTTACCTGAAGGCGCTGACGGATGAGCTGTCGCACATCATCTGTCACGTCAGTCCAACGGGGGGTGGTGGCGGGGATCATAGATCGGCATAGGACACCGACCTCAGACGTAAACAATCTGGCACTGTCCCCAACAGGTCTAAGGCAGTCCTGTGGGAACTCTACTGCCACCCTACCCTCACGCGTAAGTCGCTCTAAAACTAACCCACGCGTGGGTCCACGTCCTCGTCGGCTGGTAGAAGATGCTGCTGCGAAAAGATATATGTAAGTAACAATATAAACAGAAATCACTAAATAAATGTCTAGACTTACATGCAGTGCCCGGTGTATGCTGAACCGAAGGATCAGATGACTGTGATGCACCGTGCGACGTCGATGCTGTCTGCGTTGCATCACGGGTGGAAGGGGTAGATCCAGTGCGCGAACGACCTGATCTCCCACCTGGTGCCATGACTGAATATATCTGAAATACAAACTTATAAATTTAAACAATATCAATGCAAGTTTATGAACATCATTGCAGAGTGAATTTGTGCTTATGCTTAGAGAAATGATAAAAATATGATTAGACCATTACACTATAATGCAAGCAGAATATAATAAAACCGTAAACAGAATATAATAAAACCGTAAACAGAATATAAAAGTTGAAAAATCCATTACACATTGTCATTCTATATTAAATACATATATCTCATTGTAATACAAATCAACTTCGGATCAACTATCCGAAATACTCCCTGCGTAAGTTATCGTACGCTACAGATGTATATTCGATGCTGTATGAAGCACTCGACATTGTTATAGCCAACATGCCAGTCACAATAGGAGAAATCTGATCTCTCGGGACTCCATTCAGATGTGCAAGTGATAATGTCGCATCTTCCATATGAAGTTTTCCGCGATTATATTCCTCAATCAGGTCCGAAATTTCTTTGAGATTGTATAATCTTTCATCTGAGTCATCGTCTTCCTCCCTACATTTCTCGACCAAACCGGGAATCTCTCTGGCCCTACCAGAAGAATATAGGGCCGGAAAGTCCATCCGCAACAGCTGATGAAGTATGCTGCGTGCTTCCGCTACGCTCCAGTTTGTGGAGAACATGATCAGAAAGTGACTTAACTGTAAATGTAGATTATCAACAAGTCAATTCAGGAAAAAAATCATGACTTGTAAAACATATATAGATGTAATAATCAAATTAATCGAATTGAAAAATTACATGTAAATCTTGTATACATTTAATAATCGTCGTCTGAATCATTATCGCTTAGGACTCTTTCTTCTTCACCATCACTATCGCTGATCAGAATTTTCTCTTCATCGTCTGCAACGTTGTCATCGATGAAAGCGCTATCATCTCTAACAATGTCATTTATGATTGAGGCATCAACATGATCAGGTGGCACATTATCTCTATTCAATTGCACCACATCAATATCAACATTTGGATCATTCCCTGTATCCCAAGATGGCATGTCTTCTTGGTATGCTTGTTCAACTGACGACGTTCTATTACTCCCTTCATCATTATCTTCAACGTCTACTTCGGGAACGTCAAATATGTTCCTGGGCTTTATTTTCTGCACCACGTGCCAAGAGCCGCCTAACTTGGTGTCAGCGAGGTAGAATACTTGTTCGGCTTGGCCGGCTATGATAAATGGGTCATCTTTAAACCACTTCCGAGATAAATTTACGCTCGTGAAGTAATTATCAGTCTGTATTCCCAACTTTTTATTTCCAATGTCCCACCAATCGCATTTAAATAAGTACACCCGCTTTCTCATACAATAACTCAGCTCAATAATATCCGTCAAAACGCCATAAAAATCAATTTCGACCTCCTCATGTGTTCCCTTCACAACCACACCACTATTTTGTGTGGTCCTATATTTCTCACGCTCCTCAGTGTGGAACCGAATCCCGTTTACAATACAACCTGTATATCTAGATACACGTCTATCAGGGCCACACGCCAGTGAGTAGAGCGCATCAGATGCATCCGCAGAGTTGCTAGCGCGCAACATCTTCATCTATCATCACGTACAGAATATAAATGTACGTTTAGGCATTTAAAATTACGTGTAAATATTGTGCAATACAACAATATTGTAAGTGTGGTGAGATAGAAGGTAAATTAAGCTTACACGTTTTGCAAACCATTCTGGAAACAAATCCTGATGCATTCGATCATAATTTGTAAGGTATTGGGACTTCATCTCCTCGATGTGTTCGCTATACACAATTGGTACGTTGTAAGCAAGAAATTTTGAGATTAAAACTGTCTGTAGATATACAATAATTATGTGCGAAGACTTACTCTAAGTACGACTCTATTTCTTCACAGTTATGCAACACATACCACCGCGCCTTCGCAAGATCCCGATGGTCCATATCCTGAAACGTCGGTGATCCTAAAGGACGGACGTTATGTCCGAATACAGATATGAGTCCTTGTTCATGCTCCTGCCCTGCATCGGCATTACGATCTTCTCGGTTGAATCTAGTCTCTATGCCACGAAGATACATGGAGCAAAATGTCAGGCACTCATTATCAATGTACGCCTCAGCAATGGATCCCTCTGGACGTGCCTTATTCCTCACATATTGTTTTAATGTGTGAAGGTATCTGTACACAAAATCAATATGTTTAAGACATGAAAACATAGATATACGTAGTTTATGGAATGAAAAAAAATTTATGATCATTGTTCTATCACCTTTCGATCGGATACATCCAACGATATTGTACTGGGCCTGCAAGCTTCGCTTCGTGCGGTAAGTGAATTGCTAGGTGTACCATGACATCGAAAAACGCAGGTGGAAAAATTCTTTCAAGTTTGCAAAGGATTACGACAATATCCTTCTCCAGTCGTTTAATAACCTCTACATTTAAAGATTTCGAACACAAATCCTTAAAGAATATCCCCAACTCAATCAGCGTAGCACTGACATCCTTGTTGAGGAATCCACGAATCGCAACCGGTAGTAGGCGTTGAAGAAGGACGTGATAGTCATGACTTTTCATTCCTGTTACCTTACAGTCCGTAATGTTGACGCGCCGAGAGATATTCGATGCATACCCGTCTGGAAATTTCACCTTGTTCAACCATTCACATACACGTTTTTTCTCTAGTTTTGTCAATGTGTAGCATGCTGCTGGTATAGTATATGAATTTCCATGTGGTTGCAAGTGCAACTCTTTCCTTAAACCCATTGCTTGTAGATCCAATCGAGCCTTAAAACTGTCTTTTGTTTTCTTCTCTATGTTCATCAATGTTCCAAATACATTGTCACATATATTCTTCTCAATATGCATGACATCCAAGTTGTGTCGTAATTTCAGATGACTCCAATAAGGCAACTCAAAAAAAATGCTCTTCTTCCTCCAGTTGTACTCCAATACTGTACGTTTTCTCTTCTTCAAGTGCGGTGCCTTACCAAATCTAACTTCTTCAATGTTACTCAGCTGTTGTAACACATCTTCTGCAGATAGTTCTTTCGGTGGTGGCCTATGATCTTGTTTGCCATCAAAGATTACCGTCTTCCTGCGCCAATTATGATCCCTCGGAAGGAAGCGACGATGGCCCATATAACACGTTTTCTTACCATGCTTCAATGACAATGAACAAGTCTCAGTACTACATGTAGGACAAGCCAACTTTCCCTTCGTGCTCCACCCAGACAAATTTCCATATGCAGGGAAGTCATTTATTGTCCACAAAACCGCTGCGTGCAATCGAAACGTCTGTTCTGCAAAAGTGTCATACGTCTGGACACCTTGACTCCACAACTCGTTTAACTCATCTACTAACGGTCAGAGATACACATCAATGTCATTCCCCGGTGACTTGGGTCCAGGAATAAGCAACGACATCATAAAAAATGATTCCTTCATACACAACCAAGGAGGTAAATTGTAGGGCATAAGTATCACTGGCCACATACTGTACGAGCTACTCATATTACCAAATGGATTAAAACCATCACTTGCAAGACCTAGCCGAACATTGCGAGAATCCTCTGCAAACCAGTCATATTGCTTATCAAAATGTTGCCAGGCTTCAGAGTCAGCGGGATGCCTCAATGTATTATCATCATGAAGGCGTTTCTCCTTATGCCACCTCATATCTTCAGCCGTCTTGCTTGACGTAAACAATCTTTGTAATCTGGGTTTCAATGGAAAGTACCTTAACACCTTTTGTGGAATTTTCTTACGCTTAGCTTCGTCATATCACCTAGACTCTCCACATTGTGGACACTCCTCAACATTTTCATGTTCTTTCCAATACAATACACAATCATTTATACATGCATGTATGAGGATGTAACCAAGGCCCAAGTCTCGCATTAACGATTTTGCCTCGTAATGAGACTTAGGCAATGTCTCACCTTCAGGTAATACTTCTTTCAACAAGCCAAGTAACATGTCGAACGATTTGTTACTCCAATGATTTATTGTCTTCAAATGAAGTAACCTTGTAAGGAAATTCAACTTGGAGAAGTTCCGACACCCCGGATAGAGTGGACGTTGCGCATCCCTCAACAACCTACTAAACTTTTCTGATTCGGCATCACCCATAGGAGGAATATCCTGGCTAGTACTTGTCGCTGCAAAATCAGTATCCGCAATTGTTCCCCTTAACACATCCCCAATGATATCTTGCATATCGTCAATATCTTCATCCTCGTCATTACGCACAATTGGGTCAGCAAGGACTTCAGTGGCCTCAACTCTTTGGTGAAAGTCTTCACCATGATGAATCCACCAAGTGTAACCCTGGTCAATCCCAACTATGAACAAATCATCTTCCACTTTGTCCAATGTCTTGTGAATCATGTTCTTGCATTTTCGGCATGGACACCTAATTCTATTACCTGAATCTGCCCGATCTCTCGCAAATTCCATGAACTCCTTAACACCTTCTTTATACTCTGGGCCAAACCGATTCTTAGCTTGCATCCAACTCTTATCCATATCTACAATGCAAAGATTAGAGTCAGGTTTAGTTTAAGTGACATGAGTTTAGGATTAGGTTTAGTCATAGGTTGAGATTTTCGGGTTCGGGATTGGATTTCGGGTTAGGTTTTCATATTTGGGTCTAGGTTTATGTTAGGTGAATGGATTCAGGAATAGGTGTAGGTTTAGTTTAAGTGATTTGAATATAGGATTAGGCTTAGGTATAGGTTGAGATTTTCGGGTTCGGGATCGGGTTTCGGGTTAGGTTTTCGTGTTTGGGTTAAAGTTTAGGTTAGGCGAATGGATTTAGGAATAGGTGTAGGTTTAGTATAGGAGATTTGAGTTTAGGATTAGGTTTAGGCATAGGTTGAGATTTTTGGGTACGGGATCGGGTTTAGGGTCGCATTTTCGTGTTTGGGTCTAAGTTTAGGTTAGGTGAATGGATTTAGGAATAGGTGTAGGTTTAGTATAGGAGATTTGAGTTTAGGATTAGGTTTAGGCATAGGTTGAGATTTTTGGGTACGGGATCGGGTTTAGGGTCGCATTTTCATGTTTGGGTCTAAGTTTAGGTTAGGTGAATGGATTTAGGAATAGGTGTAGGTTTAGTTTAGGAGATTTGAGTTTAGGATTAGGTTTAGGGCATATGTTTGGATTTGCGGGTTCGGGATCGGGTTTCGGGTTTGGTTCTCGTGTTTGGGTCTAGGTTTAGGTTAGGTGAATGGATTTAAGAATAGGTGTAGGTTTAGGTTAGGTGACATGAGATTAGGTTTAGGGCATAGGTTTGGATTTGCGGGTTCGGGATCGGGTTTAGGGACGCATTTTCGTAGCTTATAAGGCCCCGGTTAAGAGTTAGATGAATTGAGTTTAGGTTTCGGTTTAAGTATAGCTTATAGGTTTTAGTTTTAGGTTTATGGTTTCAGGTTTTAGTTATAGGAAATGGACAGCTTCATCATGGTCATAACAGCGGTTCCCACCTTCCAGGGACCCCCGCTCAACAACCGGATAGCTCCGACGCACATCCGGGTCTGCTCCATTAATTTCGAGCTAATACATAAACACGGGCCTGTCCAAATGGCCAGGCCACCCATATTGCTGTCCATAGGAAATGGACAGCTTCATCATCATGGTCATAACAGCGGTTCCCACCTTCCACGGACCCCCGCTCAACACCCGGATAGCTCCGACGCACATCCGGGTCTGCTCCATTAATTTCGAGCTAATACATAAACACGGGCCTGTCCAAATGGCCAGGCCACCCATATTGCTGTCCATAGGAAATGGACAGCTTCATCATCATGGTCATAACAGCGGTTCCCACCTTCCAGGGACCCCCGCTCAACACCCGGATAGCTCCGACGCACATCCGGGTCTGCTCCATTAATTTCGAGCTAATACATAAACACGGGCCTGTCCAAATGGCCAGGCCACCCATATTGCTGTCCATAGGAAATGGACAGCTTCATCATCATGGTCATAACAGCGGTTCCCACCTTCCAGGGACCCCCGCTCAACACCCGAATAGCTCCGACGCACATCCGGGTCTGCTCCATTAATTTCGAGCTAATACATAAACACGGGCCTGTCCAAATGGCCAGGCCACCCATATTGCTGTCCATAGGAAATGGACAGCTTCATCATCATGGTCATAACAGCGGTTCCCACCTTCCAGGGACCCCCGCTCAACACCTGGATAGCTCCGACGCACATCCGGGTCTACTCCATTAATTTCGAGCTAATAAATAAACACGGGCCTGTCCAAATGGCCAGGCCACCCATATTGCTGTCCATAGGAAATGGACAGCTTCATCATCATGGTCTAAACCGCGGTTCCCACCTTCCAGGGACCCCCGCTCAACATCAACATCAATCAACTACTCTTAATCACAAGTATCATGTTCGTCATCTAATTTGCCACTAAATGATAATATAATAAAATCAGTCGCCCATCCAAGGATGGATAGATTGAAATGCTATCATTATTTCCATTTAAATGCCCAAGCCTAAATTTCGACAGCATCTCCCCCTATCTCTCCAGATATATTTATCTTACATTTAATTTCCACGTCAACTATCCACACATTGTGTGGATTAAATTGACAATGGAATTAAACATAAGAAACATATCCAGAGAGAATAGGAGAGTTACTGCACGAAACTAATGACAGAGCATGTAAATGATAAACAACGATAACATTCCAATCTATCCAACCTTGGACTGTCCAACAGGACAATTTGGCAGATTTCTATACCTCCAAAACACACTTTATCTATGCTCGGCAATATAGAAATCTCCAAATGGGCTAACTGATTCTATTATACTACCATTTGTGGACAAAAAATAACTATTAATAATAAGCCAAATACATCCACAACATACATCCACATAAATCAACCACGGGTAGCTCCAACGCACATCCCGGGTTTGCTCCATCAATTCCAGATACACAAGCACATAAAATGACAGAATCATCAACACCATGAATCAAGTCTAATCAAATACCTAATGACTGCTACTTTCTCAACAAATACGTATGTATGGGGCCCACCATGGGAATCGGATTGCGTGCAGAGTAACTCTGCACGCTCTTATCATGTAGAGTAAATTCAGTTGGGCCCACCTAGAATGTATGTGATTTATCTATTCCGTCCTTATGTTTTTTCAGCTCATTTTAGTGGTTGAGCCCAAAATTTAAGCATATCCAAATCTCAAGTGGACCATGCCATGGGAAATCGTGGGAATAATGATTTCCACCATTCCCAGGACCTACAGTGATCATTATTTGTCATCCAACCTGTTCATAAGATCACATGGATATGGATGAGGGAAAACACAAATATCAGCTTCATCCAAAACTTCTGTGTCCTCCAAGAATTTTTCAATGATACACATTCAGTTCACACTTGTGCTGTGGTCCACTTTAGATTTTGATATGCTTCATTTTTGGGCACCATACCTAAAATTTTCTGCTAAGATGGATGGACGGAGTGGATAAAATACGTAAATCACTGTGGGCCCCACGAGCAGTGGACAGCGACGGTGGGCCCCACATTTATTGTATATCATGATTTTTATTAATTTGTAAATCACAAATTAAAATCCCTAATTAAGGAAAGAATTAGGGGATTTTAATTTTGAAATCCCTAATTAGGGGATTTTAATTTCAAAATCCCTAATTAGGGATTTACTAAATCAGTGGGCCCCACCAAATCGTGGACAGCTAAGGCGGACCCCACGCACATGCAATGGACAGCGATAGCGACGGTGGGACCCACATGCAATGGACAGCAACGGTGGGATCCACATGCAATGGACAGCAACGGTGGGACCCACATGCACTGGAACGGTGGGACCCACATGGGCCCCACAATGAACAACGAGGAGAGAGAGAGAGAGAGAGAGAGAGAGAGAGAGAGAGAGAGAGAGAGAGAGAGGAAATGGAGGAAGGAGGAAGGGGGGGAGACGCTTACCGGCGGAGACGGCGGCGTACGGTGGCTGGTGGAGGAGCGTGCTCACGCGGGCGGCGTGGCTGGGGGTCGGTGGTCGGGTGGCGGCCGGCGAAGGACGGCCGGTGGTCGGCAGTAAGGGATGGCCGCGAGAGAGAGAGAGAGATGGCCGGCCGCGCGAGAGAGAGAGAGAGAGAGAGAGAGCGCGAGAGAGAGACCGAATGAGAAAAGAGGGCGAACAGGTAAGTTAAAAAGACCACTTTTACCGACGAAAATTTTCGTCGGTAAAAGTTTTGTTTCGTCGGTAAAACTCCTTTTCAAAAACTTTTATCGACGAAACTTTTCGTCGGTAAAAGTCACCTCTTTTCTTGGCGGGAATCACATATTGCACATTATTACCGACGAAAAGTTTCGTCGGTAAAAGTTTCGCTTTTACCGACGAAACTTTTCGTCGGTAAAAGTAAAATTTGCTGTTTTCTTTTTTAGCGACAGGTTATTTCGTCGGCAATAAACATTTTACCGACGAAATTATAATTTCGTCGGTAAAAGTGTATGGCGGCAATGAATTTGGTGGTGGAGGGAGATTTTTACCGACGATTTTTCCATTTCGTCGGTAAAAATGGTTTTTCCCAACGAAAATTATTTCGTCGGGAATACTTTCGTTGGTAAAAATCCGTTTTCTTGTAGTGAGTGTAACGTATTAGAGTTGTACTCGACTCAATGTTTGATTAAACATTAATGATCCCTATGCTGAAACAAGTAAGTATGACTGAATTTGGAAATCCAGAGTCAACCACTGGTTGTGATCAACGATAAGGCGATTTGCCAAAGGGTAGGAGTGAGTCATTCCTGATGGATTCTTTTTACCTTGTGTTTATTTACTTATTCTTCCACCAGTAATTGTAGTAATAAACAAAAAGAAGGTTAAAACAATGCCGTTTTATTAATATGTAAATAAGGCTCATTACAATCGGTAAAGTATCTAAATGAACTAGAGAAATAAACAAAACAAGATATAAATACCTGATCCATCTGTGAGAATAGATGGTTGAGGCAGAAGGTTAGCAGGATGTGACCAGAAAGATAATCACCCGAGTAAGGACTTGGTTGATGAAGATCCAAGAACTTAGTTTTCTGGATATTTAATCCAATCATATGGTACTATAGCTACAGTGTTGGACAGTAGTGATTTATGCTAAGACTAAGTTATGTTAAGATAAATGTAAAGATAAATATGAAAGAGATACATTGTGTTTGGCATGGGCTTTGAGCTCTTAATCGTGCGCTCATTTTATAGGTCGTTGAAGTGGCAAAATCCTTGTTGGGTTTCCTAATTGATCCAGGATCCTTCGCATTTACATCATGCATTTTGGATAGAGAGATTTCTGTAAATATGAAACTATTGGTTTTCAAATCTTCACTTTTATGTAGACGTTCCCATACTGGAGATGTTCAAGATCCCATTGCATCAAGATTTGGGATTGATCAGATCCATCTTCACCGTTCATCTTAGACCTCAAATCGATCAGGTCATTGTTGCATTTGAATGACCTGATTAGCGCCATCCACCTTTCCATGATCTCACTCCTGTATGATCGTAGAATTGGTGGGATTGGATTCACTAGATTGACCTCTCGCATTCCTTTAATTCTAATTGATGTATAGATAGGGACTTAATATGCTTGTGTCCACTCTCTCTTGATTTGGGTTCATGTCGCAACCAATCTACTTGGATATTTGCCTTACCAAGTGTATCATGGCTAGATCCGTAAGAGGATCGTTATTCGGTGAGTCTTTTATAGATGTATTAGGCACGTTGTCTCATTAAAATGGCATGCTAATCACAACCATGTTGCACACGATGCATCACTTTCCTAAAAGCATGCATATGGTTCTATGCCATTGCATCAATAACATAATTTGTATCGATGAAGGAAGCTCAACAAAATATATCTTCAAGTGCGAGTACAATCCTACTAACACCAAAGCTTGTAGTGACGACACGTGACGACTTCTCATTGGTCCATGTCGGTGAGTCGAAAATGAGTGTAAACAAGAGGAATTAGTAATAAATGATATTGAAATTAAAATATATGTGGGTGATTTTAAAAACATTGATTTAGTGGTAATTAGATATCAATTTAAATTAATTCACACCTTCCCAACAACTTACCTTTTTATAATTCGCACCAATTCACCGCTGCGAAATGACTCCTAACATTAATTTTCTTTAAAAGTAAAACATATGTGAATCATCCATTCTCTTGTAGCAACCCATTGAAATGGAATTTTAACATCAAAGGAATGTTGGTGGAGATTGTGTTCGACTGTTCGTCCATAGATTAAAAGAATCAAACTGAGTCTGACGTGATTGTTTGAGTCAACTAAGATTTTGTAATACCCAATCTAAGTAGGATACCACGAGTCACTACTCAAATCACCTCAACTCACCTGGACCATGGGGAGCAGGCCGACTTCGTCCCAACTTGGGCCACTCCCAACTGGACTTGGGGCTGTGCGAGTGGGTCCAACTTGGTTAATGCACTAGACAACGTGATAGTTCACCAACCTTTTCTCAAATGCCCCCCAAGCAATCACTATACACCCACCATATAGTACAGTGATCTGGACCGTCCAGTTCCGAGGGTCCATTGCTAACTGGTGATAGGCTGAACTTCACCTTGATAGGACAAATCTAATAATCCGATTCGCTTGTACAATATGCAAGTGGACCAGTGGCTTAGAAAGTGGAGATACACACACATTATGAAGTCAAAAGGAAATATAACCTTTTCTAAAACGATGGTGAATGCACAAAAAACAAACTGCCCTTGTTTGATGTGAAAATAGCGAGTTTACCTCATCTGAAAGGATGATTTTGGACTTGTTGCAATCACATTGATACGATTGGGAAACCGTTTTAATTATTTGTTTATTTATTGATCTAGTGGGCCAAATGTATGCAACATTTCCATGCACATAGTTTCATTTGGACTAGGTGGCATCCACATAGCTTATCTGGACCGTCCATTGGGTCTTGTCCCCTCCACTAGGCAAAGGTCACTGCAATCAGATTGTTCTAATCATCCCCGACCGGCCCCATCTTATATGAATAATCTTCTGCATCCTTTTCTGCATGCCACTAACTCCAAGATTTGAACATTATGATCAGTACAATTTTTTTTTTCCGGGCAGTCTATGAAGAGCACACTCGACCCAATGGACGGTTCAGATAGGCGATGCGAATGCCAACAAGTCCAAATGCAAATATGTGCATGGGAAAGTTTCCATACAATAGCCCACTAGACCATTATTGTTTTTTAGTTTATTTTGTTTATGAAACTTTTGGAAGTAGAATGTCACATAACCATGGAATTACAGCTAGAGAATGATGATGTATGAATAACGTCAATAAAATGATGGGAACAAACACCTTGTGGGCCTATTTATAAATTATCAATGTGAAGTTGGCCCACACCATAGGTAGGTGCAACAAGGGGCCCATCTGGGTCGATGGGGTCCGGCCCGACATGATTTTAAACACGCCTAGAAATCGCGTCTGTCCGCCACTAACGGGCCTTTGATTTTTTGCCCATGTGTACCCGCTATGGGTGACAAGGCGATGGTCAAATCTGAGCTTGAAACCTTGGACTAGTGTCCGGGCAGGGGCTAGTGACGAATGGCCAGGCATGCTAGCGCAGTCCAATTATCAGGTGGTCTATCTTTATACAAAGAAAATGGATGTTTTACATACACTTAGATTCCCATTCAGTCTACATGTATAGTTTAGAGACATTCATTGGATAAAGGGTCATTCTTTAATGATCCAAACCATTTATAAGATGTGCCTTGTTGTAAATGGAGGATATCGGTAATGAAGAAGGAAAATCTTAGGAGTTTTTTGGATGCCTGTGAAGTTTTTAATTTGTAAACAAGTCACACTTGAAAAAAGTTTCAACGGTTTACATGCTATTCCATTTGGCTTGTAAACAGATTGCATGTTTGGATAGCTTGTGAAGTATTTACAATGGATAAAGTAAGTATTAATATCACCTTTCAAAATTTGCAAATCACATATGAAGGATTTGATTTTTATTAGAAGTTCTAAGAAAGCATTAAAGCACGCACACATTAGATGGATTGGATGTCAACACAGTGGGCCTCAAATGTAATTTGGGAAATTTTAATGGTGGAAATCCCATCCTTCCCTTGTGTGCTACATTTCATAATCAACGAGCTGATTTTTTAGGGCTATAGAAGAGTATCAATGGAAGCACATGATGGATAGATAGGATGTACCATACACAATACAGTGGGCCTCACATATCATAAGTGTACATCAACCATTATGTTTTACCATGTATAATGTCTTTTTAGCTCTCAAGACTTCACTTATAATATAAAACATGGCCTTTCGCATTATAGCTGAAAGCTGTAATCTGTCTATTGCCTGTGAAGCCTTTACAGGCAAATACATGCATCCAAACAGTCCCTATAATCGAATTACTTATAATCCTTTTACAATTTAAGGACTTTATAGGCATCGAAATGACCCCTTACCGAACTATTTCAGATGTTTGATCATTGAACTCAGGGCTAGCCCTGACCCCGCCTGGCAGCTTAGGCTAGGGCCTTTTCCGCTTGATCTGGGCCGGGCTAGACACAACCTTGGCCAGCCCTAGCCCCAGCCCATTACCACCCGGATTACCTATTAACATCCTAAGCAGGCATGTTCTTGGGCTCAGGGCAGCCCTCAATAGAAAACTTTAGCAAAACCCAGCCCGGGGTGGCCCATTAACTAATTGGGCTTCATCAGGTGGGCCATCCTTGCACAAAAAAAAAAAAAAAAACAACGGTCAGTTTGATACAGAATAAAAAATAACTATCGAGGGTCTATGTTCACAGAACTTTAAGTGGCCCGCCTGATTAGTTGACTAACATGGTTTTTGTAACAAGTCATCTATCTGCATGATGGGTCCCATGTGCAATGTAGAAGTACAGATCTGGATCTTTATTCCAAAATTCATGGACAGGCAGTGAACCACATCTATCGGATGATCCTAGCCCTTGAAAGTAAAAACTAGCACAAATTCAACCCAAGGGAAAAAAAAAGTGCATTTGTTAGATGGTCAGGTTTCTCTTATCACAACCATGATTTAGTCCATGGGCCAATCAATGGTAGAGCCCACCTACACAATGGGTGGTTAGGATTATCATTCACATTGCATTAGTATGGTCCAAAACACTTGATACAGTTCATTTCCTATCCATTCCACAGATACACGTTCCCAAAATATCATTATCAAACTGTCATCCAAACGGCGCCAGCCCACACATCGGTTATGGCCTGACCGTTGGAAAGAATGGATAACCGACGGTTTGATTGGCGTGGCCTACCTACTGACATTCAAGAAGGGTGATCTTATTGGTGCATCCTAGACTCGCCCACGGTAGGTAAGTTTTTCAAACATTGACCCCATACATTGCCCATATGTTAATAAGTGGGCCCTAAAATCAAGGGCAGCCACAGCACAAGACTGAGTTGAGGCTCGGGCTCAGCCAGTTGGTGGAATTCACCTTGTTAGTGATGTAGAGGTGTAACTGACCTCTATATGTTCAAGATGGACCGCACGAAGGATCAGCGGAAGGTCACCAAATGCAGGCCCAAGACCCCGAAGAAGGCGCCAAATTTGCTCCAACCGACCGGCCGGATCCTACAACCGACCCGCTGGACCCCTGCCTGACCGGCCGGACCCCAGGAGCTCAAAAGCCCAAAACCCCCTGGGACGTTTTTGTTCAATCCGACCGGCCGGACCATTTAGTCTAACCTATCTCGACTGGTCGGCTGACAGGTCGGTCCCCTTTCCAGAGAGAGTCAAAACTCTCTGGACTGTTTTTACACTACAGTTCGACTGGCCGGCTGGTCAGTGTCCCGCGAGTCCGTGAACTTTCTAATTCCAAATTCCTTTCCTGTTTTCTTTGCTTATTTTCTTTTTTCTAATGCAACTAGGACACCTACGCTATGAGGGTTAGGGCTTAGAGATTATAAATATTATTTTAATTTTCGTTATTAGAAACATTATGCAATTTCAACATAATTATCTTTGAGTTTATCTCTGTTTGGCTTGTGTTCTTCAAGCTGCCCCTTGAGCAATCAAGGAAGATGAACCGTTGTTCGATTGTTCCGTGGATTCAGATTAGTTATCCTACGAGAGAGACGGTGCTCGATCTCATTCCGCCTACGGCTGCGCCAGTTAGCCCAGTACATTGTTAGATATAATATTGTAAAAGTAGCCAAGTACTTCTTTTAAACTTTGGGTAGCCGTCTATATTTTTTTGTTGGAAAATTTTTAAAATTAACGATTTTTTTTATACCGAAAAGATAAAATAAAGTGTTCGATAAGAATTGGATTGAAGTACATATTATATATGCTATCCCTAAAGCGTGATTTACCCCCTCTTCTCTCAGGTCAAAGATCTCGGGTTGCTCGGAAATTGTTTCTAGAATACAACAAGCCTTCTTAGTCCTGTGTTCAACAATCATGAAAGAACCATTGTAGGAATTGGGCTAACACAGTCAGTGTGTCTGATAGACTTTGTAAGTTCTCCGACTCAGTAACTCAATCAATTTGTTACGAGACTTAGCTAAAAGAGAGATTTTATAGGTATTGCTTTTCTAGTAGATTAGATCGATTGAATTGCTTTTCGTCTCTCGACTCTTGAGGGTCCGGTTTATATAGATGTAGGGAATGGACGAATGCGTTGGTTTGTCTCACATCAGTTGGGAGGGGGCAGGGTTTGTCTTCATACATACTGGGGTTACTTCACCTAATAGGTTAGCCTTTTGGGTGTGACCCAATAGAATGGACCGTTGCAAAAATATTTTTGACCATTGGTTAATTAATTCAAGCATTTCAGATCGTTGAATCTTTAATATGACACTGTAGATCATTGAATGGTTGGCTGTTTCCAAAAATCCATATAAGTTGGCCACCTCACTTGGCATCATAATACTACCCTCTCCATCATGAGGGCGCGCTCCAGCAACCCATGCTCTCTCCCTCTCTCTCCTTTCTTTTTACAAGTAAACAACCTACAAGAAGGTTTGTAAACCACAAGTACATCCCATCTCTAAGTGATGGGGGACAAATGAAATTTTGCATTTTTGCACTTGTTACAAAAGATTTTGAAGAAAATAAATTTTCAAAGATTTTGATTTTCAAATTTCAACATCTTTTCTGTACAGTGGCCCACGTCATGAATGGGCTGGCATTACTTATGTAATATGTTTGCTCAAGAACTGTATGTTTTTTCATCTTCTTTTCCACTGTTACTTTGTTTGAGCTGAGCAAGTGGACCATCAACAAGTTGGGTCACGTCGTTAGGCCGAGTAAGGTGTTCCTTCCAAAATCCATTTTTATGACATCCAATATAGGTCCAACAAATCTAAAAACCATTTGGGCCTTGAAAATGAGTCCCAAGCCCACATACATCTTTTGGGTTATAAAGGTATAAACCCAACCCAGCTCATCAGTCATCAAGGTCCAGGACCATACAAAACATCTAACCCTGTTTGGATACCATTGATCAGATGGGCACAAAATTTATTTTCATTGATCAACGGCCATGATAAAACCAGAGGTGTCTATGGACCAGATCCGCTCTAACCAGTTCAAAACCGGTGTCTAAGTTGACCTGGACACAGCCCATAAACATAATACTAACTAGATGGGATGACCCACAAAAGAGCAGTGTATTAGATTGTAATCCTCACCATACATATGGCTAGCTTGTATATTTACAGACTGTTCATCTGGTGGGCCACCACGTTGATGGGATAGGAGGCAAAAAGTCATATGGTGATTTTGGGCCTCTGACGTGCGTTGAACAAACCATCCATTTTGGACCGCTTATCAAATTGTACTACAGATCAATGCCCTTGATTTTCCGTGTATGGACAATTATACGGTGGCCCACCAAATCATTGGTTCTAATTGCTGCAAATGATTTCGAGCCACGTGTTATAAAAAGATATCACTTTTTATATCCAACGGCAGATGATCAACACCATCCATCTGGAAGTCCCACCTCAGCAGGAAGAAAGTTAACTGATAAAAACATCTTCACCATACATTGGCAGGTGAGTAGGAAACTGCTGTTTTGGACCGTTTACTATCTCCGGTTAGATCTCTAATCTCAAGAGGTGATTGACCATTAAAAACTTCTTGTGGGCCATAAAAGTTTTGGATCAATCTGATATTTGTGTTTTCGCTTCATCCAATTCTGTGTTGGATGGCAAATAAACAATACGGTGGGTGGGCCTTAGGAAGTTTTTAATGGTGGGCATTCAATCACCACTGTTTCCTGTAGTGTGGTCCACCTGAGATTTGGATCTGCTTCTTGGGCTCATGTCATGTAATGAGGTGGCAGAATGGATGGATGTGGTGGATATACAACACATACATAAAGGTGGGCCCCACAGTCACCCCTTGTTACCAGGATTGAATTGGCTCCCTCATGTGTGTTGCCATGTCCAAAAGGAAGTCTCGTGAATCTTGAACCATTCAATGGATTTGTCCACATGGGCAATAATTTCCGGGATTCGGTCTGGCTGTGGTAACACCGTCTTCTATCAAGCCTTCGTATGGCGTTATTTCATTGGCCACATTTGTTAGAGAGGGTCCACCAACTTTAGATAAGTTGTCGGGTCAATCACGTACTAAACCTGTTTGGTGGTCCAATAAAATGATGCCACCTAAAAATGGGAGCAGATTGCCTGTGACACCGGCTACTGTATGGGATCCACAGGGATGTTGGTAACATATCCACTACGTCCATCTGTCTTGGAAGACAACGTTAGGAGAGGATTTTAAAAATAATGCAGATCCAAAACTCAGATGAGCCATACCACACGAAACAGTGGGTATTGAACACTTAGTGGTGATAAAAGCTTTTCATCAGGACGATACTGTTTTCTTTTAGATTATCTGAGTGCTAATAATTCTTTTAACGGTTTGGATGGCACATAAACATCATGGTCAACTTCAGGAAGGTTTCAACAGTGGACAGTGGACATTAGTGTTCCCACTGTTTTGTTGGTGTGGCCCACCTGAGTTTTGAATATGCCTGATTTTTATAATCCTATCTTATTTTTGTCTTTAAAAACACATGGATGTAGTGGATTTGTCACGGACTTCCCTGTGGATCCCACACAAGCCCAGCCACAGACATAGATATCCCTGGCCGGTATCGCAGGCAATCCGCTCCCCCTAAAAATATGCAGCAGGGCTGACAACGTCAGTGCTTAGCTAGACCAATCAGGTGGTGCAGACAGGAAAATCCTGTTCAAGCCGAGGAGACCATCCAAACTCAAATATAGGTTTTAGGCGTAATTGGACTTTGCTTCGTATAGTGGATCCCCTGTGAGCATGTTGTGCAAATATAAGTCAACCATGTTGTGCACATTCCATGTGAGCTCCCCAAGGATGAAGGGACACAACATAACTCAGGTGGACCACACCACGTGAATACACCGGCTTTAAGCACATTGCTCCCTTTAGTGCCTCCCACCTGAGTTTTGGCCATCGGGATGATTCTTTGGTATGTTCAGTGAACTTGAGGAGGCTCACCAAATTCACTGCTTGGATTCCACATGTACATCACGGGTGGGCCCCACACAGCTGGAACACATGGCAATCACTATACATTCAACCTATTCTTCTAATCATTCCATTGTGTCCCCGAGTTTCCCACGGTGCGTTTTGGAAGGAAAAAGTATTGAAGTATCTTTAGAGAATTTTTTTTTGTCTTCTTCTGCTGTGTTAAGTAATAAAGTCAGAAAATTTTGAGCCCGCGTAGAGTTGAGACTCGTAGAAACACACAAAGAAAAATCAAGAAAAGCACTCGTAATCGCACAAAGCAAATCTAATAAAAAGGCAACCCAAATTTTTTCTAGAAAATCCTTGCGGCAAAAACTATGGTACAAAGTGATTAATACAGTATGAAAACAAAGTTACAAAAGATGAACTTACCCAGATCAAAGCTTTCAAGAGAAAACTCTAGATTTGCTCTTTCCAAAACTCTCTCAAACCCTTAATCACGTCTTGGTACTACTCTAATCCCGATTATACCCGCTTATATAGCCTATAACCGAAATTAAAAACAAGTTATGCAAAATCACGCAAAACTAAGAAATTCGATGGTCGATCGGTCGGTTAATTGACATTGCTCGACCACCCCTTCGGTGTCCCGATGACTAAATGTTCGATTGTTGCAACATGCTAAAAAACATCAAGAGAATTTTACACATAATTCCAAATATCATCAGTTGCCCAAGCCTCCAAGTTCGGTTGTCCAAACCTATCCAAAATTGTCCAGAGACCAATCTACAATATCAAGGATATTTTCGATTGCCTGACTACAGTAGTCGTTCGACCAATGACCCCCTAATTTGTCTAAATTGAAGGCTCCATTCAACACATGGTATGTACATGACATTCAAGCTGTCAAACTTACGCATGTGGGCTTCATATTGGTTCTTATGGTTTTAAGTGGTGTAGATTATTTTTTATGGTGTGGCTTACCTTTTGTTTAGATTAACCCAATTTTTTTTTTGTTCTTCCAAAGATTATGCTGAAAATATCATGTGGGACCCCCACTTCTTTACTTTACTACTTTCCAACAAAAGCATGTTAGGTGGTCCAGTCATTATTTTGTAAACTACTAATTTGTGAGTAAATTTGCGGCAAAATCCCATTAAAAAGGTAAAACAAATGAAGTCTTGCACACTTAATTATTAATTTTTTATAGACTGGTAATCTTTTGCTAGGGCCCATCACATCCATTCATCTTTTGCGGCAAAATCCCATTAAAAGGCAAAATAAATGAAATCTTGCACACATAATTAATTTTTTATAGACTGGTAATCTTTTGCTAGGGCCCATCACATCCATTCATCTTTGATGATCAAGATTCTTTTAATTTTAGCCTTAAATAAACATTAAAATTACATATGGTCAGCACATTTTACAAGATATATCCTAAACAAAATTAGTATAGAATTACATATCGTACATATACTTTTAGTACAGGCTAGAGTGTTATTCTCATGCTAGTTTTGCACCGTTTAAAAAATTTTCTTCCTGACATGTGTCAATGACATCAAGCTATCCAGTCCATTCAAGTTGTGGCCCATTGTGTATGGAGCATGTTATGGGTAAATCCGTGCTCGATCCCAATAGAGTTATAGAACTGATGATGACGCCTGATCTCAGTATGAGAGCCTTCGGTTAATGAATCTTTTGGTGGATATTATATACTACCCAATTGAATATGCGCTTGGCTGTCCATCAAGGATGAGCGCCTTTTTTCAAATATACGTTCGGTCCTCGCTAACACCCGAACGGTATTTAACTTCCACTTAGGTTCTTGTCAAGCGCTTGGGTTCTTGCCGAACGCTTATCAGATCTGCATGTTTGCCTACATCGAATGCCTTATCCTGAACGCTTATCAGATCTGCGTGTTTGCCTACATCGAATGCCTTATCCTGAACGATCAAGACTCAGGTAACGTCCTCCGCTAGTTACGAGAAGTGATATCCAGAAGTTATTAGGCAATATATCCGTTGTGCACAAAGAATCTTGCAAACCGCTTTAAAGGTAATCTGTATCTGGCCAAATTACGACCTGATTATGTAATTTATATGTATCTTTGTGCAATTAGAATCCTAGCCCAATACGACAAGGAGATGTATTATAAAAAGCCCTCTATGCTACGAAGTAAGGTATCGCACAACGCAATACAATATACCTAGCTCCTATAAGCCTTTCCCACTATAACTAACTTAAGTATCAGAGGGCCATCAGCCGGCACCTCTGGTGGCCATCCTGGCCCTTGGTTGTGTTTGTGGGTTTCATCAATCCAACCCATTCATCTTCGGTCCTCAATCTGACGATTGAGACTCAAATTGATCCCTGATCAACATCTAATGACTTGATTTAACATTAACCGAGCGTGTCTCTAAAATCACACTAATCAAGCCGTCTAAGTAACCAAATAAAATGATGATTAAAAGTAAAATATGAGTGGTCCAAAATAGATGGGAAATATCATATGGTTATATTATCTTATCGACACAGCTTTTCGGCTATGCTCCATCGACAATTGGGTTAGTGATTTAGACGGCCTGGATTGCCTTAAAAGTGCGGGTTCGAAGAGTAGTGCAGAAATAACATAGGAGTCTGGGCCATAGAGCATTGAACTTGCTTCCTCAGTGGATACTTTTCCCCCCTTCTGAAGTGTTTTCAAATCACATTAAAAATAGAGGTCTAAGTTCCAACCAGTTGGACCATGATTTATGGTGCACTCAGCCAATAACTCCCAAGCTATCATTCGCGTGCGACATCCAACCTCCAATAGGTTGGCCTACCACAAGGATCACCTTGTGCAAAAATCAGCCCCACCCACTAATCATAATCAATTGGGCCATAGTAAAATACAAGTGTAGTCCATCTATGAACAGATGTAGGTGATTTTTTGACAAGGTGATCCTCGTGATAGGGTCAATCTACTGGACGGGTTAGATGTCACAAGAACGTGAAAAGTTTTAAGTTATCCAGTGGGTGGACGACAACTCATCGTCCACCATGTTGGAATTGAGGCCTTCTATTAAAAATATCCAAGTATTAAATAAATTAGGGCTGCAATTTCACATGACTTAACCATAGAAAAACAGCAAGTTGTATGGGGTCTCATGTTGAAGTTGTGGGCGGTTTTGGTAGCTTTTCGTGAATAATACTCTATTTAGATAAACTGTCTACAGAGTATCAAAATTTTAATTTAATTTATGGGAGTCAAATTTCGATTTTTAAAACTGATGTTAGCGCATGTGATCAACATAGAGAACTTCTTCCTTTTTTTTATTTTTTTTATTTTTA
Source organism: Liriodendron chinense (assembly GCA_003013855.2). Lineage (NCBI taxonomy): Eukaryota > Viridiplantae > Streptophyta > Magnoliopsida > Magnoliales > Magnoliaceae > Liriodendron > Liriodendron chinense. The sequence goes on along the minus strand of PVNU02003730.1, from coordinate 64,293 downwards.
ATTTCTTGTTCTTGCTGAGGAGAACACATACTTGTACAATAAGCATGCCAAAGTGGCATAAGTGTGCATAATATGAGCTGTTCATCAGATGGGCTTCACCATTCACATTCACTGCACCAGATATATACATTCTACAAGAGAAATGGATAGATTAGGAAGGGGGAAAAAAAAGATCCAGCTATAATTTTCAAAGCCATTTTTCGTTTCAAACTTCTTGGCCTATTTATAGGAGTGGAGATGATTGATTTTTTGGTGGATCCATCTAGAAGGCAGGATTACCAATGGCTTTGATCTCACATAGTGTGCCTTGAGGGCTTAGCAAACCTTTTTAGAGGGACGTGGATTTTATTATTATTATTATTATTATTATTATATAAATTGTTCTTTTGTTGGAGGCAACCTCGTCACGTAAAGAAGCAAAAAACCACTCAATTTCACTTCTCCTACTCCAATGTTGATGATGTGTGATAAACAATCAAAAGATGGTCAAACTCATGCAGTAGTGGATTCACACCACGTACTGGACTCAAACCCAAGACTGGTGTTGATACTCCTTAGAGTCTACCATCGAGGCAAGGATAAGAACCCATAGGTGGAATTTATCTCTATCTCTACTATATCTAACGCCATCAGCTTTGGACATTTTTGCTCTTGTAATTAGCCTGGTCGGCAAGAAATGGTTGGGATTTTATCAGCTTACATATAACTCATATTTTAACTCACATAGACTTCTCCTCTTCTTCTCGGCGAGCAGCCTGAAGAGGAGATTGCACATCACTTTGTGGTGTAAAATCCACTTTATCCTTCTTATGAGAACCATTACTTGAACCGTACACACAAAAGATCAGCCTGATACTAATAATAATAAAAAAAAAATCATGAGAACCCCACTAATGGAAACAGTGTAAAATTGTTCCTGAACGTGTTAAGTTTACATGGTGTGGCCCACCTGAGTTTTCTATGGATGATTTTTTTTTTTTTTTCATCTTGGTGAGTCGGAACTGATCAGCGTGTGATGGAAAATAAATCACATGGAGGCCCACCGACAAACCAATGGGCAACATATCATTCTATTATTCCATTTGGTGTGTCCCATTTAAGTTGTGAATCTAGCTGATTTTTCACCACAAGACCTAACATCGAGTTCATAACATGGGTAGAGTACATTTTAAACTTAAAACATTGTGGGTCCCACAGAATTAGGGTGTTTTATGCTAAAATGGTGTTATAAAGGACTAGCAGTCTTGGCATCTCACCTTTTTTTTTTTTTTTTTTATTCTCTCCATCCCAATGTATCTTTTTTTTTTTTTTTTTTTTTGTCAGTCATGCAACCCACCCACCCAGTCAAGGGATATTTCATCACTGATGGGTTTCGAAACCGAGACCCCTTGTTGAAACTCCGCAAAGTCTACCAACGAGGCAAGGCCCCTCCCAATGTATCTCCCCTTCCTCTTTATATCCCCTCTAGTGTATTTGAAAGAGAATGATCCAATGGCCCAAGTAAAACCTTTCTGTGCACCGAGTAGCATTTGGAATCGTTAGCTTCTGCATCACTCATTTAGACTGTCGATTAAATCCACCTTGTTCATCAGGTTTGCAACCCTGTGTTTGGACTGATGCCCAAAAATCAGGCCACCTCAAAACTTAGGTGAGCTACCCTAAAGGGGAACAATTGAGATGGAAAGTCCCACCATAAAGTGTTCTGATTGTGCGAAGGGGTCCACCATGATATCTATATTCTCATCTAATTTACTCAACTTGAATATTCTAAACTCTTGTAGGCAATAACAAGTAAATTTAGAGTTTTAGGCATGATTTAACATTGAAGTGGCCCACCTAACTCTTGGTTTGGACTAACTTTTTGTTAGGATCTATAGAGCCCGATCATCAGAGGTGTATTATTCATCCAGCCAGCACTTTCGTCGGTCATCTATAGGTTTTATGTAAACTCTAGTTCGTTTGGGGTAATATATATTCCATCATGAGAGAGAGAGAGAGAGAGAGAGAGAGAGAGATGTCATTGTTGGCTCTTTGTCAGTTATTGGTGTTGGGGGTGAGAGGCCCCGCAGAGGAAGCGAGAAGAACAAGCGAGCAATCACACATGCATGCAATCAAACACACACAATAAGGCAATCCGAATTTTACGTGGAAAAACCCTTCACAGGTAAAAAACCACGGTACGAAGTGAACAATCCACTTTGATATCAGAAATTACAAAAGATGGAAACCCAGATCTCAGCCTACAAGAGAAACCCCAAAGCTAACACAAAGCTTATCTCAGATGAGAATGACAAGCACAACGCTTTCCCTCATCCCAAAGACTCCAAGCCTTCCCTTAGCTTTTTCTCTTGCCCTAGAACTCTCTCAATCCCCTCTAGAAAACCTGACCCTAATGGTAAAACTATTAATCCCGCATTACACTTCTTAAATAGACAACAAACCAGAATTAGAAACACATTACGCAAAACCTCGTAAGAAACCAACTTGAATTAGGAAACCTGCTGACCGGTCGATAATTCTCGACAATTTTACAGAGAGTTGTTGTCTTGGCTCCTAAATTTTCGACCGGTCGGTAGCCATCCTCAACTAGTAGATGACCTCTGCTACAACATATTTGAGTCATTTGACTCCAACAATCTCCATCACGACTCCAATCATCATGCAACATCTTGCCACGCACAATCCTCCATCTTTACTTCGTCATCATCATAGTTTAATTGCTTCTCATGCCTCATTGACCTTATCCTCGCACCTTTACGAGCCTTATCACTATTCTCATGTGGCCCTTTGGCTCTTGCCAAATATTAGTAAAGATGGATCCGACTGTTGATCCCACGGCTTCACTATGAATAATGCTCTTGATCACCTTGTAAAAATAGTCACACCTCCGTGCTTTCATCCACACGAATGCCCCTTTCATCACTTTACAATATCGATCGCGGTTGATGAACACGCACCCTTTCGCACCGAGTGCACTAAGAGATATCACATTCTTCTTTATCTCAGGGACATGCTTTACAACTTTAACGATGTGTTCGATCCCATCAAACATCCTAATGCGCACCGAACCAATACCTACCACCTTGTGAGCATAGCCATCGCCTAAAAATATCGATCCACCATCATACTCTTTGTATGTCATGAATGAACTCTGGTTATGAAATAATGGCATGATGCACCTAAAAGAATCTCCAGATTTCTCCTGCATTTTCCTGGGATTTGGACAATCCCTCTTCGTGCACCCTTCTTCACCACAGCCCCAACACTTCACCTTACTCCTCCCCTTGCCCTTGGATTTAGATCTCAATGATGAAGATCCTCCATCCCTCTCAGAATTTCTCCCCCTCATAACTAGTGCCTCGTCCATAGAGGAACCAATGCCACCGTTTTTCTTTCTCATCACCTTCGATTAAAGGGTCGAGATAACAGTCTTAACGCCAATGGTTTCCCTACCTGTGCATAACGAGTCGTTGAGTTACTCATATGAATTTGGAAGAGAGTTCAAAAGGATAAGCACTTGATCCTCGTACTTCATCAGTTCATCTACATCCATTAACTTGCAAACGAGCCTATTAAAGTTATTGATGTGGCTCTCAACATTAGTCCCCTTTGTCATCCTCAGATTATACAACCGAATCTTCAAACATATACAATTTTTCAGAGATTTCTTTGCGTAGATATTATCCAACTTCGCTCATGTTTCAGCCGCAGTTTTCTCTTTCATGACATTGTACAAGCCCTCATCTGCTAGGCACAACTAGATTGAGACATTTCCTTTTTCATCGATCTTCTTCCACTCTTCTTCTTTCAAAGCCTCCAGTCGCTTTCCAAAGAGCGCATCTTGTAACCCTTGCTGAATTAGAAGGCCTTTCATCTCCACCTTCCAAAGTTCAAAATTATTTTCCCCGAATACTTCTCGATGTCGAATCTCATGCTCAATGACTCAGATTTGAGTCGTCTGACTCCAACAATCAGCTTAATTTTTTGCCACATATACATGTGAGTGTGCACGGGTATGCTAGAACTGAATGTGTGGCTTGATTCCAACTGAATGCCTTTGACCCCAAGTGCCAAGATAGGCAGATACGTCGCACTTGACCGTATATGATCGAGATCTGAGGAGATCGGTTGCTTAATCAGCCACTCACAAGATGAATATCTAAAAAGATCATACGATTATCGGAGGGTGGGGTTTGTCCTCCTCAAATGGGTCACGTATTGCCTCCACTAAGAAAGGACTTTCAGATAAATTAGAAGGAACTACTTAAATCGATCGTGAGGAACATCAACGACAAAACGTTTCTTCTAAAAGAGATTAATTTGTATCGAAATAGTCTCGTTCGACGTCATATGGGCGTAGACTTGGATTACAGTTAGAGATTATCGTTACTCCTAGATAACTCATTACGCTAAGGATAAGTTTGATTTGGTGTGGTTGGTGTGAGATAAATTGCTCCATTGATTTCCATCACTATTTATAGGCTTCTTTAGAGAGCAAGGAAATCTTTAGATGCCCCTCTTTGCTCATTTGTTATTGCGACTATCTAGTATCCTTGAACTTTTCTTTTCTCATCTGTTATTGTGATTGTTAGTATCCTTGGACTCTTCCTCTTCCTCAATCAACCGCTACCTTTGGTTGACTTCTAATGACACGTATCCTCTTCTCCAAAATCGATAAAAAATAGAGAACAACAGTCATTGTACTAAGAGCCATTTTTTTTTTATTGAGTTAAGTGGATTGGCATGAATACGTGAACATACCAAAATGGAAGCACATAAATCTTTGTGTTATGGTTTGCATCATTTGATTCCAATATTATTGTGCATGTGGTTAAGAAAGGATCTTTCTCCCAACACTTTTAGCATTCGTGATGGCACACCTGATGAAAGTGGTGGATCCATTGCACATTCTCACCCACATGGTACTTAATTGTAGGCATGCCGCACATGACCATGACTAGTTAGGCTAGCAAAATATGAATGAAAAGCCTTAGACACGTTTGGAATTAAATGAAAATTTTTAAGGGTGTTACTCATATAAGATTTGCGAGGATTTTCCAGGAAACGATAGTAAGATCTGGGTCATTAACTGTGTAGGGAGAGCTGGCAAGTTGCTCTAGCAAAATTATAGGGGTTTGATGCATCGCAATATGCATAGTGCACCAATGCATCCAATGTGTCCAATAGAGCCTATGGTTTTAGACCATACCATGTTGCAATGGTCCCCGGATTTACAAGAGATGCCCAAAGATTTTTTCGGATTAAAAGATCCTAGCAAGCCATCCACTCTGTTTACTTGTAGGTCATTGATCATTCTTTGGATAATTTTATTAGATTGTTCTAAATGCAATAGAGAAAACCATGTTTTCAAAGGTCTAGATTATTAGATTAACCGTAATGGATTTCCATCTTGACAATTTATTAATTTTATAAATGTAAAAAAATATAAAACAATTGTATACCTAAATGTAGAAATCACTTAGCCCTTATTACTACTGATCTTTTAAATAAGAAGTCTCTTCCTGATCTATCCCAGATAAAGGAGAGGTAGAAAGCCAACTCATCAACCCTTTGGTAGGTTCAATAGGTTGACCAGATTTATTCACAAGGTGGGCCCCACATGCTCAAAGCATGTACAAGTATAGAGAGTGAGTGCAGCCCCACTTTCAAGCATGTACAAGTGTAGAGAGTGAGTGCAACCTCTCTCTCTCTCTCTCTCTCTCTCTCTCTCTCAGTATAGGTGATGCCCAAGGGGCTTAAGCATCCAGGATCTCACACGTCCAAGAGGGTCCTCTCCTTCTAAAATAGGATCCACTTATAAGGAAAAGTTAGGGTTTCAAGGTAGACATCATTTACATTGCTTAAGTTCATTATATAACCTACTATTACAAAAGTATGTCAACCTACTTTTTTCATGTAGCTTAACCGTTTAAATCTCTCAACTTTCCATGGTCAAAAGTTATAGCCGATTTACAGTTCGTCTTATTTTGGTTCATCCCGTAACAAAAAATGTCAATTTTTATCGACTTTTCCTTGATCTTTTTTCGATCCATTTGCAATAGGAAGGTGATTGATCTATGACCTTTACCTGAAGGTTCTTGTCCTACATCATCTACTTGGTTGAGCCCATCTATTGGATAGCTCTGGGACACGAGGTTAGTGTGTAGATGATTTTTATAGGCATGTTGGATTAGCGAAGTTCTCTAACTTTTGATATTTGCAAATTTGAATGGTTTTTATTGTACAAGTGTGTGGGATTAATAAAGCTCTCTAAGCTTTGGTATTTGAAATTTGAAATTATAAAAATGATTAAAAATATATTCTATTACGATATCTCAATGAATTACCCAATTATGTTCCATTTGAATCGATGGAGAATTAAAACATCTAGGGCCTATTTGATAGTGAGGAAAATCCTTATATTCAAAAGGAAATGAGTAATTATCATAAATTATTGTCCTTATCTTCTTACATTAGTTGTATTTGACTACAATTATACTCTCTTTTCATTATTTGATTTATCCATGGGAAAGTAATAATGATGGCCTCTCTATACTACTTCAACACCGCATTATGTTCAAAATAAACTAATGTGACTGTTTAATTGGAGACCTTTGACGATAATTACATAGAAAAGAGCAATGATTACAAATACATTTTTCCCTCTTTAATGCATTTGTATTTGATAAGCTATTCCCTTGTTTTATTTGACTATCCAAGTCATTGGGGTCGCATTTGTCTATATTATGTTTAACTTGAGGATACATTGAAACTTGATTAATCCTTATACTAGATGATGTGTGAGAGTTTAGGTCTTGACTAGATGTGCTTCATGGTTACTAAAAATAATTGTAGTTGTTTTTGTTGGAAACAGATGCCTAAAATCTCATTGCACAAAGGCTACCAACCGGTCGGTCATGGTGGAGATCAAGGCAAAAGTTGTTGGAACATTTTTTGGGCATTCGACCGGTCAGCAGTTTTCCTTTTGTAGTAGGATTCTTGCACGGTTTTGCGCAAAGAGTTTCTAAACTCATTTTTCTCCTATTTAAGAAGTGTATTATGGGATTAAATGTATCATAGATTAGAAAATGGATTGAGAGAGGTTCTAGGTGAGAGAAAGAGCTTGAGAAGAGGGTTTTCTTCTTGGAAAAGCTTGAGATTTTCTTGTGGGCTTGTGATCTTAGGTTTTTTTGTTCCATCTCTTGTAACCTCTAATATTATATTAGATTGGTGTCGCTTTGTGTCGTGGATTTTTACTCGTGAGGGGTTTTTCCACGTTAAATTCAGATTATCTATGTGTGGTTAGTTGCATGCATTGTGATTGCATTGTGTTACTTGTTTGATTCAATTTGCTGCTTGTGTTCGGCTTTACTTTTGCTGTCGGCCCTTCTATCCCAACAGTTTGCATCTATGAGGATCTTTTGATCTTTACATCGGCAAACAACGGAACCATTGGTTTCCTAAGAATTTGTAGACACCCCACCTTCGGCTACACTGTTGGTAGAGATAGCTGGTTGAATAGAGGACCATACCCCCAAATCCCAAGTCCCAACTCAGCCAAACTCACCCTTGTAAGCCCCATTCCATAGCCCAGTTCAAGCCTAAACCCAGTCAACCTAGTCCTAAATATCAGCCTGAAAAACCCTCCCCATCAGAAAAGCCAGTAAAAAAAATCCTAAAAAAGTCAAACTCACTGAGTCAACCCACTGAGTTAACCCGCTGAGTCAACCCGTCGAGTCAAAACACCGAGTCAACCCGTCGAGTCAACCCGTCGAGTCAAATCACCGAGTCGACCCGCTGAGTCAACTCACTGAGTCGACCCAGCGAGTCAAACAGCAGCCCCGAGGGTGCGACCGTACCTCGCTGGAAATCGAGGAACGGCCGTACGGGCGGCCCATAGCAGGCCGCCCAAAATAAATTACGAAAAATGCCACTCCTCGCTACTATAAATACCCCCCTCCCCTTCTCATTTGAGCATCCCTTCAAGTCCATTCAGCCCGAGTGCGATTCAAGTCCTCCTTCACCCCTTAGCCCATTCCTCCACCAGGGAGAGCCCGAGTGAGGAGAGCCTAGCCCTGGTCCAGCCCAGCCTGACCACTAGTCCAAGTCTCCCAAGCCATCCAAGTCTTGATCCAGCCACTCAAAGCCAATCCTTGCGACACCTCCGTCCACCCAGCTATTATTTTTCCAGCATCATCTCATTTGCATCTAGCATAAGTGCAACATTTACTTTTCTTCCAACCGCCCTGCTTCACTGCAAGCACCTTGATTCTTCAAGCACACTACATATGTCTTAAATTAAGCACCTATCAGTTCGAGCGTATGCTCTGGGCTTGCCCGTTGTTGGAACCTGCCCATCAGAAACTCTTACTGTTCAGACCTGCATTCATGCTTCACCGTAAAACACCTTGATCATTCAAGCACACTGCATACGTCTTACATTAAGCACCTGTCAGTTCGAGCGTATGCTCTGGGCTTGCCCGTTGTTGGAACCTGCCCATCAGAAACTCTTACTGTTCAGACCCGCATTCATGCATCATGTCATCTATGAGAATATACGAGGATTAAACTAGACTTTCAAGTATTAGTTCGATTCTGTGAAGTAGAGACCGTACTTCGGTACGGGCAGTGTGTGGGGTGCTTAACCTCTTCCCACCTTGTAACCGTGATCCCTTACCTTGAATCTCTGGCCGCAGATCAAAAGGAGTCATTTTAGAGGAAGGAATCTTCGGATCACTTTTCTAACGTTTCTACGGGGTCTAGCCGACTGTAGATTCGAAGTAACTGGCTAGTGGCGACTCTGGTCTTATATAAACTCATTTAAAACACATCCAGCTTAACACGACAACCAAACAAAGCCCTCGAGAACGAGGCAAGCCACTGGCACAAACGGCGATTTCGCACTCACGCATCATCCTCTCCTTCTTTTCCCGAAAGGGGAAGGGACAAGAAGAACGTCGTGTGGGAGCGCAGAAAACGGCGAGGGTCCACAGAATTAATTTATAGTAGAAATCTAAAATGTTATAAGTTCAGCAAGTGTTTTTCCTACTCAGCCAAACAGTACTGAAAATATTTTAACGGTTTTCAAGTGTTGAATTTTTATTTTGATCATTAAAAGTGTTTCTGATCTACTTGATGATAATTTGATAGGCCTAATGGTCCCCCACTTGACTCCTAGGGTTAATTAGAAAATGAATTCTTCAAAAACTTTTAAAATTCCACTACGTTTTATAAAATACATGCCACTATGGAATTGACTATACCCACTATTAGTGACCCATGAGAGAATGGGCTTCAACATTAATGGGAAAGGTCAAACATACTCTTCAAACCCATTTGGCAATTCATCTCTCCTTGAACATCTCTACTGCTATCTCAGTCACTTTAGTGATCATCTAAATCATAGGATCAGATAATAAAGTCGTTGTTTCCCTCATGGTTTCCATTGCAGGCCGTCCTTTTGATTTTCCATTTCAACTTTTAACGATCAAGGTCCACTAGCTCATTGTAAAAACTGTTTAAATCCGTCTTGATCATTGGTCGTTTCCACATGCATGGCCCATTTCAGTCTTCATATTCATTGTGGAAATATAGATCTGATCAATTTTCTATTGCAACACGATTAGGCCAAGCAGGACTGCCAAAACTCACCATATCTACCCTTAGTCCTAATGCATCTAGACCCTACAAAATCCTAGAGAAGACCCCTGCAATAGTGAATTATTCTTTCATTCGTTGAAATAAGAGATGCCTTCATCAATCTTTAGATTGTGCATATTCCATCCCCTATCAGTCCTTAACTTGCTCTGGTAAGATCGGCTCATTAACCTTCAAAATCGACTCATTTCACTGGACCAACTGAAGTCGTTGCTAGGTTAGGGATAACTCCTAGTAAAGGAAAATAGATCCTTGACCTAACTAATTTCTCCCAATTATTTTAAGGGAGCAACCCTATTTTGAGCTTGCACCATGAATTAGTCAAGATACACAGAATTTCTTAATTTTCATGGAGGATTAGATCTAATAATAGGGTCCTATGGCTGATCAATATTGCACACCATCATTTAGCTATTGCAATTCTTTTCCTAATAACAGATCACATGTATAGGACTAACCGAGATGGTCCTTACTCATGCCTCAGTGGTAGAGTCACAAGAGTTTCAACGCGAAGTCTTGGTTCAAGTACTCATTGTAGTGAAATCCCACTGTGGTGTGATTATGTGTGTAAAAAAAAAAAAAAACCAAGACATTGATCATGAAAGGAGAATTTAGAGGCCCATAAAGGTCCATTTACAAGTTAGGGTTATAAAAGTTTCTATGAGATCCCAACAACGTCATGGCACACTCAATTATCAACGGGTGTGAATTAGGTGTTACCCCGGGAGCAGCTTAGTGGGTGTTACCCCTACCGTATCACCCACATGGATGATATTTTGTATATCCACTTCGTCCATCCGTTTCTATAGACAATTTTAGGATGAGGTTCCAAAAATAATACTGATCCAAATCTCAAGTGGACCATACCACTAGAAACAGTGTGATTGAGTGCCCCACCATTAAAAATTCCAAAGAGCCCATTGTAAGGTTTCGGTAATGTTTATTTTAAATCCAAGCTCTTTATAATGTCAATAAGGTCTTGATGAAGGGAAAATATAAAAATAAGATTGATCTAAAACTTTTGTGGCCCACAAAACGTTTTTAATGGTTATTCATCACTTTTTCTAGTGTTGTGGTCCACCTAAGATTTGGATCTTCCTAGGGTTTTGGATCACATTTTAAAATAATATGAAAAAATAGATAGACGTCATAGATATATAAAAAAAATACATCGAGATGGGCCCATACGGTTAGGTTAACACCCACTAAGCTGTTATGGGGGTAACACCTAATTTGCGCCCATTATCAACCAAGTGTGTTTTTAAAGTCATTTCATTGAAGTTTTTTTTTATTTTTGTTAGTCATGCAACACATCTACCTTGTTAGCTGTGCGACACACCCACACAGTTAGTCACATGAAGCACCCACCCACAGGTGGGGTTAGTGAATTCTTTGTTGAGTTGGCATTAGTGTTGATCTTCAAAAGATCAAGGCCAACTACAAAAGTCTTTTGGAAGTCTCTTGCACATCCGATGATTTCTACCATAGTTGGTAGAGAAGCTGTTGCCACTCTTCCAACTGAGGGAACGGTCATATGTTCCAACCCTGGGGCACAATCAGCCTTTGACTTGGCTAAGAAGGATCTATTTAAACCTCATATACTCATTTCGATGCATCTGAACCCTACAATTTTATTTTAAATGAAATCTATGTTGGAAATAAAAATGAAATCTATGTTGGAGAAAGATAAAAGGTGCACTTTCATCCTATTAGAAGCTGCTAGTGAAAGTCGTGAGGCACAAAATAAAATCCCAAACCCACAAAAAGCTTGCACCCACTTTTTTTATGATTAGATGAAAGCTTATTCGTAAAGCTTAACATTGGTAAGTGGTCCACTTCCCAGAATTCATTAAAGTATCACAAACTGTGTGATACACGCACGATTTAAAGACCATGGCTCATGGGCCCCACTAAGTGATATTCAGGGATTGCATTTTTTTTTTTTTTATTTGCCAGTCGACCTTCACAGCAAGATCCAAGCCGCTCATCAGGTGATACTCGGGGTCTAAATGTCTTATCTAAAAAGAAAAGGATGTTCTTGTCATTGGCTGGGCCACACAAATAGACGATTAAAAGAATTTCGGCAATAGACAATATTAATGGTTCATGTGTGGCCCACCAGATTAGCGCCGCAGGCTGATTTTCGAATGTAGGAATCTCTACTGCGGGGCCTGCCTGATGAACGGACTGGATCTCTTGCGCGTGTCATGTAGGCACATGTGTGTGGTTGTGCGTGTCGAGAGTGGAATTTGAGAGAGGATGTGGTGCATGATGTGCCCCCACCTACTCTAATGTTTCTTTAGTGAGTGATGGGATGTTATAGCATGTCTAAAGACGATTGTGCATGATCATGGACGATAGTGCCCCCACCTACTCTAATCTTTTTTTTTTTTTTTTTTCCTGGTCATGGAATCATGTGGGGCCCATCATCTCACCAACGTTCAATCTTGACCAGAGTTGATGAGACTAACGGACAATGTTGTGTGGGTTTCTCAGGATGGTTTCATATTTGACAAACCCTAGCTTATAAAGTGGTATTAGGACCCGCACTTAACTCGTGTCGGCTTGGCAAACAGGGATGGGAATAGCAGGGTGACCTTGACACCGCTCAACTCCCTGACTCAACCTAGTGGGATTTGATTGGGTCATGTGTTGCTATAAGAGATGGCCAAAGCAAAGCATGTCTGAAAGTTGTTACGTCGAACAGTCCCATCTTTGATAGTTGCACATGGATGAATCCATTTCCACCTCGTCTGATCTCCACCGAAGGGATGTGGATTAGGGTACTAGCCAGCTTTGATCGATTATCTTTTGCCTTGATGTGGCAGGGTTTTATTGAACAGCGGGCTGCTTTCATACTCTGCGTGACACTAATATTTGAAAGCAACCGACTGTGCAATCAAATCTTGCCACATCAACAGTGGAGGGAGCCCGAGTCAAGTCCGAGTACCCAATCCGTGTCGGCGGCAATCACATGTTTCAGAAATGGCAAGGTGGGACCACCAAAATCATGCATGTCCCTTCTCCAAGCTGTTCACACATCTAGAAGAAATTAAAAAAAAAAAACCTACGGTTGGAAAAACTAACCAACAGCCAACATCAAATGTATAGCTGTGACCCCCGTGAGCACACCGACGTAAGCCATGGTGGCCGCATCCTTACTGTAAGAGCAAATAGGAGGACAGATTGAAGGAACGATGCACACATGCAAAATCAGCGTCACCTAAGTAGTGAGTCATAATGTGAACGTGGTTGTGGCCAACAAAACAGGCAGCTCACCACCCATCAGCCGGGCCACACATGGATATTGAGAATAGACCATTGGCCATACATTGCTCTTGTACCACTGTTGCCTCATGCATCATACCCACTACACACGTATTAGGTATTTCTTCACATTAAATTTCCTCATTTTCTGCGCAGCAGAATTTGATTGGACGATTGGTTGCTATTGACACAAAACATGTTTGAAAGTGGTTCGCTTTCAATTAAACCCTATGGGTGGCTAGGTTGAGGACTTAAGTAAGCAAATCCTAATAGTCTACATCACCAACTACTGTGGGTCCATTCGGTGAGAGCTTTTATCTAAACCATCTGCACATAACATCATCCCAATAAAAAATTCATATGGGCCACACCAACTGCAAAATGAAAAATTGTTCCCAAAACCACTACAGCTGTTCTTTTGTTCTTTTCTTCATCCTCGAGAGCTACACCTGATCATGCGTTAGGTGAAAGATACAAACCAAGGTGGCCCCACATACAAACCTATAGTTCACATTCCATCCCCCATTGTTCCCTGTGGTGTGGCCCATCTGAGCTATGAATGTAGCTGATCTTAATTTATACCTTAACGGCCTAACATCAAGCAAAGAACCCGATACACAGGTTGATTCTACATAATGCAAGATGGTGGGCCCCACAGACTTGGTTGTTTTAGGCACGGCAGAAAATTCCAGTCCCAGCAAAACGCAACCACAATCAGTAGCGAAAAGGCCAAAGGCCCCACCGCTCTATATTCCTTCTCTTGCTTGTCCCCACATAATGTCTCCGCCTCCTTATGTCGTTCGTTCGTTTGTGTGGATTCCAAATTCCACAGAAATCCCAAACATGGAAATATTTCCATACCTGCCCTTATATTTTCTGTTTTTTCTTTGTATTTTCCTAAATAAAATCCCAAAAGAAAGTGGTCGGCAATGAAGTGGGCCTCCTTTTATATATACTTCTTATATCTTTTTAGCTGTAAAGGGGTCGTCCTCACATGTACCCTTGGAATAAGCTTCTTTGCCCACTGTTACAGCCTATCTTTTTTATTGATACGCCCTTTCTCTCTACTTTTGGTGATAAAATTGTATAATTGTATTACAGAAAGTAGGAAATGAACTTTTGGTGATAAAATAGTAGAAAGGGTTGTACGTTTGTATTATGTATAGTAGAAAATAAAAAGGGAGTAGTTATCAATCCAAGTTGGTGCATGGCTGTTTGGTTACTACGTTTACCTAAACTTGATAGAGACAGTAAAACCCTCAGATATCACTGTTTTCCTGTAAGAAACAAGCCATTGGATGTGGGACACCATTTACAAATTTCAATCTGACCATTCAAGTTACGTGGGCCATGATCAACAATTTCAAACTCCACGCTGCTTATAACAGTCATTCCAAACCGAAGCGTGGCGGAGAGGCACCAACGGCAAGGATTTGCTATCGGTGGACCGCATTGTTGTTTGGCCACCTTGATCATAATCTATGAGGATTGCAAAGGGAAGCTTCCCATGTACTATACTTCACTTTGATGTGGGCCATTGGTGGACACCGACAGATCGTCACCTAGGGGCAGGACATGGTTATTGGGCCCATCATCGAAACATGCGGACTAATATTTTGTACACTAATTTCCAAAATTAAAGCACGTCAGATCTCGAAATACAGGGCAAAAGAACTTTCACCGAAGGGACGTAAATTACAGCAAAAAAAATGGGAAGCCCATTGCGTCCCTGGTCGGACAATAAACTGTCGGAGCAGAGATCCTGTGGGGCTCACCGTGATACATCTTTTTATCCACACCATCAGTCTATTTTCTTAGATCATTTTAAGGAATGAGCGCAAAAATGAAGCAGATCCAACGCTCAAGCAAACCACACAAGCTCACTATTTTGGTGTGGTTAGCTTGAGCGTTGGATCTACCTCATTTTTTAAATGATATGAGAAAATGGATGGACAGCTTGGATAAACAGATGCATCATGGTAGACCCAACAAAAATTCTGATCGGACGGCTTATTGTTTGACTAGGGGTCCAACACAATATGCTTCCAAACAAATGAGGCAGATCCGAAACTCAAGTGGGCCAGACGTTAGGAAACTTTGGAGATTGAACACCCACCATTGAAAGATTCTAGGGCAAGCGGAATTTTTGGATCAAGCAAATATTTTTGTTTTCAGTTCATCCCACTATGAATGATCTATCTTATAAACAGTTCGGGTGGGCCCAGAAAGGTTTCAACCGTAGTCATTTCCATCCCCACTGTTTCCTTGCAGCTCGGCCCACTTGATTTTTGGATCTACCCCATTTGTTGTGGTAAATCTTGTGTCCTAATATGATATGGCAAAACGGATAGACGAGTGGATTTCTCACAAACGGGTAGAGCGAACGGCCACGTGGAGCAAAATAGGAAAATTACCAGATCGCATATTTGGAAGGAAGCGGTTCTCAATGTCTAGAAAAATCGTTTTCTAAGAAATTCGGTAGCCACAAGTGGTAATTAAACTAAGGCGTCTTTGTAGGACAATAGGTTTTTATGTACAATGCCCTATGCAAAGCTTAGGTGCTTGAACCTAATACTACGAAAATAGAAAATGAAATACTGTCCGTTTACGTCAATTGAAAATGTTCACTTTTTTTTTTTTTTTTTTCCTAGGATGCCATGTGAATCACTTCCCCCAGATGCATCACTTCTAACATTCTAATACTAAATAGAGGAATTGAGCGGCCCCAACTCTGCACGCCACATACAGGTTTTCAATTCTGACAAGTCCCACGTTTGGTATTCTAGATCACTGGTCTCTTTTGTCCAGCCGTTAGCTCGACTGTGCCACAAAAATCTCCTTGATGGGACAATCTTAACCCTTCAATTTTTGTCCCGCATGCTGACCTCTAAGAAGAGAAAAACAACAGTGGCGAACATACATTCAACTCAAAAGGGTCCTAATATTGATAGGAAACCATGTTCAATAGTCACATGCATGTAAGAGAAATGCTCAGGAAGCTTCTTTAAGATGCTCACAACATTGCCTACGACATCACGATCTAGACCATCCATCTGAATGGCCACAGCTAATATGGGCTGAGCAATGATGAATAGCCTTCAGTCCAATCATCAACTGGGCCACTGTTACAGTCCAATCATCACTATCCAGATCATCCATCCTTTGAGTCATTTAACTCGGCCAGGGCTGTATCAGGCCGATCCCAGGCCAGGGCTAATGGGAGTACGGCCAGGCTAGGGCCAAACCCAGACCCACTCCTAACTAGCCAACTGCCAGCCCCCCTAGTTGAAACATGAATGGTAAGATCTCTGACGAGTGAGATTTTTGCCTTGTCGGTCGGTGGGCCAAGAAATCCAGATAAGTGGGACTCCTCTAAAACAATCAGACCATTATCTAGTGGCGGCTGCTAAGAATAGCCTCTATATGATAAAAAGCCTGATGAATATTATATTATCTAGGAAAACAACCACTTAACTAAACGAACAGATGGGAAGTCACCCTCATTTAAAATCTCTCTAAGCAAACCACAATAATGGACGATTGGAAGGATGTGGACACGTGTACAAAACAGGAAGGAGGGAATATGTCCCCACGTTCCATGCTTTCGTCTCTTTGTAACCAACAGTGAGAGGCCTTGGGGCCCAGCAAATGCAATAGACTAGAAAGAAAATCCAATAAAAGCAAATGCAAAACGCCCCTTCCAGTATATAGGCTTATTTTAATTGAATATAATAAGCAGGGAAAGATGGGATATGGCCACCTAAACCAGCTAAGAGACGGAAAGGTAGCTCACAAGCCCTCTGCTTCACCCACCAAAAGCTTTGCGATCGATTTGGAGCCAAACGGCAGTCAAAACTCATTCTAATTGACCATGAATTGTAGAGCCAAACGACCATTCAACTGACCCAAGGATGCTATCCATCGTCGATGGTTCAGATACACCCACAAAGGGCCCACTAATTCAAACAGCTCAGATTCGTGTCCCCACGCCACGTGTATGGCGCATGCGTCCCCACCCCCCACCATTTTAAAAATGAGAAAATATCACCAAAAACTAATCAAAGAGCAGCCAAAATGTCCCAATTAATGACCCCACCTGACTCGCCTGGAATTGAAACGACAGAGCCTCATCAAAGCAATTGATGAAGACTATGTGATGGCGGACACGCCGACACTAATAAACTACCATAAAATTGCATATTTGGCACACAAAAAAAAAAAAAAAACCGTGTAAATAATGGGTCCCACTTTAGATGAATTTAAGATTGCTTGATCATGTGACCATCAGTTCTGTGGACATTGATTGGACGGTTAAAAGTGAAAGGCATCCAATGGCCCTATTTCACCAAAAGTCCACGAATCAGAGGTTAGGATTGTTTAAGAAATATGATTTTCTGACTTCATTACGTTGGGTTCCACTATTTTGTCGGTTTACTTGACGTGCCCTGTGTATACAATTTCTGGGTGCACGCGTATCAAGCGTCATAACCTACCCGAGTATAAAAAAACTCCCCGTATAAGAATCTCTATATACTCTTATGGTAGAAAACACAAAAAGCACCTTTCAAAAGCTGAGGAAAATGCTCCTACAGTCTTAGAAAAGTAAATGACTAGAATACCCTCAATTTGCAAGGATTGCTTGCAGCATTTTAATGGCTGACGACAGACATTTCCGGGAAAGGGCCCGAAAGGGGGGCAAGCACTCAGATAATGGGTAATTCCGTCAATTACTACTCCAAATTTCTACAATGAACCGCAATTTTCGAGTTTTTGGGAATTGAAGTAGTACAAAACTACACAACTCGATTCATAACAAAATGGAAAATGGGTGTAATCAATCAATCCGGCGGGTGTAAATATCAATTCCCTACAATGCACAAAATGAATATCCTTTTTTCTTTTTTATTTCCAAAGGCATCAAAAATAGAATATAGAATACAAATCGCCTGGAAAAAACAAAACAAGAAAATAAAAGAACAAAAAAAAGAACCCTAGACATGGAAGCAAAAAAGGAAAAGAAAAAAAAAAACAACAGGAGGAAATGAATTTACCGGCTCCAACCGGTCACGGAGAAGGACCGTACAGGTCGAAAGGCGCCCAGAGCGCGTCGAGCGGGCACGCCCGTCTAGAGTCGAGCCTGAGCCACGGCTTGCCGCTCCCGCTCCAGTGCAGGAGGCTCACCGGCCCCGGGTGGAGATCCCTACAGCTGCCCTTCACGTTATCCCCTCCCAGCCCGTGCTGGTTCCACCTATGCTCGATGGGCGCCACGTGTCCCGCGAATACCAGAAGGAACGGCGGCAGCGATCCCAGCTCGTAAATCCGGCCGTTCTTCTGGATCTCCATCCACCGTTCGATCCTCCTCGTGAACCCGAACCTCCTCCACTTCACCAGATCCATCACCATCACCCCCGTGTTGAAATAGCACGGCTTACGGCCGTTGAACGTCCCGGAAAACCGCTCGTCCGACCAAAACCGCTCGGTGAAATACTTGGTGAAGTTCGCATGGCAGTATTCCGGCGCTCCGACGGTTCTGGAACCCAGGCTGTAGTTCCAGAGCTTCGCCACGTCGTCGACGACGACAAGGTCCGAGTCGAGGTATATGACGCGTCGGACACAGGGCTCGAGTATATCGGCCAGGTAATTCCTGGCGTAATTCAGCGGCTGCTCGAGTGCCTGCCGCACAGACGTGGAGATCAGCGGCCGTACGATCTCCGGATCGAAGAAATGGACCTTGAATTTCAGCTGCGGAAACGTGGAACGGACGAGGGTTTCGAGATCCGTCTCCGAGACGAGGAAATGGAAGAAGATGTTCTCGGGGCAGAGTGAGTGCTGCAGTATCGAATGGACTGCCGCGATCGAGCCGCGTAGGTACTCAACATCGAGCGTGATTGCGATGTGGACGAGCGAAGGATCGCAGATCGTCATCTCCCCCTCAAAAGACCGGCTGCATTCGTCGGCATTGCGGAACGGAGGGGACTTTCGGAAGGAGAAGCGGTTTGGGGAATCGACAGTCGCAGGATGGCCAGGGAATCGGAGATAGCCGTCAAGATGAGAGGATCTGATCGCTTCTGCGGGGGGGAACGACTGCAGCGATGGGGACAAGACGATCATGAGCATTGCCGCGGAGAAAAATCCGGAAAATCTAACAATCCAAAGCATCTTCTTCTTCTTCTTTTTCTTGCCTGTGTAATCTCCTATCCTCTTTCTATTCTTCCCCGTATAAAAATCGCAAAGATCTGAGAATCGGGAGGAGAGAGAGGTGAAGAGAAAAGCTAGGGTTGCCTTGGATTCTGCCAGTCTGAGGAGGGTGAAAAATGGAAAATCGGTTCCCGAATCGGTCAGTTCGATTTCAGGACTCGGGTCGCTTAGAGAGGAAGCAATCTTGGAAGGGAGAAAAGTGATAGAAAGCTAAGAGAAGAGATACCATGGGTGAGAGCCGCTAATGTGCGCTGGTGTGCGCTGCACTGCTCTCTACTCCCTCTTTCTTCTCTCTCCCTCCCTTCTACGGCAGCAGAAGCAGAAGCAGCAGCAGCAGCAGCGGCGGCACGAGTCGGCGTCTTTCCCTCTTTTACCCTTTTTCTTTTGATTTTCCACCATAGAAATCCCAGGCCGAATTAGGATTATATGAAGTATAATAATAAATTACGTTTCTATTTCTAGAAAGGGATACTCATCAGAATGAGGGCCCCACTTCGGTGGGCCAATATGAGATCTAGACCGTTGATTTATAAATGCACACAGTGGACGGCTTCGATTGAAACAATCTTACTCTGTTGTCTTGGAAAGAACGTATAGGTACATGTTTAGAACTCTTCGCAGGGATAATGGAAGATATATCCGATCAGTCAGATTTTTGACACGTGGTTTATGGAGGATTGGATCCCCTATTTAAACGGTTCGGATCGCCACGTGGTGAGGCAGAAAGTTCGAGCAGTTTGCATGGAGCTTGATTAGCATTTCTGATAAGAAAATAAGATGGGGCAAAGCACAAAATGCCAGAATATTATAAAAGGATACGTGCCAGCTGTCCAGTCTTTTCACAGATGACAGGTGCGTACGTTCGTGAGAAATGACGGATATGCCCATGTGATTACTCCCATTGGTCCACGCTGAACTGTAGGGGCACGATCGTCATTTTAATCAAAGTTGAGAGGGACAAAAATAGTCCGCGCGGGATATGGAGTCTTTCACTGTAGATGTAGTGTGGCCATTTAATCACACTAATTTAACCATCTGAACCGTTGGATTGTAGGTTGAGAAAAACAGTCAACGTTCCAGAGTTTTCAAATTATTAAGATGATATCTGTTAGTTCCAAGTATGCATGACAAGTGGACGGTGGATCAGACACCATTGAATGGAAGTCACTTTCAATATTTTATCAGTACCATGGCCACATGAGTCTCAGGTCATAGAAGTCGATGTCCAAGGAAGGAAGCTTCATTGAGTTTGGATGCAAGTTGCCTGTCGGCAGAGAGAATCCAAAACTGAAACCCCCTGCATAGAAAACTCGCTGAAAATATCACTTTGTAGCTAGAGGGATGGTCCGATTAGGGGCTTTGCGAAGCCCACCGTGATATAGGTGTTTTATCTAAGTTGTTCATCCATTTTTATAGACATATGAGCCCAAAAATAAGGCATATTGAAGGATCTAGTGGACCGCACCACTGGTAGCATTGGCGACAATAATTCCCACCATTGAAACTTTCTTGGGTCTACCTTAATGTTTATCAGCTTAATCCAAAACTTCTGTGAGGTTTTGGGCGGTATGCATTCAATTACCACAGTTTCCTACAATGTGGTCCACTTGAGCATTCAATTTTCCTGATGTTCTGGACTCTTTACCAAAAGTTAATTTTCGAAATTTGATGAAACACATATTTAAGGTTCAATTCCCATTTTTTCGTAAGATGTGGGACAATTGAGCATTCAATTTTCCTCATGTTTTGGACTCTTCACCAAAAATTAATTTTCAAAATGGATGAAACGCATACTTTAAGGTAGACCGCCACATGACCCGCCAGCCCGCATGAAAAAAATCAGTGCTCGGGTCCAACCTTATCGTGGCGGTCAATGTTTCACCTGCGAAACCCGTTTAACCCATTAGTAAGGGTATTTTCATAATTATCTTTAGTGTGGTGAGAAATCCCTATAAGCTAAGACAGCCAATAAGACACACACACATTCTCTCTCTCTCTCTCTCTCTCTCTCTCTCTCACACACACACACACACTCACTTGAGAATTTTCTCCATCTTTCTGCCCACAACCCCACACAACCATGCTCCAAAATCTCCATCGAATAAAGTCCCTTTCCCATCTCTCTACCCACGAAGCACGGTTCATTTATTTAACAGGTTAAACAAGTCAGGTTGCGGATTACCTATTAAATTAACGAATGAGTTCGGGTTTTTAGATTTTGACCTATTAGTTAACGGGTCGGGTTTGGTGAGGGCATTTTTTACACGACACGAACATGGTTCAATATGACCCGTTGCGAGGCCTACTTTAAGGTGGCCCTTATATAGCCCCTAGTAGGGTAGTCCATCCTGCTGCCCCTTGTGGAGGTAGTACCCATCTTGCTGCCCCTTTTGTTATTATGTAAATGCACTTCATTAGTGTTTTAAAATGAGATTGAATTTTGGTTAAATGATAGCAACCAATTTCTTTAGCTGCTTTCCATGATACAAATTGCAAAAAATACCAAATTCATACAAGCAGCCGTTTGGACCGGAATATGAAGGTAAAGGGGTGGAATTAGGAGTAAATGAAGGTAAATGGTATTTGGGATGTATTTGGATGGAAGTAAATGCGGTGAAATGCTTATTTGAACTCTCTTGGAGAGTCGTATGTCTAAACAAAAGTACAACAATCTAAATATTGGCTACATTATTAAAATCAACCCAAAAGAATGATCCAAACTATCCAAATGATAGGTATATAAACAGACGATTAGAAAACATTCGTAAGTTGCTAGTTTGTGATTCTTATGATTATGGCCTACCCGAGGCTCAAAATTTCCTCATTTTTTACTAAAGTATAGATTTCATTGGGCTTATTAAAATCATTCTATTGAATATCGTATATGTACACTAAGTTGGGATATAAAGTTCATTTGGGATATCAATTATACTTCTGTGAATATATTGAAAAATTCAAATGCATTTCAACTCCCCATTCATTTACCTCCAAATCCATTTATCATTTATTTTCATTTATAAGCTCCCAAACAAGCCCTAAATTGATTTTATTTTAAGCCATTATTAGCTTCTTAAATTAGTAAAAATGTACAATTTCTAGACTATAAAGGGAAAAGTTGGAATTTAGTTTTATTATGACAAGAAGGGATAAAGATTCCACAAAAAATGCTTTCCACTCCATACAAGTGCAACCAGCTGTGCATGACTTGGATTTGGAGAGAGAGAGAGAGAGAGAGAGAGAGAGAGAGCATTTCACATTTTAGGAACCACTTATAATAGAACCAAGATCTATGATAATGCGATTTCAGGTAAAAAGGACTTTCAATGGGTGTCGTCCAAACCCAAAATCTCAACATCCATTGATCACTTGTTCATGCATCTAAACAGAGCATGCTAGCATACATTAAATTCCTTATCTATGATTTAAATTGGGGACATTGACATCTTTATCTAAAGTGAACTTTCCACATCTATTAAGTTTCTATCTATATAAATACACATGGCCTCTACCAAAATAAGATCAAATATAAACAGAGGCTGCGAATCTACCCATTCAATACAGTGAGATGAAAAGAGCTTTGGCAAAAAAAAAATGCCAATTCATTTCTTTCCTTGAAAATGTAAGTTGTAGGATTTGATGAAGCAAAAGCAGAGTCCCCCTTTGATAATTAATGTATTTACATTTATTTCATCATCAACCCCTCTGCAAGAGCTTTAACTTCATCAGCATTAGTTGATTCTCATAGAGGTTGGGTTGCAGAGGTTGCAGAGGCTGTAATAAAAGTTGTTATACTGACCTCTTTTCATGTCTGCAGCACAACTTTAATCTGGCATGATATTATTAGAACTGTAAAAATTCAACCCACGAACTACTCAGAGGGTGAATGCCTCCTGTTGGTCTGAACCTCTTAATCAGAGTCTGAGTATCTTTGTCAAGCTCTTTTCATAGAATTCAAACATTAGACCATATTTGCATGTTTTAGAATCATGGCATTGAGTTTTATTTTTATTTGGATAATGTTGGGTCTTTTCTTTTTCTTCTTTCCAAGACTTGACCAGTTATTACCAGACCAGGGAGTGTTTGGATGGCTGACTTCGACCACAATGTGGTGTAATGTTATATTTATGGGTAATGATGATCACTTCTATAGTCCAAAGTTAAATCCATATGAATACCAATACCATTCTCACAGCTTCAATTTTTTTATATGCACCTAATATACTCACATGATTAGATGCGTAGATAATTTGTCTAAAATGTGTCATATCCTCACTGTCTATCCATTTTGCAATATTATTTTAGGGCATAAACCCAAATATCAACTTCATCCAACACTTTTGTGGGCTGCAAGAAGTTTTTAATGGCACTCGTTCAATCCTAATTGCTTTATGTGGTGTGGTCAAATTCTGTTTCGGATGCACCTCAGTTTTTGTCTCCTCCTACAAAATGATCTCGCAGGATGAACGGACAGTGTGGATATAGCACATACATCATTGTGGGGGCCACAAAACTATGCCACACCAATGTAACTCCGCCCATCCAAGTCAGCTGTGATTCCAACTGATTACTATGATTTGACAACTTACTTTATCAATTGGCTACAAGGAATAATAATGTAAGTTTTACACCTATAGTGGAAGTCAGCCATCCAAACACACCCTCAAGTTATTGGACAATTGGTTCAAGCTCTCTCTCTCTCACACACACACACACACACTCAAAGGTTATGATAAGAAATTTGCAATTGGGTTAATCCAAAACAGGGAAGAGACTTGGCACTTGTTGGGCTCTAGTCACTTGGCAATCCAGGAAGTCGTCATTTTTAGGCACTTGTGCCACCACCTTCATCAAAAGACACTCATGTTTCATACATCTCCATCCAAAGATTTGCAGGAATGCACTGGTCAGGTCATTCAGATATGTGACTCCAAGAGCCCCAAAAATTTGCATCATAGACTAACACGACATTTTGTTTTAAAAATTGAGAAATCATTTTAAAGGAATTTCTTCATGTCTTTTTCATTTTGGTCAAAGAGGCAATGAGAATCCTAAAGACCAACCTTATGTGGTTGTGGAACTCCACATGCACTAGGTTTCATCAGCATTAGTTTCCTGCTATGGAGGGAAGTCTAACTTCCTATTCCTGGATTCTATAGGTAACCATTTAGACCTGACTACTAAAGTGTTGGTGGTTTGAAGGATAGAAGGGGATATTTAAGTAGTTGGGCTTGATTACTTTTTCAAAACACTTGGCGCATGAGCCTTGTCCAAATGGTTATAAATATCCATGTTTGTGTAAGAAGGAAATTTGAATAAAAAGTTTGTTTTAGCTTACATTCCTTAGGGTACACAAATGAGCTGCTATTTTTTGCACATGCATGCCACATGTGCCACACATGCCAATACATATTATTGTGAGGCTGCTCATTTTTAAACACCCCACATGTGTCACATCCCACCTTCAAGCACTCCATATGTGCCACATGTAAAAATGTTAATTAATACATATGCCATTTTATATCTTCAACACTTAATTTGTGCCATTGTCAATTTTCAACCATCCCACATGTGCCACATATACTTGTATTAATGTGCAACTGCCTCGTATATGTTCCTCTATACTGTGCCAAATATTTATAAGAGCCCTATGTGGTTGTTCATCCATTGTCATCTTAAGTGTTTGATAAACAATAGTCGGTGCAACAAAATAAACCAAGCTTGAGATAGACAGGACTTGGTTGGACATGTGTTCAAAATCACCTATCTGAACAATAATCTTATGGAAACTCATTAAGTCCTTAGATTATCATATCTCATTGGGTCTCAATGCATGGCTGTAGCAGATGCAATGCATTTCAATACTGAGGTCATGGGTTCAAGTGCCCACGTGCAGTAGGTGTGCAGTAGGTGTGTGTAAAAATAAAAAAGAAGATCCTATTTGGCATTCCGAGGGTTGATTTTCCCCAAATTGGTATTGAGTCCAATTTTAATTTTCAAACTCCAATTTAGTAAGGAGGCATGGTCCATCGAATCAATTGATCTAGGTGGTTGGGAAGCACACCATTCTTCGAGATTGCATCGCACAATTCTAGTACTCAAATCAATAGCCTATAAAATAGTCCAATCAAACATTTGGACCATCTACTTTTGGAGCTCATCATGGATCACTTACCATTTCAAAGAATCATTTCTATCAAACAATGCTATTTCACCCGTAGCTTCCAAACAATCAATGAACTTTCTACATACGATGAGGCATGCTTTTAGACATCCACCAAGACACCATTGTTTGAGTTGTTAGGATGTCTGATTAATTTACTAGTGGACCTGTTGATTGTATGGTTCATATATTATCATTGCATGCCATGTGTATAACAAATTGGAAGGAATCTAAGTATTGTGCCTTAAAGAAGCATTGGATCCGATCTGGTACAAATTCTTTCTTAGTACAAATTCTTTTCTACCTTTTATTCAGTGTGAATTCCTCCGTGCAACCCACTCAAGTTCGCCTACAACCATAGTAGGAATCTCTACCATTCATAATACAAAGTAGCTAGTCTTATGGGAGCCGTGAACTTTAGAATTGAAAAGGACATTAGAAGAGACTTTCAGGGTGAGGGTATTTAAGTAATTTAAATGACTTTGCATACCCATCAATGGACGGCTCAGATTTCATCTCCTCCATCTCTAGAGGTGACAATTTTATCCATTGAAGAGCATTTTTCGCATTTTGAAGTTTTAATAGGAGTAGCCTACACCACTTCTGCTCCCTCCCTGCTTTAATCCTACACCCGCCCATCTCTGCATTTAGCCCACTATCTCCAAGCGTGTGTGTGTCTGTGTGCACGTCTCTCTTTGTGTGTAGCCCACCCTCACCCATTCTCTCTACATGTAACGTGCAAGTTCTCTGGCCTTGCAATTGTATATAGGCCTGTATACAGGCCGGGTTAGGGTCAGGTTGGGCCCAATCCTAGACCGAATCTAAACATATTTTAAAGGTTCGGGTTTCAATCCAAGTTGTGACCGGGTTGGGTTGACCCAACCCTAACCCTACCCTACTTGCAAAAGGATCAACCCTAACCCTTACCCTACCCTACCCTAGATGCTGAACTGGTCGGGTCAGGTTAGGACTGAGTTCACAAAACGGATGGATGGGTTGGATTTATCACAAACATCACGGTGGGCTCGACCTAGGTTCCGAGTGCAAGAACTTTTTGTGAAAGGCTTTGGCAGGAAATCCGTGTTTAATGTGAATGGATAGAAATTATTCAAATGCATGTAGAACTTCCTTTTCCCTAGCATGCCCATAATTCATACAGGTGTGACGCATCGTTTGGTGATCCAAACCATTGAGATTGTGGTTCCAATCATCGATGGACCATGGCCAAAGAATCTCCTTGACCTAACAACCGTAACCTTTCGATTCTTCGCATGCAACTGAATAGTCCACATTCAATGAAGAGTACAAAAAGGCCTAAGTCGAGGGCTTACAATATTCCAATTTGAGACTTTTTGGGAGGGATGGTGTACTTATGATGGGGCATCAGATCAATGGCTTGGATAACCCAACCATGGGCCCCACAGAAATAAACTGGAGTTCCCTATTGAGTCTCATGAAAAAATACCCCTACAATAAGGGCGGAAACAACTAGGTGTGTTTACTACCTTACCATTCAAAGTTCCAATTTCCAAACATGTTGAAAGAGGGCATGCTTGAAGGTTTTTTTTTTTTTTTTTTTTTTTTTAGGAATACCCTGATAGAACTCGGGGCGGTTCGGGTCGGGCAGAATGGGTAGGGTATATATGGGTAGAGATACGGGTCCTGGTCAGGTCAGTCGGATTTGGCATGTATCATAAACTGTACCTACATTAAAAATGGTCTAGCCGCATTCACCCAGAATCAGACCATTTTCTCTGTCGGGTCGGGGTGTATCGAGTTTCTTCCGAGTCAGATCAGGCTGGTTGGTTGGGTTAAACCGACAGATGTGCAACTCTAATCGTATACATGTTAAGTTTATGGACTGCATTATGAAGAATTTTGTATGTGTATCTTTAGAATGAATTGGTGTGTGTGCATATGCACAGGTGTGTATTTACAAGATCATTATGTTTTGACATATCATAATAGATACATAATTTATTATGATCCATCCACAATACCATCATATAGTTGCATGACCAGCTGTCATATCTACTTGTGCATAAAGTGTTCATATTTACATATTATTTGATAGGTTAAAAATAACAATTGCCAACTGCTTTTGTGTGCACAGTGGTTTAGTTTTGCATATTCAACCATCTAACAACAACTAATAGTCATATCATGATTGAAATGTTAATAATTAACTCTTCAAATGTACAATAATTTGGATTTATAAATCTATTAAGCTCAGTTAACACTTGCCTTAGTGCGACCACATATTAAATAGTTTAATAGACACTACATGGCAACCATGTGGTGTAAATAAACTTCAAAGGGAGGAGTTAGAGATTCATGGGAACAGTGTCTCGCCTGCTAGCCCAGCTGAAAGATGCCTAGGCATTTCAATAGCAGGTCTCAGGTTTGAAATGCTAAGGAGACATGGGTTCATCGTGTGACTAATTGTGTGGGTGCGTTGTGCAACTAACAGGCTGGGTGTGTTGCATGACTAATAGAGAGAGAGAGAGAGACAGAGAGAGATGCATGGGAGCACTAAATGTCAATGTTTTGTCAAAAACATCTCTTTGCAAAGCGAAAGTCTCATTAAAGTAAGTCTTTCTTCAAGCATTAAATGCAAAAAAAAAAAAAAAAAAAAAAAAAAAAGAATCATCATTAAAACTGATCTCTAACTAGCATTAGATGATAGAGTCTTGCCAAAAGCAAGTCTTTGTGAATGCCAAAGCCAAGTGAACGTGGGACTCCAGCAAGTTTTCTATGCAAGAATCTAGTGACGTGGGGATTATGATAAAACCTCTTACATACGATCGGAATAGCAAGAGCTTCTTGTATTCATGGTTGTACATAATAAGCTTTTTTTTTTTTTTTTTTAAGTCATGCAACGCACCCACCCTGTTAGTTGGGCAATGCACCCACCCTGTTAATTGGGCAATGCACCCACAAGGTTAGTCACATGATGCACCCACCCACCGATGGGGTTAGTGTCTCCTTAGCATTTTGAACTTGAGACCTGCTGTTAAAGCGCCTAGGCGTCTTTTAGTTGGACTGTTTATTTTGAGAATCAAAGAGATTTGCACAGTCAATCATTCAAATATTTCACGGTGCTGAAGATTTGCACGACCACCACCTCTCTAAATCTATAAAAGCCAAACGCAATGAAAAGCTTAAGGCCCACGCCAAACACAATCAATCTACAAAGTATGTTGCTGCTCATCTTAGCTTCTAGTTCCTCCACCTATGTCCAACTACACTATAAAACGCTCGAAATTTAAGTTAGTTTAGATCGCTACTGTCCAACGTCGTCATTGTAATACACTTGGAAGTAGTGTAAATATTCACAACCCCTTATCGTTGGATCCCGATCAACCGAGTCTTTACTTAGAAGATCACACCTCGGTCACATCTTGTTGACAAATCCACTTTGATTCTTTGTCGACACAGGGGATCGTAGGTATTTATTTTTCCTTTATTTCTCTACTTATTTATTTATCTATTATTATACTGAGCCTCAAATACATATCAATAAAATCAACTTTTTAGCTTTTAGTTTTAAAATTTTCAATTCATCATTGTTCTACTAAGAAATACAAAGCTTTGCTATTATTGTTGAAAGAAAAGTATTTAAGCAAGGTAAAAAGAATCAATTCGAAAAAACTAACCCCTACTCTTCTAGACTCGCGTAATCATTATAATTGTTAATGGCTAAGAAGGCAGCCAATCCTATGGATTTGGTCTTAATCAGTCTAACTCACCGTGGTGATACCAACATTTAATCGAAGGTGAGTCGAGTATGACTCTGACATGCCTGCAATATCCTAAACACATGCTAGCCAAACCCGCAATATCCTAAACACTCGCTAGCCAAATGCATGCATTTATTAACACATGTGGCATCATGTTTGATTGAATTGTGCACACATGCTCACAGCGGGACATAAAATCTAATGAAAATTAAAAGACAAAAGAAATAGGTTGGATTAAAATAGTCCGGTGTAGCAACATACACCACATGTTTGATCGAAAAAAACATAGTACAATAGAAAATAGATCCAATTAGAAGGCCTGACACATTCGAAAACCATATCGAATCAGAAGGCTTGACACATCAGCAAATGGACATGATCAAAAGGCCCAACACATCAAAAACATGTCCCCCCTTAGAAACCTCCAATGAGCTACAATAGTGGAACAAGGTAAAGTTTCTCCTAAAATCTCTAAGTTCATGTGGTGTGGCCAGATTACGTTTTGGATGAGGCTAATTTTTGTATCCTCACTTTATCCTAGTGAATTACACCCCATTAACGGGTTTGATCAAAGACACATTTATCATGGCCACAAAAACCTCCATTTGGCATCCCATTTCCACTGTTTCATGTGGTGTGGCCCACATGTTTAGTGGAACTGGCTGATATTTTGTCTCATGGCCTACAATCTACTGTAGAACCTGATAGACGGAGTGGATTGCATATAAAAATGGTGGGACCCACAGAGCTTGGGTGTTTTACTCGCTGCCTAATACAGTTGTTGTTGACGATTCAGGTCCCCCACCTGTTGTACGTTACCAGTAGTAGTGCTCAAATTTTATTGTTGTAAATGACGAAGTTGTCCCTTCATTTGTGAAGTGGCAGGCTTTGTCAAGTCGCAGGAGAGTCATCTGGGACCAACCACACATCACACGAGGGGTTGGTCTGTCCCATTAAGTGGACACGTGGACCATCATGGCCCACTCAGGACAGTTACTGTAATATATCCACGTGTCCTGTACGGCATCCTGGGTGCCGACAGCTGAGTGATGATTCTTTGGGGGCGCGGATTTCCTGCGAAAGCCTTGCGCAGGAAGTTCCTGCACTGGAAACCAAGGTGGGGCCCACAGTGATAATTTTTGATGAATCCACCCCGTCCATCCGTTTTGGGAGATCACCTTTTCCTGTACGGCATCCTGGGTGCCGACAGCTGAGTGATGATTCTTTGGGAAGCGAATGCCTTGGGGGATCCGTATTTCGTAAGCCTCAATGCCAGGCTGGATTTTACGGTCCATATTGATTGCTAGGCCGACTCACTCAGCTCCAAATGCAGTAACTCCACACGCTCCCTCACACGGCACACGTGTATAAAGTCCATACCGTTCATGACACTTTCGCAAAGGTGAGTGCTCCACTCATCGGATCACCAAAGATGGATGGATAGAGACAAGCAGGCTGCTGGTTGGTCTGAACTTTGAGCCGTCCAGATCATGCACACGTGCTTCACTGGCACAACCAGTGGGCCTAACGCGTGTGTCGAATTTGGACCGTCGGTCCCTTTTGTCAAACTGCTCTCAAGAATGTGGCCTTTATGATGAGTGGAGGAACAGTCATGCCCACCGTCCTGGCTGACTGACGAATGGCCCAAATCTTACACACGTGTGCCACGCATGCTGTATGAGGTTTGAGAGGTAGAACTTAATTAGAGGTGATAGTGGGCCCAATTAGTCAACGGAATGTCGAGCAATCAGCTCGAAAATCAGGTCTGGTGGACATCGAGCCGGATCGAGTCAAGGCCAACTCGACTCGGTACGGTTGGACTTTTACATGGGCTTGAATTTGGTTCGGCTCAGCCCTGAACTTAGATTGGTCAGCTCAAATTTGGTTCGGTCCAAAATCTAATGGGTCTGAAGCGAGTCCAGCCGAGCTTGTTTATATTTTATTTTTTGTATATATAATTTTTAAAATTCACTAAAATTTTTGAAACCTGCTTATTTAGAAAAAAAAAATGCAACCATAATAATATACATTAGTCCACGAGTTACAAGTTGTAATTGTACATATAAACGCAAGCTCATAAGTAAAAAGAAAATAAATAAATAATATATATAATTTTTTTATTTATACTATGCGTGCCGGCCTGACCGAGCCGGTTCGATTCTAGTTCCTTGGCTTTTTTCGAGCCACACCTGCCTAACTCTACTCATTTCAAGCTCAGCAATGAGGCAAGTTGAACCGGGAATTTCCGAGCCGAGTCAGTCGAGTTAACCTAGGTGGCTCTATGCAGCTCTAGCTGTATTTATTAATGGGGCCTAAAGCTACTTTCTCCAGCCTCTGAGAAATGTTTATTTTCTGGCCCACTTCCCAGCCCTTTTATTACGGGACCTGATTTCAGCCCCAGTTTATTTATCAATTAGGCCCGAATCGCAGTGGTCGAGCCTCAGACAGCCGTGGCTTGCACGTGCTCAGGTGCATGGATGGTGGTGCTTTTAGATATATGGACGGTCAATCTTCCTTCTCGACCGTCCATTAAGGCCCCACTTTTAACGGATCACATAAAAAACTCGGCTTTTCAAACATGGGCTCACCTTTTATAACCGTCAGTTTGACGAGCCATCTGTTTCAGTTCCTCTGCTCTATGTGAATCTTTGTTGGTGGTAGCTGAAAAGTGAGGCGAACCTGATGGACGGTTCAGATCGATGCCTTGACGGTTTGAGTCCACAGGTCTAACAGCTCTAGCGTGTAACCAGTTTCTATTGTTCGGTCCACCATTAAATAATTACATTATTTGCATTTAAGGACTTCAGTGCGACCTAAGCCCACATGTGGTGGACCAGTCCTTATGCCAGAAAGGCTAAAGTGGCCCACACCTTGGTCTAGCTCAGTGGGCCACTTGAGTTGGTTATCCAGTAGTACTCCCTATACATGTGGCACATGTACGAGATCTTGACTGTTCGTCTAGTGGTCCACACCATGGATAGGTGACACGTGAGAAAATTACGCCAGTCAGGTGATACTACTAGAGGATTTTGCCCACTGAATGTAGACTGTTGGTTGGACTTTTCCCGACCGCTCAAGAGCCCTCCGGTCTGTGGCTAGGATGACCCAATCGGTCTGATTTTTGGGGCATATCCCACCCCTAGACGAAAGGTACCGATCTTGTACACGTTTACCGCATGTCCAGATATTGAATATTTGATGAAAGAGATAATTTGGTGTTAATATTATTTATATTCTTCATTTCTATTTTCCCACCGATTTGTCTATATTGGACATCACGGGGCAGAGATTGATCCAGGCCGTAGGAAAATGAACTTGGATGGCCTTTGTTTGATGGTCGTGAATTGGGACCATTGTCAGAAATGAAGAATCCTAAACTTGAAGATTACTTTAGGATCCTTGCGTTTTCAGTTTGTAGTGATTCAGTAATCTAAACCATTGGGGTCCAATTTTCAATGGAACGTGTACTAAAAAATTAGCAAGATGGGAAGATCCTTGATGCAGGATAGGAAACCCCCTGATGAAGGGTGTGGATCAAGCACATTCCTATCACACATCGGCCGAAAAAAAATTAAGGAAAAGTGGACAAAAAATTGACAATTTTTGCATGAATGGACCAAAAGAAGGCAGAGTAAATTGGCTATAACTTTTGATCTGGGAGGAGTTACAGGATGTACAACATATCAATTCCTACTAAAATTATGTTTTGTGGTGAACAGAAGTGGGTCACGTCCTTTCGTTTTGCCCGAAAAACGCGTGGTTATTACAGAAAAACAGAAATTTAAGGAAAAATTTTGTTATTTTTATAAAAAAAAAATTATTTTTAGAATTTTGCTTATTTAGAAGTTTCTAATTTTACTGAATAATGAGTTTTAAAAGGACTTTACTTAGTAATAGTCTTTAATTAGGAATTTATTATTTTTAGTAACTTTCTATTTCAGAAATTAAGAATTGTTGAAGGATATATAAGGTTGTTAAATTCATTTTTCATGAATTTATTTTCATTATTCTTCAATAAAATTCTGGTTTTTATTAATTTTCTTTTGTAGATTCAAGATTTTTCCTCATATATTCGAGGAAGCCTTGTTGAGGAGTCCAGGGAGCCTTGTAGATTCAAGATAATTATCCCGTAATGAAGACGATGATTGACCTCACCATGTCTACCCCTGTGTCAATCCTAGTCATGGATCCTTTTGTATAGGCTAAGAGGACTTAATGAAAGGTCGATCAACTACGTTTTTTATTTTACTAAGTGGGGCCGTGTGATTTGGTAATCCAAGCCATTGGTTTTTTTTTCATGCAGACTAAACCCCAAAAATATCATTGATCATAGAACAATCTTGCCCAAGCATGCAAGGCATGTTTGCTTACCACTTAAAATAAATTCATCTCATTTTAGTTAACATAATGAGATGAATTGTTTTTTAAATGCCACACCCAAACAGGCTCTAACATGTTTCGAGAGGACCTGTTTGGGTGAGTTGGGGGAGGCTAACATTGAAGTGTGACTAGCAATGTGGGTGTAAGTACTAACTCAAAAATAAATAAATAAAATGTTCGAGAAGGAGACTAATTGACAATTTTTTTTTTCTTTTCACGCTTATTAATGCAATTTTGGGGTCTGCCAGACACGCACACAAAAAAGTTTTCTACAAGTTCCCCATTACAAAAACATAATAGCTAGGCAGAGGTTTGTGACTATTCTCTCAAACACACATGCCATAAGACCATTCTTTCTAATGTGGGTAGGACATTCGAGCCATGTATTAGATGGGACCCATTGTGTAGATCACTCTGCTGAAAACTCAGGTTGGTCAATATCAGGCAGGCCGTGAGCAGACATAAAAGATAGACAGTCTCAAAGAAAAAATGCAAGCTCTTTACTTCGTCCGTTATTTCAATGCATGTGTGGCCTGCAGACTGGTTGAGATCTGGCCAAAATGATATACATGGTGGGTCCCCATGTTGGAATTTTGGATCTGTAAATCCGCAATAATGGAAATTCAGAATTATAAAAATTTGTAAAATAAAATGAAATAGAAAATGAAATTTGAATAAAAGAAAATAGAATGACTTGTATGATTCGAGGCGTGATGAAAATCGCTCTGCTTGAAGTTGACTTGTCCTCCTTTGAATAGTATCCGTAATACCGGACAATCAACCTTCAGGATAACCTCAAATGTTGTCTCGTCACACCAGTGCGCTCGATGTATGAAGACCAGAACCACTTCTATTTGTCTAATCCGAAGACGGCGCAAAACAAATCAGAGAGAAAAGACTTTGTTGTTGTAGAAATTCGAATTGAATAATGCTTGTATGTATATAAAAGAATGAACTAGAGAAGTCCTTTTATAGGCTTCAATGGTTGTCTTGAATGGGTACAGAAGCACCCTTGCCAACAGACATGATTGTTGAGTTTTTCAAAAGAGATGGCTGTTGGTTAACTGTTCTGGCAACAGTTACAAAAAACAACTAAATTGTTTAAGTTTTAGGGAAGTATACTAGCGCGTGCACACACAGACTACACCACACCACACCACACTACGTCCACGTCCACGACCCAACGTGCACGCGTGTGTGGTTCATGGCTTAGATTGGGGCTTTGGGCATATCCCCCTCGAACAACCAAATTCACATGCCTCCTTAGAGGGACCTAAGCCCTATGCCAAATTACATTCTTATATACTCAACATTTTTCTCATTCCTATCTAATATAGGACTGAACTTCTACTATTACAAGACAAGCCTTTCGTTGCTTTTTTGAAAAACATTTGGAGAGAGTTTTCAAATATATAAAATAATGATTTTCAATTATTTTGCAACACTAAAATACAACACCTCACCATGCTCAATGGTCTCCTGTGTCCACACACATATTTAAGTCATCTATTTCCCATTCATTGATGATTGTTCTTCCATTAGTAGGAGTCATGGGTCTTGAACACTCTAATGTAAGCTTTGCTTTGTTTGTTGTTCGAGGGGGTGAGTTTCTGTATATTTAAATATTACTGTCATCGCCATCATCCCCATATCTCAACCACTCATGTGTAGTATTGTGAACATGAATGCTGCTTTGCTAGTTATTTGTGTTGAGGTGGTGCCTCTCATTGTATGGAGGGTGACGCTTCCTTGCAGGAGACGTTCTCTCTCACCTTTTATACATGTGAAGCCTGGCTATAATGGGCTTTGACATATGCTCTCTCTTAATCTATATAAAGGGACCGGTGGTATAAAGAGGTGCATCTTACGAGTAATCTTTGGTATGAGAGTTCTTGTACAGCGAATACATGTAAGAGAGGTAAGCCTTGTATTCTAATTTCTTTTATTTTAGTAAAAAAAATATATATATATTCTGTGTTGTTATTACGTGAATGTAGGCACATTGTTGAAGCACATAAATTTTCATACCTTTTGTCTCTTGTTTCTTACCTTTGCTTTTTGAGTTTTTGGCTATTTTCTTTTGTTATTTTGTTTTACCTGTATCAATCATGTGGCGGTGTTTTTCAGCAATAATTCATATCTAGGGTTCTATCTTTAGTAAGCGAACAAGCATTTGTGTCCATGTTGACTAAGTGCATACAATGTCACTTCAGATTACTCAGAAACATGTGGGCCCCACTAGAAAGAGAAAGAAAGACAATTTTCATGCGTACCATCACAATATGTGCCCAACCATGACCATCAAACGGGGTGGATCACAATGCCATTCATTTTAGTACAAATATTAGGCGCCTTGTCTATTCTACTTTTTTGTATGAATACATGCGTCTACGCATCTTTTAGTGCCAAACCTTGGATAATTAGGTCTTGTGATGGGGCATGTTTGGATGAATTTATGGTATTTTTTCAAGTCAAGAAGAGTTTCCATTTTAAGGAAAAGGACAGGTGACCTTGTGAATAGGGATTTTTTCATAGTTGTCTACTGTCAAACAATAGGATTCTGATTTTATTGACCATTGATCCAATAAGAAGCTTCGTTCAAATTCCTCTATGGGTCCATGAGAGATTTCACATCACCCCAAAACCACCCATATTGGACAATCACAGTCATCAGATTAAGGGCCTGCAAAATGGACTAAAAAAGATCTTACCATCCATTTGCAAGCCCTTAATTTGATGTCTTTGATCATGCGATCATAAGTATCTACTATTCTCAGTATCCGTTGAGGAAGTGTCCATCAAATTGCTCTTATCTTCCATTCGCGCAAATTGAAAATTTGGAACTCAGACCCTCAGTATGATGCTAATGACAAGAGCTGCAATTTGGTTTTTTCTTCCAATAATTGCAATTCAATTTGTTAGTGGCTTAAATGCATTCTTCCAACTATCTTTATTAGCGATCCTTTGATCATGCAACTTTTCCAAAAGATGAGTGATTTCTTTGGTGAATTCTAGCAGAATTTATCTTTCAACCGTCCCATCTGATCGTGACCAATGAAAAGGATGTGTCCAATTGTAAACGCCTTCAAACTAAGCACAAGAATAGCAAATAAAAAATAAAATAAAAAAACAAATTTTAATTCATTTTCAAGGTGCCTTAATATTATTTATGCCAGGCCTTCAAGGGGCCATTTGGTAAACCATTAACCAAAGCAAATGCTGGTAAATGGGTAATGATTATTTACCCTTTCAAATTCATGTAAGCTGGTCAGGCCATGTTGACCCGTGCACAAAAATTGATGACAAGAAAAGGCAAGTAGGCTAAAATTCGTGGGGCCTACTTTCATGTATGTCTGTGATCCACACTGTCCATTCATGTTATCAATCATTTTAGGGCATGAGCCTAAAATTGAGGCAAATCCAAAGTGCATGTGGACCACACCACATACCACAATGGAACTTGGACACCTACCATTGGAAACTTTTTTAGGGCTATGAAAGTTTTGGATCAAGCTAATATTTGTGTTGTTAGTTCATCAATGACTTTCTGACCTTTAGAACAGGTTTGATGACAGACACACATCACTGCGTGTCATGTACTAATTTCAGTTTTTAATGGTGGATGTTATTATCCTCACTGTTTCCTTTGGGTGGTCCACTTGAACATACAATCTGCTTCATTTTTGGGGTCATGCTTTAAAATGAGCTACTGAAATGGATAGACAGTGTGGATCAGAAACATACATCATGGTGGGGGCCTGCGGATCTTACAAAGGCAATCTCATTCAATATAGTTTCGGTTTTGTGGCAGAATTACCTCCCCATTTTCTGTGCAATCCAAACCACTGTATAAAAATAATCATTATGATGCTCCAAATCAACGGTTCTGAATAAGATTTGAGATATAAAAATATACAAAATTTATGAAGTTATTGACAACCAATAACTTATTACAAAAATAAAAAAGTAATAAAAAAATGCTTAAAAGATAAGAATGCAAGTAAGAAGATTTCACTAATTAATTATTGCAAAGCTAATTGATTGATTTTGATAACTAGCTTCCTAAATAAGAGGCTTAAGACTCTTTATTGATGAGCCAATTGTGGGGCTCGGACTTGGGCTTAGTTGGCCTAGCCCATGGATCGTAAGTCCAGCTTGCATCACTAGCTTAATTAGTTCTTAATATTAGCTATGTCCATCTATAACAAATTTACAAGAGCATTACTAGGCAACCTATGGAATTGAGAGTAAGACCTGTTAAGTAAGTTACTATTCTCTTGTCACCAGCTGGTTGAGGCCATTGTTAGAAATGAGGACTCTTAAACTGGAAGATTACTATAGCATCATGGGGCTCATTGTTCAGTAATCTAAAATGCCGGGGTCCATTTTGGATGGACCACGCACCAAAAATCACCAAGATAGGAAGATCCTAGCCATGGAACCTTTGGCCTTTCCTTCAGTTGAATGTGGGCGCCTCTATTTTTGCTTATGGTAACTAATAAGGGGTTGAAATTTTCTTTACTTGGGAGAGAATTTTGGTGCACCTACCATCTAGAGTGAATCAAATCATGTCAACTATTTGGTTCACTTAACCATGGGTTCGACCAGTAAAAACTGATAAACCCAAGAGTTCTCTAAAGGCCCACTCTTGCCAACCGTTGAAATCTCTCTCTCTCTCTCTCTCTCTCTCTCTCTCTGGCTTTTTTTTTTTTAATATCACGCAGACTATGCCCCAAAACATCATTGATAGAACAGTCTTGCCCTTTCCATTTGTGGCCCACAGAGACAATTAAGAAGCAAAATATAACAATGGTCCACATTCAACTGAAAAATGTCCTAATATTCTTTGCTGAGGATTTCTGCCTGGATGCAACAAACCAGCGATCTGGATTACCGAACTATGGCGGCCAATTGTCGGAATTGAAAGATGATGCAAACTGTAGAAAGATGCAGTTAGCATTTACTTCCTCAGAGATTAAGGCCAGTTTGGTTACCACTTAAAAATGAGTTCATCTCATTTTACTTAACATAATGACATGAACTAATTTTAATTTGTAAGTGGCACCCAAACAGGCCCTAACATGTTCAAAGAGGAGACTGTGATTGACTAACATTTTTTCTTTTGTGCTTATTAATGCAATTTTGGGGTCTGCCAAACATCTTGTTAGTTGCACCAAAAAATGGTTTTCTGTAGGTTCCCCATTACAAAAACATAAAAGGTAGGCAGAGGTTTGCGACTTCACTCTCAAACACACATGCCATGATGCTATTATTTCCAATGTGTAGGACATCTGAGCCATGTATCAGGTGGGGCCCATTGTGTAGATCAATCAGCCAAAAACTCAGGTTAGTCAACGATCATCAGTCAGGCCACAAACATACAGAAAAGATGGACGATCTCAAAGAAAAATTGCAGGTTCTTAAGTCCGTCTGTTATTTCATTGCATACATGGCCTACGGACTGGATTGAATTCTGGCCAAATAATGTACATGGTGGGCCCCACTCGTGCTCAGTGGTCACCTATGTCCACACACTTGTTTAAGTCATCTATTTCCCATTCATTGATGATTGTTCTTCCATTGGTAGGAAACATAGGTCTTTGAACACTTCCAGTATAATTTTTGCGTTGTTTGTTCCTCGCAAGGGTGAATTTCTGTATCTTTCGAAAATCACCATCATCCCCTTATCCCAACCAATGTAGCTTTTCATGTCTAAGGTTCTATCTTCAGTTAGTGAACAAGCATTCATATGCACTTTCACGGATTACTCGTAAAGATGCGGGCCCCACCAGAAAGAAAGAAAAACAATTTTCATGTATACCATCACAATCAGATCCTGGCCATGAACGTCAAACGGAGTGGATCACAACGCCATTCGTTTTAGTACACACATTGGGAGCCTATATTCTAATGGAGTCTTTTTTTCTTATTTCTTTTTTGTATGCATACATGCATCCATGCATTTTTTAGTGCCAAACCTTTGATAATTAGGTCTTCTGATGCGGACATGTTTAGATGAACGTGTGGTATTTTTCCAAGTCATGAAGAGTTTCCATTTCCAAAGTCAAGAAGAGTTTCCATTCTAAAGAGAAGGACAGTTAGGGCCCGTTTGGATACTACCAAATAAGTAACTTTTTCTAGTTACAGCAGTAGATAAGTAACTTATTTCATATAAGTTTGGTTTATGATTAGTAATAAGTAAATTTTTAACTTAAAAGTACATAATCACTTCAGCTATTTTTTTTTAGTTTTTTAACTTTTTTGGAGAGATGAAAGGGAGGAAAAGCAGATAAGTATGTTGTTTACAAAACATACCTATTTTCTTAATAAGTAGAAACTAAGATAAGCTACTTATGGCATAAGTAACTTATCTTAAGCAACTTACGATCCAAACGGGCCCTTAACAAGAGCCCTCATGTTTAAGGAGGTTTTTCTTAGTAACCTACTGGCAAACAAATAGGATTCTGATTTTATTGACCATTGATCCCATAAGAAGCTTTGTGCAAATTCTTCCATGGGTCCGTCAGCGATTTCATATCGCCCCAAAACCACCCAGATTGGATAATCACAGTCATCAGATTAAGGGCCTGCAGAATGGACTAAAAATCATATCACCATCCATTCACTTAAAAATGAGTTCATCTCATTTTAGTTAATATAGTGAGTGAACTAATCTTTAAGTGGCACACAAACAGGCCCTAACATGCTTGAGGAGGAGACTGTGATTAACTGACATTTTTTCTTTTGTGCTTATTAATGCAATTTTGGGGTCTACCAAACGCCTTGTTACTTGCCCAATAATATGGTTTTCTGTAGATTCTCCAGGACAAAATCATAATAGTTAGGCAGAGGTTTGTGACTTTATGTTCAATCACACATGCGATGATGCCATTCTTTCCGATGTGTGTAGGACATCCCATTGTGTAGATCACTCCGCTGAAAACTCAGGTTGTCAACTATCAGGCAGGCCATACTCATACAGAAAAGATGGATAATCTCAAAGAAAAAGTGCAAGTCCATCCATTATTTCAATGCACGCATGGCCTACAGACTGGATTGTGACCTGGCCAAATGATATACTCAGTGGGTCCCAATCATGCTCAGTGGTCACCTATGTTTACTACACATTGGGCGCATCGTCTATTCTAATGGAGTCTTTGTTTCTATGCATACATGCGTCTACGCATCTTTTAGTGCCAAACCTTCAATAATTAGGTCTTCTGATGGGGACATGTTTAGATGAACTTGTGGTATTTTTCCAAGTCAAGAAGTTTCCATTCTGAGGAAAATTACAGGTGACATGAGCCCTCATGTTAATGGAGGTTCTTCATAGTAATCTACTGGCAAACAAATAGGATTCTGATTTTATTGGCCATTGATCTGATAAGAAACTTCATGCAAATTCCTTGTGGGTCCATCAGTGATTTCATATCACCCCAAAACCACCCAGATTGGACAATCACAATCATCAGATTAAGGGCCTGCAAAATGGACTAAAAATGATCTTACCATCCATTTGCAAGCCCTTAAATCGATGGGTTTGATCATCTGATCGTAAGTATCTATCATTCCTAGTATCCGTAAATTGCTCTTAAAAGGCATGATTGGTTGCCACTTGAAATGAATTCCGTCTCATTTTAGTTAACATAATGAGATGAACTCATCTTTAAGCCGCACACAAACAGGCTCTAACATGTTCGAAGAGGAGACTGATTAGCTTTTCCATGTGATAAGTGATTTTCATTTTGTGAATTCTAGCAGAGTCTATCTATCAACCGGCCCATCTGATTGACTTAGATTCTTCGCATTGCAGATCTTTAACTTGGCGCTGGCCAACACAAACTCTTCCTAACTTCATTCTTTGTACTAGCTAACTATGCCCATCTATTACAAGAACATTAGCAGGCAACCAATGGAATCGAG
Organism: Liriodendron chinense; assembly: GCA_003013855.2. Taxonomy (NCBI): domain Eukaryota; kingdom Viridiplantae; phylum Streptophyta; class Magnoliopsida; order Magnoliales; family Magnoliaceae; genus Liriodendron; species Liriodendron chinense. Next base: position 22,968 of record PVNU02003730.1, on the reverse strand, counting down.
AGTAGGAACTGTTAAGTGGGTCACCACCTGATCAGTAGACTTTGTTCTAGATTGAAGACAGCCATTAAAGGTTTGGAGACTTCTTTTCCTATTGAAATGATTGGGGGAAACTTTTAATATACTGCGTCGATTTCAAGTACTCTGGTAGAGTGCTGGTTGAGTGGGATGGATGATACACAGACGCTTTGAAATTGCTTCAAAACTGGATATGATGGCATACAAGTAACCCAAATGAAACTGCCCAAATTATGGGTCCCAGTTTAGATGTATCATGAAGCAAAAATTATCCTTATTCGATTATTGGCTATTGGATTGGTGGTGGACATTTATTAGACGGTTATAAATGAAAAATATCCGATGGTCATATTTCAACAAACAAGTGTCCAGTAATCAGAGGTTAGGATTGTTCAACTAGTCGGATTTTGGGACTGTGACTTAGCAGCAGTGGTTCCACAATTTAATCAGTTTAATTAGTCTTGACTTCCTGCATATCAAGCATCCTTCCTGAGTATCAAATAACTCCCCTTTCAGAATTGTTGTATAAAGCCCTGCTTGGTTGCTACTTCAAAATTATCTCATAATTATATGAGGGTGTGTTTGGTTGCACCAAAAATCATGAAATTTCATGATTTTGCACAAAATTAGACTGATTGATCACGATATGTGGTGCAACCAAACTCACCATAAACTGTGATCCCTAATGCATGATTTCTTTTAACTAAAATTAGTGAAATCATTTTTAAGTGGCAACCAAACAGGGCGGTATTAGTTGAAATGTCTTGATATCCATTTTGTAGACTTCTCAAAATGAAGAGTCAGATCTGCCCCCACTATCCGAGCCCGGGCATCCAGAAGTTGTAAGTTCCCTCCTATGGAGCATAATCTTATATGATCCTGGACCTTTTGATATGCATAATCTTTAGGGTTCTCCAAGCATGGTTCAGTGACAAGACTGTCCACATGATGCAAACCATCATGGATGGACCATGCCCCAGAAATCTTACAGTTTTTTAAGATTCTAGCTATCTGCTGCCAATCTTGGGCCTTGTTTTAGTTTAATGCAGATTGCTATACTTGTGATCTATTTGTAGAATTTTGGGGCATGGTCCATTCACATCTGGGCCTAGTAGGCCAATGGGGATTGAGCCATGTGCCCCATTTTCTCGAGCTCGGGACTATAGGCCCATTTGGATACAACCAAATAAGTTACTTTTTCTACTTACAGCAGTAGAGTAGTAAATTATTTGAGATAAGTAATTTTGGTTTATGATCACTTATGAGTAACTTTTTTATTTAAAGTTAGTTTGTCACTTCAGTTTGATATGTAGAAATCAAGATAAGCTACTTGAGGTATAAGTAGCTTATCTAAATTTACGATCCAAACGCTCCCTAAAAGTTCATGCAGATTTCAGTGGATTGGTAGGAGATGCTCTAATACTAAGCTATGTCTTCCATGGATGGCTATATTACTCCGGCTGCACCCCACCATACTGGAGCCCATATTGAAAGGCTAGGATTGTCCCGTCAAGGCGACTTTTGGCAGATGGTCCATCAATAACATGGGTAAGATGAATGGGTCAGGATCATTGATTGGTAGAGAGGACCTATATAGTTCATAATTTCAATGGACTGATGGGAGATGCTCTAGCACTAAACTAATTACTAAACTAATTAATGGATGGTTTTACTATTCGAATTGCAACTGTAATCCAACTTCAAAAAAGTACCGTAATTGAGATTGGAGACACATTCTGGCAGTATGATTCCATTTATTGGAGTTACAATTCCAATTCAGTAGTGTATCCAAACACACCCTTTAGTTATTAAGCATCACAAGGCCTGTTTCAGACTGACAATTGCAATTCGAATTCAGTAGTGCATCCAAACACACCCTCTAGTAATTAAGCATCAAGGCCTGTAGTGGACTGACAATTCAAATTCAAATTCAAATTCAAATTCGGTAGTGCGCATCCAAACACATCCTTTGGAAAGCATCATCAAGACCTGTTTTGGACTCGCAGGGAAACATATCCCGTTAGCAAGCAACACAGCCTGTAATGGACTGACAATTGCAAGTAATGCATCCAAACACACGGCTGTTTGGTAAGCATCATCAGGGCCTGTTTTGAACTGACTATTGCAATTCGAATTCGGTAGCGCACATCCCAACATATCCAGTTAGTAAGCATCACAAGGCCTGTTTGGTAAGCATCATCAAGGCAATTTGAATTTGGTAGTGCGCATCCCAACATATCCTGTTAGTAAGCATCACAAGGCCTGTAATGGAAAACAAATGCAATTCAAATTCCATAGTGCATCCAAACACATCCAATAATTACCAGGCATCACAAGGCCTGTTAGACAATTGCAAATCGAATTTAATCGGGCATCCAAACAATAATACCCTTTAATTGTTAAGCATCACAAGGCATGTTTGGTAAGCATCATCAAGGCCTGTTTTGGACTGACAATTGCAATTCGAATTCGGTAGTGCACATCCCAACATATCCTGTTAGTAAGCATCACAATGCCTGTTTGGTAAGCATCATCAAGGCCTTTTTGGACTGACAATTGCAATTCGAATTCTTAATTGTTAAGCATCACAAGGCATGTTTGGTAAGCATCATCAAGGCCTGTTTTGGACTGACAATTGCAATTCGAATTCGGTAGTGCACATCCCAACATATCCTGTTAGTAAGCATCACAATGCCTGTTTGGTAAGCATCATCAAGGCCTTTTTGGACTGACAATTGCAATTCGAATTCGGTAGTGCACATCCCAACATATCCTGTTAGTAAGCATCACAAGGCCTGTTAATGGACGACAATTGCGATTCAAATTCCATAGTGCATCCAAACACACACTAAGCATCACAAGGCCTTTTAGACAATTGCAAATCGAATTCATTTGTGCATCCAAACAAGAATACCCTTTAGTTATTAAGCATCACAAGGCCTGTATTAGAATACCAAGGGTGTGTTCGGGATGCACTATCAAATTCAAATTGCGAGAAATTTCCAATCTTGGGATAGTTATATAGAAACCAACTACATGTACTCAAATTCAATCACAAGAAAGTAAACTACTAACGTGGTAATGTGCCAAAGATACAAATCAACTACATGAACTGGAATTTCATGTATGTTGCATAGAGGATAGTTCAGAAAGAAATTCAATCATCACACCAAAAAACAAATAAATTCCAACGAACAAAAAAAAAAAAGGAAACAATTACATGAACTGGAATTCATGTGCATTGTATCGTTGCTGCCGATTGTCGGTTCATGGGAACTGGAACTTCATGTAGTCAGCCCTCCCACCAGGAGGGCTTATATACACCCAAAGCAAGGAAATGACGATTGAGAGCAGACCAGACCACACATAGATTATGGTGGGGATCTTCCCCCTCCTCCCCATCAACCCTTTTGCAAACGGGTACATATGACACAGCACCCAGAAGCTGAAGAACACCCCACCAACAAGCTTGCTCCACTGCGGAAACATGCTGTACATTGTCCGGGCCACCCCCACTGCAATGGCGATCATGTTGATCATCATTATGGTGATCGGCGGGACCATCATGAAGCTCCACTTCACAACATAAAGCTCTGCGAATTCATCATCATTGTCATCAGCTGCAGATTTTGACGTCAAGTTGAATGAGATATCCACGCCGGCGATCACCTTCAACAGTCCTTGCAAGACAGCAGTGGGATGGGCGCTGGTCCCACCAATCAGCCAGAATTGCTCATTTCGCCACCAATCATGCAACGTGATCCCGGACCACCTTATCTCAAGGATGGCAAGCAAGCATAAGGTGACTGTGATTACCAGCAAGAAGGTGAGAAACGTCACACTGAGCGACTGTACTATGAACTGCCCCGTGAAGAGAGAGACAGCGGGTAGAATGCAGTAGACTAGTAGGAAGATCGACGTAAATGGGTATATCCCGACATTGAAATAGGCCACCCTTTGCAGAAATTTCATCCGGTGGCTGGCAAAGAGTGCATTGTTCCGGGAGAAGAAAATCTCAACAGACCCAGTCGCCCATCGGAGGACTTGGTGCAGCCGATCTGTTAGATTGATGGGAGCCGTCCCTCTAAATGCATCCCGCCTGGTGACACAGTACACCGATCGCCACCCTCTATTATGCATTCTGTAACCTGTGACAACATCTTCCGTGACGGAGCCATAGATCCAACCCACCCTTTGGCCCCACTCAGTTCTATCTTCATAGAAGCAAGATATGACACTTATCGCCTCAGCAACCGTTGCAGCATCCAACGGCTCTCGTGGAACTGCAAGAGAACCGGCAGGCCTCCCTTGTTTAACCCCTTGAAGATCTTGAAGCAGCCTTCCTTGGTATTCTGCCACAGGGATGGATGCTACAAAAGTTGTTGAGCTTCCAAACCTCTTTGGAAGAAGAAGGGATTCAATATCACCATCCCCATCGTCGCCGTTCAATGGCAATGAGGTTTCATCCAAATCGCTCTTCGATGACTTGGGCTTTCTCAAAAACAGCTTGACTTTTCTTCTGCCAAACCACCCTCTATGTTCAGTTGTTCTCGGCGGACTGAAACCATACAAGGCTGTTCTCCTGAAAATGCAGCCTGTTCCGACATACATTGGACCTTGCAGCCCATCCAATGCCCGCATGCTCACATCGAAGAACACAGTGTTGTGGTTCGCATACCTGTCATTTGGATCAATGCCCTCAAATCGCTGTGGGAATTGCACATAGCAGATCCTATCCCCACCCCTGTCAAGCATGAAACACATTCCTTCTCTCAGGGCGAAGGAGTTGTTGATGTAGTGGTCGCAGTCGAGATTGAGAATAAATGGGCCGTTTGACATGATAGCACTGGTTCGAACAAGAGCGTTCATTGCTCCAGCTTTCTTGTTGTGATCATAGCCAGGTCTCTTCTCTCTTGAGACATAGACCAGCATCGGCAATCTGATGTCAACTTCCGTGGTGTCGATGAGATTCATGTCATCTGCCTCTTTGCCGATTACAGGTTCTGAATTTGGGGGAGCTAGCATTGCCTGTAGACAGTAGTGAAAAGCAAAGATCAGATATCGAAGAAGAAAAGTTTATGCTCGATCGAAGCAGCATGGCCCGCCAACAGTACATGTGGGACCACCTTTCAATTATCTAAGCCATTGATCTGGTAGGACGTGACATCCTACGAAAATGGACAATTACGACTAATGGTCCACTATTTGGATCACCAAAAGGTGGGCCCCACATTTATGGTTTGTTAGGCCAAGGAAAGGCTCGAATGAACATTGTATATTTTCTCTACCAAGAATGCTACCATGCATGAGAGAAGAAAGAAATGAATTAGACCCACCTGTATTATACCAGCGTGATCGCCTCTCGAATGGTCTGCCTCGGCAGATGACCATGTTCCTGGCCAATGGGCCCCGTCCGACATCCATGTCGCCTTCGGAACCTTGATCGGTTCGGAGAGATTGCCTCCCATTTCCATCTGTTTCTTCTTCGCCCGCATCTCCTCGTGGGCATTATATGCATCCGATCGTCTCCTAATCGAGTCAGGCAGGGAATTGATCCTCACCTTGAACTCGTCATATTCTCTTTTAACCCTTCGCCTCTCCCGAACAAAATCCAACCTGACCTTGTTCTTGAGGAAATCACGTTTCTGACTGAAATATGGCTCTGGGTTCCTTGGCTCGATCCCATGTTTTCTGCAGAATGGCACCCAAATCCTCGCGAAGCTTGCTGTCTCAGCGAGAGCCTCGAATGTGAGGAGGGCCCCACCATCATCAGATAAGTAACATGCGAGCTTTTCAACAGGATAATCAACAGCAAGGATCGAAAGAATTGTGTTGGCGGTGACCAGAGGAGGTTCTTTTTCAGGGTCTGCTGTGGAGACGAAGACGTCAATGCCCGGAAGATCGGATCTTCCCTTGGGATTCCGAAGGCTTGGAGACTCGAATCGGTCTTTCAGAACAGAGAGGTCAGTTACCCTGCTTACAGGGCAGAGCTTTGGAAGTTGGTCGAAAAGCCATGAGAAAGCAAACCAAAGCTCACATGTTATAGACATTCCCCACAGCCACATTGCGTCATGGTTCGGGTGTAGGATTCTCCAGGTGAGAAAGAAGCCAAGGGCGATGAGGCGGACGACAATTAGCAGTCTTGCAGAATTAAAAGCAGAGTAAGCTTAGATCATTTTGGAAAACAGAACATGCAACATCTACTTGATCTGCGACTGTTGAGAAATGCTAATTAATGCAAAGAGGAAGTAGGATTTTCTTCTAGGCACATGTTTGGGAGACATTCTGTGAACGTTGATCAGGTGGGTCACACCACGAACATCCACTGGCCCAAAATTCAGGCTGGTCTGCTCATCAAGTGTGTGTCCCATGTGTATGAGAGGAATCGACCGTTAGATTAATGCTAATATAGCCTACATTCCACATGCACCGTCTACCTGATGATCGGGTCTATAGCCTACATAAGTAGGATATCTGGGCCATTCATCAATTGGGGCAAAGTGTGAATTCATCAGCTGGACCACACATGTACATTTTTACTGAGGGGTCGTTTGGATAGGCTGTAAATGATTTACTAGTAAATAACTTAAGTGCTAGTAAATGATTTACTACCTTCTATTTGGATGTAAGTTGTAAATGATTTACTAGTAAATCAATTACAGTGTTTGGATAGCCTGTAAATGAGTTATATCCTGTAATTCTATATTCACACTTGAAAATCAATTTAGCAAATAACATTCAAATTACATGTTGGAATTTCCCTTCAAGTGGATCATTGGGTTAAGCCCATGCCACTAAAGCTTAGAGTTAATCCTTAAAAAAAACCTAGTAGTATGTGAGCCATACAAGTGGGCCCACGAATTCAAATGCTATTGTCAAAGGCCATATAGGTGGAGAGCCACTGCCGGAAAGGTGTTTGAAGCTTGGAAGATCACGAGAGGGAGGTAGGGAGGGAGGGAGATTGCAGAGAAGGAAAGGGAGAGAGAGCCATTGGATGTGATTTCACAGCTGGTGCGAATCTGCTTTTAAAGCAGAAATTTAAAAATAGATCCGTTGCCATCTATCCTATTTACTAGTAAATGAAATCTCACATTTTTGTTAGTAAATGGGAGAGGGGATTTGCTAGTAAATCATTTACTAGTAAACGGGAGCATCCAAACACAAAAAATGCCCATTTACTAGTAAACGATTTACAGCCTATCCAAACGACCCCTAAGGTCTAAGTTTCTCATACATATGTATGGCCCACAAAACCTGATGAGTGGACTGGCCTGGATTTTGGGCCAGTACATTTTTGCAGCAGACCCCACCTGATGAATGGCACATTCATTCTGGCATCCTCTTCAAGCCAGATCTCCTTAGCATTTCTCATGATCATTTGGTGAAATTTCAAAGAGATATGAAAGGGATGACTTCGATCTTACCTGTATGGACTGAGAATTGCTGCAGAGATCCCAACCTTCCTTGTCAAAGGCCGCCTGGTTTTTTCTCCGAAATCTGGAGGGTCTTCAAACCCGTTAGTACCCACACCACCACCATACCCGTCCTTCGGCCAAACTGCATTTCCGTATCCGTAAGTCCCCTTCGTCTCATACAGCCAGCGAGTGTGGTCAAAATCCTGGGGATGATTCGGAGCTTTGAATGATTTCACCAGCGAAAGCCGTTTGTCCATTTTGAATTCAGCCATCGAAGGCAATGGAAGGGCCTGATCGTCTTCTTCTGACCCAGATTCTCCTTCTTCATCACTTGCATCCGTGTACATTTCCTTGCAACCTGGACATTTCCCTCCATTCCTGACACAATCCAAATAACAATCCTTGCAAATCTTGAAACCGCACTCGCAAGGCAACCTCGATTTGTCGTGAATTGCGTTTCCATCACAGCCCCTCATTCCACAAAACATTCCTGTTGATTTCGCTGTTGGGGGCTCTTCGTTCGAGCACTCGATGACATGGCCCCGCGTCACCGAGTTGAATCCCCCAGTGAAAATCGTTCCAGAAATGTAACTCCTTTCCGGTTTCCCACCATCCCTTGACGAGTCATCGGGGAGGCTGTTTAGCGAGGCGGACACCGGTTGGTAATCTGGGGTCGGTGGTATATGGACGGTGTAGCTGACAAACTCCGAACTCACTTCCGTCGCCTCGTCTTTCAGCGCAGAGCAATACCGTCCGCCACTCGAAGCACGGTTTGAAACACTGCCAAGAGGGGAATTCGGGTTGTTAGACAGTGACAAACGCCGGATGGGGCTCGTCAGCCCTATGCTTCTGGAACCTCCTTTTCCTTCTGAAGAAACTCTAATGGTGACTGGAGAACCTGGAGAAGAAGCCATTTGAACCATTTCTGCCCTTCTCGCAGGATCTCTTTTCTTTCAATTTCGGTCAATTCCCAACAATCAAAGGATAATAGAAGGAAGAAAGAAAAAAAACAAATTCAACGCATGAATTTTCCTTATCCCATCCAAATCAAGGAAGGTAGAGAAAACCCAAATCAGAAAAATGAGAAAAATCACAAATTTCAAGTCCGTTCCTTCTTCTTTTTTCAAGATCAGAGATTGGAAACCGAACCCACATGAGAAAATTGGCGGAAAATATTAAAATAAAAGGGAATGTTTATAAAAAATCGGAGATGGAGATGATTTAAGCAGGAAGAAGAAAGTGGGAAGGAGAAAGGAGAAGAAATGAGGGATATCTTTTTCCAACGGTCGGATTTGAATTCGAGTGAAAAAGGAGGTTTTTGGGGGGATTCAAAAGAGAGAGGGTTTTGCTACCAACGGTCGACTAATCTGGACTGCAGAAAAAAGGTGAGGATCCAACGGTTGAGGTTCGACTCCAACGGTTAGTTTAAGATGGGGTCGTCTTCAACGGTTGCTTCAAAATTTTGAAAAAAGGAGATAAAGCTGTCACGTGGGTCCTTGGGAAACTGAGATTAGACAACTCTCTAGCGGAGGCGGATTAGCTACTGACAAGTTGAGTAGCTATCTAGCTACTGAAGTGACGTCACCAACTTCTGTGGGGCCCACCATGATGCATGTGCTGTATCCACACCGTCCATTCATTTGGAGAGATCATTTTAGGGCATAAACTAAAGAATGAGACAGATCCAATGCTCAAGTGGACCCCACGAAAGAAAACAGTGGGAATTGATCTCCTACCATTAAAAACTTCTTGGGGCAACATAAGTTTTCGATCAAGCTGATATTTGTGTTTTCCCTTCTTCCATGTCTTTGTGAACTCATGAACAGGTTGGATCTCAAATAAACATCATGGTAGGCCTAGGAAGGTTTCAATGGTCGCGTCACTGTCCCCACTGTTTTCTTTTCTTTGGTGGGGTCCACTTGAGATTTGGATCTGTCTCATTCTTTAGTTCATGCCCTAAGATGATCTCTCCGAATGAATGGAGATATAACACATACATTACGGTGGGGCCATAGAAGTTGGTGACGTCGCTTCAGTAGCGAGATAGCTACTCAACCTGTCAGTAGCTAATCCGAGCAGGGGGATGAAGTGGGCCCCACTTTGATCGGGTGGTCATAAACAAAGTGGGCCACTTTTTGAACTTTCGAGGAATTGTTTATGATCCTCAGGCACAAGGCAACAGTTTTTGTCCTTGGCCCATGAGTCGGCAACGGTCGCACATTGACCGTTGAGCAGGTGGACCCACCGCAAATGTAGGGTACACTAAAGATCTCCCATACTGGAGGATCGTTTGCCGTTTATCCATAATGATGTTAACCATCTGCATTCAGGCCGATTCGCATCAAAGGTGGGGGCACACAAAATGAACAGTCCGGATCAAACCATTGATTGTGTGGGCCATGGTTATGTGAACCAACCGTTGATATGATATGATGAGAGTATGGAAGGAACATGCCACAAAATAGTCCGAGAGGGACCTTCCATTGGCAGCCTTCACAGTGCAGGTGAATGATTAAGGTAAGAAAACACATCAATGGCCTCCATTAATTAAACTGAAAAAAAAAGGGCCAAAATGTTGGATGGTTAGGATCTTCCATGGGGTGGAACATTGGTTCATTCTTGGTGGGCCTCAGTCCATATATTGGGCTGCATAATGGATGGCTTATGTTTCAAAGCTCAAACCTATTCCACAGTCCTACCCAACCCATTGTAGCTCTTTAAGTGCCCCACTAGATGCACGGCCATGAAATTTTTCATTTTGTACGTCTACTTCTGTGTTACATAAATGATTAAGGTAAGAAAATACAGCAATGATCCCATTAAAAAAAAATAAAAAATAAGGGGCCAAATATTGGATGGTTAGGATCTTCCATTGAGTGGACTAATGATTCATTCTTGGTGGGCCTCAGTCCATTTATTGGGCCGCATAATGGATTGCTTATGTTTCAAAGCTCAATCCTACCCTGCAGGCCTACCCAACCCATCATAGCTCTTTAAGTGCCCCACTGGATGCATGGCCATGAAATATTTTCATTTTGTACATCAACTTTTGTGTCACATAAATGATTAAGGTATGAAAATACAGCAATGGTCCCATTAAAAAAAATTAGAAATAAGGGGCCAAATATTGGATGGTTAGGATCTTCCATTGAGTGGACTAATGATTCATTCTTGGTGGGCCTCAGTCCATCTATTGGGCTGCATAATGGATTGCCTATGTTTCAAAGCTCAAACCTACTCCACAGTCCTACCCAACCCATCATAGCTCTTTAAGTGCCCCACTAGATGCATAGCCATGAAATGTTTTCATTTTGTACATCAACTTTTGTGTCACATAAATGATTAAGGTTAGAAAATACAGCAATGGTCCCATTAAAATTGGAAAGAAAAAAAAAAGGCCAAATATTGAATGGTTAGGACCTTCCATTGGGTGGACTAATGGTTCATTCTTAGTGGGCCTCAGTCCATCTATTGGGCCGCATAATGGTTGGTTTATGTTTCAGAGCTCAAACCTAATCCTACCCAACCCATTATAGCTCTTTAAGTGCCCCACTGAATGCATGGCCATGAAATGTTTTCATTTAGTACATTGACTTTTATATCACATAAATGATTAAGGTAAGAAAACACAGCAATGGTCCCTATTAAAATTAAAAAAAGGGCCAAACATTGGATGGTTAGGATCTTCCATTTGGTGGACTAATGGTTCATTCTTAGTGATCCTCTGTCCATCTACTGGGCCGTATAATGGATGGCTTATGTTTCAAAGCTTAAACCTATTCGGCAATCCTACTCGACCCATCATACCTCTTTGAAGTACCCCACTGGATGCATGACAATGAAATGTTTTCATTTTTTACATCCTAGTTTGGGTCATTAATCATCACAGCGACGAATCTTCTTCTCAACATTCCATAGAATTTTAAATTTTGAGGTTTTATTCAAAATGTTATCAGAAAAAAATTGGTTGAAAATAAAAATATTTATTTTGAATTAAAAAAAAAATCGAACTTAAATAAATATTTATATAAGAAATTTTAAAGGTTTTTACTATTTTTTTAGTTAATACCACAATAATATCAGGATAATATCAAAAACTTTATAATAGTTGTCACACTGCTTATCATATTATTCTTGAAATATAAGCCATCCACACTGGCGCCAGTAAATGGACGCACCCGATTGATAGATCACTATGGCCACATATATCACAGAGAGATGGATCTACCATATGCCTTTCTTTTGGCTCTACCAGTATCATCTCTCTATTTAATCAATCATTCTAAGTACGGGTAGATGGATGGACAGGATTGTTGTGATTGGTTTGTTTCATCTCAGTTCATCCATCAATAATGCTCCCCCTGGCATCGTTGATTTCAATTTACATGATGGCCCATGAACAAATATCATCTAAATTGAAATATTCTAGCATATAATGTTTGGCCTTTTTTCTTTAATGTGGGGGAGGCTTTCTTCCTTAACTAGTTTGGATCCAAATTGAAATTATTTTAGCATGTAATGTTTGCCTATTGGTTGGTTGGGTCTCAGCTCAAAGGTGGGCTAAGCTGCTGTTGTAGTTGTTGTTGTTATATTGTTTTTTTTTTTTTTTTTTTTTTTTTTTTAAACCATCTATATCTTAACTCCTATCTTAAGGCTTGTGGTGCATGAAATCATTCATTAGGAGCTAATAGATGGAAGGAATGGATGTCATATAGTTATGATGGTAAGTCATACATATCCTTTGTTGAATAGACTCCTTAGAATTATGTTACTCATGTAGGCTACATGCATATTGGAAGAGACGTAAGAGCTGGCAACTTGCATAAAAGAATTGAAATGGAAAAAAAAAAAAAAAAAATGCCCTCCATTGAAGGGCTAGACACATCTCTCATTCTCATTTGAAAATCAAAAGCTTATGCCCCACCTTATAACTAATTAGAGGGTAAAAATGGCCAAACGCTACTAGTTCATGTATAATACAAATGCATAGCCATATATATAATAAATATAGATGATCCCTCACAAACATTATTCTAGAGATGGAAGGTATATTGTGAAGAAGAGAGGAATCATATGCATGTGAGAAAGATAACATTACATGTACTCAAGGACACTTAGATCTCAACTAAAATGAAGGGTCCTTACTCATGGCTTGATGGTAGACTCATAAGAGTTTTAACACTAAGATCATGGGTTCCAGTACCCATTGTGTGTGTGTGTGTGTGTGTGTGTGTGTGTGTGTTGGGGGGGGGGGGTGTGAAGGTGTGTGCTTTAAAAAGAAAAAAAAAATAGTTTGGATGCATTCTTTAGAAGAATATGATATATATATATATCTCTCTCTCTCTCTCTCTCTCTCTCTCTCTCTCTCTCATGTTTTTCTTTTAATTTATAACTCAAATTTTATTGGTGAAAGTTCATGCACCATTCTATCTAAAAATTATCCTTTATCTAAAATCTTATTGGTTTAGATATGAGATATTTGTTGTTAATAACCTTCTCTAAGAGATAATTTACCGCATCAAATCTAAGAGTGTACTAGTGTGTGACATGTCCTATCTATAGTTGCATGTCATAGACCGTTGATATGACAAATTTCAAATGGGCACGATTGGTCACATGAGTGCTCAAGCACATCTCTTATCACAATTGGTCACATGAGTGCTCACTCTCATCATCTCTCATCACAACGATCACCACAAGCATTTATCTTTTATCCACTATTAAGACTAAACATACTTTTTCTTTGTGAACATTTGATCAACAAAAATGTGTTTAAAAATGATATCAATATATAAATCATATTCAAAAACATTTATTACAAATTTAATTGTTCATTTGACACAACTCTTAAATAAATCATTGACATATCATTTCATTGTTGTTCTTTAACCCACCTATATACCCCAACTTGAACTCAACTTCTCTTCCAACTGCTTTTGACCTAGTTAAATCTATCAATCATGACATTGATAATAAATGCCAAAGTAACACCACTTCATCATAGTTTGGCCATGAAGTTTAAGCACTAGAGTCACCTATATAATCAACAAGCTTACGCAATGAAAAGAGTGCACCACTGTGAATGATTCACTTATAGGTAAGTAGGCTAATAAGGTCTTTACTCATGGCTCAGTGGTAGACTCTGTGAGTTTCAACACTGAGGTCATGGGTTCAAGTGCCCACGTGGTCTGTGTGGGTGTAAGTGTGTGGGCATGTAAAAAAAAATAGTGGGCTAATAACATGTGGGGAGGTGTGAAGGTGTGTGCTTTAAAAAGAAAAAAAATAGTATGGATGCATTCTTTACAAGAATATGATCTCTCTCTCTCTCTCTCTCTCATGTTCTTCTTTTAGTTTATAACTCAAATTTTATTGGTGAAAGTTTATGCACCATTCCATCTAAAAATTATCCTTTATCTAAAATCTTATTGGTTTAGATATGAGATATTTGTTGTTAATAACCTTCTCTAAGAGATAATTTGCCGCATCAAATCTAAGAGTGGACTAGTGTGTGACATGTCCTATCTATAGTTGCATGTCATAAACCGTCGATATGACAAATTTCAAATGGGCACGATTGGTCACATGAGTGTTCAAGCACATCTCTTATCACAATTGGTCACATGAGTGCTCACTCTCATCATCTCTCATCACAACGATCACCACAAGCATTTATCTTTTATCCACTATTAAGACTAAACATACTTTTTCTTTGTGAACATTTGATCAACAAAAATGTGTTTAAAAATGATATCAATATATAAATCATATTCAAAAACATTTATTACAAATTTAATTGTTCATTTGACACAACTCTTAAATAAATCATTGACATATCATTTCATTGTTGTTCTTTACCCACCTATATACCCCAACTTGAACTCAACTTCTCTTCCAACTGCTTTTGACCTAGTTAAATCTATCAATCATGACATTGATAATAAATGCCAAAGTAACACCACTTCATTATAGTTTGGCCATGAAGTTTAAGCACTAGAGTCACTTATATAATCAACAAGCTTACGCAATGAAAAGAGTGCACCACTGTGAATGATTCACTTATAGGTAAGTAGGCTAATAAGGTCCTTACTCATGGCTCGGTGGTAGACTCTGTGAGTTTCAACACTGAGGTCATGGGTTCAAGTGCCCACGTGGTCTGTGTGGGCGTAAGTGTGTGGGCATGTAAAAAAAATAGTGGGCTAATAACATGTGGGCGGTGTGAAGGTGTGTGCTTTAAAAAGAAAAAAATAGTATGGATGCATTCTTTACAAGAATATGATCTCTCTCTCTCTCTCTCTCTCTCTCTCTCTCTCTCTCTCTCATGTTCTTCTTTTAGTTTATAACTCAAATTTTATTGGTGAAAGTTCATGCACCATTCTATCTAAAAATTATCCTTTATCTAAAATCTTATTGGTTTAGATATGAGATATTTGTTGTTAATAACCTTCTCTAAGAGATAATTTGCTGCATCAAATCTAAGAGTGGACTAGTGTGTGATATGTCCTATCTATAGTTGCATGTCATAGACCGTTGATATGACAAATTTCAAATGGGCACGATTGGTCACATGAGTGCTCAAGCACATCTCTTATCACAATTGGTCACATGAGTGCTCACTCTCATCATCTCTCATCACAACGATCACCACAAGCATTTATCTTTTATCCACTATTAAGACTAAACATACTTTTTCTTTGTGAACATTTGATCAACAAAAATGTGTTTAAAAATGATATCAATATATAAATCATATTCAAAAACATTTATTACAAATTTAATTGTTCATTTGACACAACTCTTAAATAAATCATTGACATATCATTTCATTGTTGTTCTTTAACCCACCTATATACCCCAACTTGAACTCAACTTCTCTTCCAACTGCTTTTGACCTAGCTAAATCTATCAATCATGACATTGATAATAAATGCCAAAGTAAAACCACTTCATCATAGTTTGGCCATGAAGTTTAAGCACTAGAGTCACTTATATAATCAACAAGCTTACGCAATGAAAAGAGTGCACCACTGTGAATGATTCACTTATAGGTAAGTAGGCTAATAAGGTCCTTACTCATGGCTCGGTGGTAGACTCTGTGAGTTTCAACACTGAGGTCATGGGTTCAAGTGCCCATGTGGTCTGTGTGGGCGTAAGTGTGTGGGCATGTAAAAAAAATAGTAGGCTAATAACATGTGGGGGGGTGTGAAGGTGTGTGCTTTAAAAAGAAAAAAAAATAGTATGGATGCATTCTTTACAAGAATATGATCTCTCTCTCTCTCTCTCTCTCTCTCTCTCTCTCTCTCATGTTCTTCTTTTAGTTTATAACTCAAATTTTATTGGTGAAAGTTCATGCACCATTCTATCTAAAAATTATCCTTTATCTAAAATCTTATTGGTTTAGATATGAGATATTTGTTGTTAATAACCTTCTCTAAGAGATAATTTGCCGCATCAAATCTAAGAGTGGACTAGTGTGTGACATGTCCTATCTATAGTTGCATGTCATAGACCGTTGATATGACAAATTTCAAATGGGCACGATTGGTCACATGAGTGCTCAAGCACATCTCTTATCACAATTGGTCACATGAGTGCTCACTCTCATCATCTCTTATCACAACGATCACCACAAGCATTTATCTTTTATCCACTATTAAGACTAAACATACTTTTTCTTTGTGAACATTTGATCAACAAAAATGTGTTTAAAAATGATATCAATATATAAATCATATTCAAAAACATTTATTACAAATTTAATTGTTTATTTGACACAACTCTTAAATAAATCATTGACATATCATTTCATTGTTGTTCTTTAACCCACCTATATACCCCAACTTGAACTCAACTTCTCTTCCAACTGCTTTTGACCTAGTTAAATCTATCAATCATGACATTGATAATAAATGCCAAAGTAACACCACTTCATCATAGTTTGGCCATGAAGTTTAAGCACTAGAGTCACTTATATAATCAACACGCTTACGCAATGAAAAGAGTGCACCACTGTGAATGATTCACTTATAGGCAATGTTCGCATTGTCGGTATCGCTACAAGTTTCGCTGGTCAGAGATAAAGATATAATATCGTTATCGTCGATAATATCGCCGATAACTGGAAATGTGGGGAAAATGGGGGAAAACATGAGGAAAATTGTGGAATTTTTCTGTGAAACTTCAGGAAATGCCTAAATACACATATTTGCATATTCAGGAATAAAAAAAATTACAAAAAGAATACATTAAATAACAAGTTTTCATTCAATGGGACCCAAAAAGCATGCGTTGCCTAAGAAATCACTCCAATAGCAACCAAAACAGTGGGGATTTCAGGACATGTTACTAAAAAATAGGAGGATGCCAAACTAAAGTGGGCCACAGGAGAGGAAAGAGTGGGGATTCAATGAGATTTAGATCCCCCTCATTTTTGGTCCACTTGAGATTTGAAACTACCTCATTTTTGGTATCATGTCCGAAAATAAGCTTGCAAACCGGATGGATGGTGTGGATTTCTCAAAAACATCATTGTGGGCCCCACCTAAGCACCCTCGCATAAAAGAGAGGATTAGGTGGGATGTAGGTTGGCTGGTGACGCGAACACCGGCAAGCAAGCTGGTGTTAAAGCCCAGTAGGTCCCACCATAATGTATTTATTTTATCCACGCAGTCCATCCATTTGAAGCAAAAAAGAGGTACATACAAAGCTCAAGTGGGCCACACCACAGGAAACATCGAGTGGAATGATGTCAACTGTTGAAACCTTCCTAGGACCCACAGTGATGTTTATTTGCATCCAACCTGTTCATAAGACCACAAAGAGCTGATGAATGGAAAACACAAATATCAACTTGATCCAAAACTTGTGGCCCCAAAATTTTTCCAATAGTGAATGTTCAATACCCACTGTTTCCCATGGTGTGGTCCACTTGAGCTTTGTATCTGCATAATTTTTTGCATCATGCCTTAAAATGATCTGTGCAAATGGATGAACGGCATGGATAAAACAAATACATCATGGTAGGACCCACTGAACTTGACCCCAGCTTGTTGGCTGGTGTTCACATCACCAGCCAACCCGCGTCCAATTAGGTGAGATGGACACCCCGACCTAACCTAACATGGTCCAGCCTTTACCGTGGGATTACTGTGGGGACCACCTTGATGTATATATTTTGTATCCACGCCGTCCATCTGGCTTTTCATATCATTTTAGGGCATTATGCCAAAATGAAGCAGATCCAACTATCCGGTGGTCCATACCATAAGAAACAGTGGTTATTGACCATTAATGGGACACGGAAGTTTTGGATCAAGCTGATATTTGTTTTTTTTCCCTTCATTCAGGTTTACATGACCTTATCAACAGATTAGATGGTAAATAAACACTACGGAAACATTAATGTGTGCCCTAAGACGCTTTTAATGGTAAGATGGTCAACCACCGCTGTTTCTTATGGTATGGTCCACCGGATAATTGGATCTGATTCATTTTCGGGATAATATACTAAAATGATATGGAAAAACGGATGAACGTCATGGATACATAATACATACATCAAGGTGGGCCCACTGCAAGGGTCGCACCGTCTTGCATTTGGCCGGGTTCTCGCCTAATCCGTTCTCCACGTAAAGAAGGGATGCGGATTGCGTACTGAGTAAACTCTATGGGCCCATCATGGTTCAAGTGTTTTATCCCCTCCGTCCATCCATCTTAACAGATACTTATAATCCTGGAGCCAAAAAATGAAGCATATCAAAATCTCAAGTGGACCACACCATAGTAAAAGTGTGAATTGAACGTCTACTGTTGAAAAATTCTTGGGGCCACAAAAGTTTTAGATCAAGATGATATTTGTGTCTTCCCGTCATCCATGTCTGTGTGATCTAATGAACAGTTTGGATGACAAATAAACATCACCGTGAGCCCTAGAAAGGTTTCAACGGTGGAAATCATCATTCCCACTGTTTCATGTGGCATGGTCCACTTGAGCTTTGGATATGCTTCAATTTTAGGTTCAACGCCTAAAATGAGCTAGAAAACGGATGGACGGCGTGGATAATTCACATACATTCACAGTGGGCCAAGAGAGTTTACTCCTGTACTGAGTTACTTAGTACGCAAGCCGCTTCAACTTTCCCCTTAAAAAAAAAAAAAAAAAAAAAAACCCTCATTCATCTTCGCAAGGGTTTTCGCCAATATTTGGGGGGGTTTTGAAAGAGGGTTTCAAAACCCAAAATCGCAACCAAATCGGGCTGAAATCCTTCCAAAATCCCGGTTCTTTCTTACCTCTATCAAAGACCGGCGCTATCGATGGATGATGCCCACGGGATTGTATTCTTCCAAGTTCCAATCAAACAGGTGCGAAAATCTCTCTCAAATCTTTACAAAAATAGAGATTTTTTTTTCCTTCTCTCTTTTTCCAATTTTCTTACGATGCCAAAATGCATTAACCACTACGCTCTTTTATCGTGAAATACAGTCGACATTTTCGGCAATAACCCAAATTATCGAGGATATCGAAAATATCGTCGATATTTCGCCGATATTTGGTAGAGAAACGAATTCATGTGGTCTCGATGTCGCTAGTGCAGCGACACCGATAATATCGGCGATATTATCGACAATTCGTCGACAATCCAAACACTGCTTATAGGTAAGTAGGCTAATAAGGTCCTTACTCATGGCTCAGTGGTAGACTCTGTGAGTTTCAACACTGAGGTCATGGGTTCAAGTGCCCATGTGGTCTGTGTGGGTGTAAGTGTATGGGCATGTAAAAAAAATAGTGGGTTAATAACATGTGGGGGGGTGTGAAGGTGTGTGCTTTAAAAAGAAAAAAAATAGTATGGATGCATTCTTTACAAGAATATGATCTCTCTCTCTCTCTCTCTCTCTCTCTCTCTCATGTTATTCTTTTAGTTTATAACTCAAATTTTATTGGTGAAAGTTTATGCACCATTCCATCTAAAAATTATCCTTTATCTAAAATCTTATTGGTTTAGATATGAGATATTTGTTGTTAATAACCTTCTCTAAGAGATAATTTGCCGCATCAAATCTAAGAGTGGACTAGTGTGTGACATGTCCTATCTATAGTTACATGTCATAGACTGTTGATATGATAAATTTCAAATGGGCACGATTGGTCACATGAGTGCTCAAGCACATCTCTTATCACAATTGGTCACATGAGTGCTCACTCACATCATCTCTCATCACAACGATCACCACAAGCATTTATCTTTTATCCACTATTAAGACTAAACATACTTTTTCTTTGTGAACATTTGATCAACAAAAATGTGTTTAAAAATGATATCAATATATAAATCATATTCAAAAACATTTATTACAAATTTAATTGTTCATTTGACACAACTCTTAAATAAATCATTGACATATTCATTGTTGTTCTTTAACCCACCTATATACCCCAACTTGAACTCAACTTCTCTTCCAACTGCTTTTGACCTAGTTAAATCTATCAATCATGACATTGATAATAAATGCCAAAGTAACACCACTTCATCATAGTTTGGCCATGAAGTTTAAGCACTAGAGTCACTTATATAATCAACAAGCTTACGCAATGAAAAGAGTGCACCACTGTGAATGATTCACTTATAGGTAAGTAGGCTAATAAGGTCCTTACTCATGGCTCGGTGGTAGACTCTGTGAGTTTCAACACTGAGGTCATGGGTTCAAGTGCCCATGTGGTCTGTGTGGGCGTAAGTGTGTGGGCATGTAAAAAAAATAGTGGGCTAATAACATGTGGGGGGGTGTGAAGGTGTGTGCTTTAAAAAGAAAAAAATAGTATGGATGCATTCTTTACAAGAATATGATATCTCTCTCTCTCTCTCTCTCTCTCTCTCTCTCTCTCTCTCTCTATCTCATGTTCTTCTTTTAGTTTATAACTCAAATTTTATTGGTGAAAGTTCATGCACCATTCTATCTAAAAATTATCCTTTATCTAAAATCTTATTGGTTTAGATATGAGATATTTGTTGTTAATAACCTTCTCTAAGAGATAATTTGCCGCATCAAATCTAAGAGTGTACTAGTGTGTGACATGTCCTATCTATAGTTACATGTCATAGACCGTTGATATGACAAATTTCAAATGGGCACGATTGGTCACATGAGTGCTCAAGCACATCTCTTATCACAATTGGTCACATGAGTGCTCACTCTCATCATCTCTCATCACAACGATCACCACAAGCATTTATCTTTTATCCACTATTAAGACTAAACATACTTTTTCTTTGTGAACATTTGATCAACAAAAATGTGTTTAAAAATGATATCAATATATAAATCATATTCAAAAACATTTATTACAAATTTAATTGTTCATTTGACACAACTCTTAAATAAATCATTGACATATCATTTCATTGTTGTTCTTTAACCCACCTATATACCCCAACTTGAACTCAACTTCTCTTCCAACTGCTTTTGACCTAGTTAAATCTATCAATCATGACATTGATAATAAATGCCAAAGTAACACCACTTCATCATAGTTTGGCCATGAAGTTTAAGCACTAGAGTCACATATATAATCAACAAGCTTACGCAATGAAAAAAGTGCACCACTGTGAATGATTCACTTATAGGTAAGTAGGCTAATAAGGTCCTTACTCATGGCTCAGTGGTAGACTCTGTGAGTTTCAACACTGAGGTCATGGGTTCAAGTGCCCATGTGGTCTGTGTGGGTGTAAGTGTGTGGGCATGTAAAAAAATAGTGGGCTAATAACATGTGGGGGGGTGTGAAGGTGTGTGCTTTAAAAAGTAAAAAATAGTATGGATGCATTCTTTATAAGAATATGATCTCTCTCTCTCTCTCTCTCTCTCTCTCTCTCTCTCTCTCTCTCATGTTATTCTTTTAGTTTATAACTTAAATTTTATTGGTGAAAGTTCATGCACCATTCTATCTAAAAATTATCCTTTATCTAAAATCTTATTGGTTTAGATATGAGATATTTGTTGTTAATAACCTTCTCTAAGAGATAATTTGCCGCATCAAATCTAAGAGTGGACTAGTGTGTGACATGTCCTATCTATAGTTGCATGTCATAGACCGTTGATATGACAAATTTCAAATGGGCACGATTGGTCACATGAGTGCTCAAGCACATCTCTTATCACAATTGGTCACATGAGTGCTCACTCTCATCATCTCTCATCACAACGATCACCACAAGCATTTATCTTTTATCCACTATTAAGACTAAACATACTTTTTCTTTGTGAACATTTGATCAACAAAAATGTGTTTAAAAATGATATCGATATATAAATCATATTCAAAAACATTTATTACAAATTTAATTGTTCATTTGACACAACTCTTAAATAAATCATTGACATATCATTTCATTGTTGTTCTTTACCCACCTATATACCCCAACTTGAACTCAACTTCTCTTCCAACTGCTTTTGACCTAGTTAAATCTATCAATCATGACATTGATAATAAATGCCAAAGTAACACCACTTCATCATAGTTTGGCCATGAAGTTTAAGCACTAGAGTCACTTATATAATCAACAAGCTTACGCAATGAAAAGAGTGCACCACTGTGAATGATTCACTTATAGGTAAGTAGGCTAATAAGGTCCTTACTCATGGCTCAGTGGTAGACTCTGTGAGTTTCAATACTGAGGTCATGGGTTCAAGTGCCCATGTGGTCTGTGTGGGTGTAAGTGTGTGGGCATGTAAAAAAAATAGTAAGCTAATAACATGTGTGACTTAATCTTATCACAACCCAACAATTATCACACGTGACCTCCATTATCATCTAATATATAGTTTATCTGCATTGCATGGTATGTGCTTGCACAATTTGACATTGGATATGATGTCAATCATGCTAATTTAATTAAGATATTTCCATCTAGATCTCTTCATGGACATGGTTGAAGTCATCTTCATGCGTGTAATCGTACATTACTCTTGTTATAAACACATACAATTGTCTATGCTATGAGGGAAGCAAACCAAGACTTTAAATGACAATAACTCTAACATTTCATAGCATTTAATACATGATCAAGAATAATGTGGAGATATATCACCATATAAAATGCACAACAATAGTCGCATATATATAATTCGACATCTCTTAATCATCAATATAATACAATACATATAAGTATTTATTGGATAGGTGTGCTCAGCAGAACATGATCTGACAAGCCCTACGAATACCAACTTAAAGGCCAAACAACAATGTATGAAGATATGGCCCAAGCATTCTCATGGAGGATCATGTTTGAACATATGAATCAGGCCCATATCTTTTTTCATGGGTTATGAATGAAGGCATTTACAAGAAGAAATACCATAGCATATGTTATCTGTGAGTGGCATGATTTTTATTCATAAGATGAAAGAGGGGTAAATGCAAGATGGAGAGATGTTTTAGAAACTAAAAGTCTTAAAATTAGTCAAACTAAAATAAAATATGTAGAATACAACTTTAGTAACAATAAGTGTGGAATGAGGAATTAGTTATGAAAATGGACCAAGAAGTACC